>OZ012669.1:1402767-1740267 GCA_963942505.1 Lordithon lunulatus
GTATTTGGCACCAAAATCACGTCTTTTGATCAGTTTTTTGCATTTTCCGGGAAAACGATAAGAGCTAGTGGAAAACTTCCAATTGCCCGTTTGTCGGGCTTGAAATTCTCTACAACTTTGCAATTTGAATCATCTTTGTAGCATCAAATATAAAAAAGTTATGCCCGAAAAACCGGTATTTGGCACCAAAATCACGTCTTTTGATCAGTTTTTTGCATTTTCCGGGAAAACGATAAGAGCTAGTGGAAAACTTCCAATGGCCCGTTTGTCGGGCTTGAAGTTCTCTACAACTTTGCAATTTGAATCATCTTTGTAGCATCAAATATAAAAAAGTTATGCCCGAAAAACCGGTATTTGGCACCAAAATCACGTCTTTTGATCAGTTTTTTGCATTTTCCGGGAAAACGATAAGAGCTAGTGGAAAACTTCCAATTGCCCGTTTGTCGGGCTTGAAATTCTCTACAACTTTGCAATTTGAATCATCTTTGTAGCATCAAATATAAAAAAGTTATGCCCGAAAAACCGGTATTTGGCACCAAAATCACGTCTTTTGATCAGTTTTTTGCATTTTCCGGGAAAACGATAAGAGCTAGTGGAAAACTTCCAATTGCCCGTTTGTCGGGCTTGAAATTCTCTACAACTTTGCAATTTGAATCATCTTTGTAGCATCAAATATAAAAAAGTTATGCCCGAAAAACCGGTATTTGGCACCAAAATCACGTCTTTTGATCAGTTTTTTGCATTTTCCGGGAAAGCGATAAGAGCTAGTGGAAAACTTCCAATTGCCCGTTTGTCGGGCTTGAAATTCTCTACAACTTTGCAATTTGAATCATCTTTGTAGCATCAAATATAAAAAAGTTATGCCCGAAAAACCGGTATTTGGCACCAAAATCACGTCTTTTGATCAGTTTTTTGCATTTTCCGGGAAAACGATAAGCGCTAGTGGAAAACTTCCAATTGCCCGTTTGTCGGGCTTGAAATTCTCTACAACTTTGCAATTTGAATCATCTTTGTAGCATCAAATATAAAAAAGTTATGCCCGAAAAACCGGTATTTGGCACCAAAATCACGTCTTTTGATCAGTTTTTTGCATTTTCCGGGAAAACGATAAGAGCTAGTGGAAAACTTCCAATTGCCCGTTTGTCGGGCTTGAAATTCTCTACAACTTTGCAATTTGAATCATCTTTGTAGCATCAAATATAAAAAAGTTATGCCCGAAAAACCGGTAATTGGCACCAAAATCACGTCTTTTAGTAGTAATTACTCAACAAGTTTCAGTACAACTTCCTTTATATTTCGTATAGGTATTATAACAATAATTCAACATTGAAATCTACTTAAGAATTAGGCACTATCCGACTAACAGTGTTATATATATCATTATAATAAAAATTCTAAATCAAGGTGGTTTCATCTTGACTCTCGTACACCAGCGATTTCTGGCTGGGCGATCGGTCCTCGCCCTTCTTGATCAGCGCCGTTTTGTCCCCATTGCTGTCATTCAGCGAGCAATCGGGCGAACTGTTGTCGCCGCACGGCGCGAAATTATTCGTAGTCGTACTGCTCGTGCTGGGCAGATCCTGCAAATCGGGCGAAGCCAGCGGTGGGAAGGCTTTCGGGCTGGAGTCGAGGGTTTCTTTGAGGTGCATCACGGGGTAGGATTCGCGGTAGCCGGACGTGGAGGAGGTTTGCGAGACGGCGCTGTCCTCGTCCCACGAGCCCTCAGTTTGTTTGCCGCGCGTGGCTATGCGGAGCCGGTGGGGGTCGATTGGGGGCTGTGGCGGCGGCGAGAAGTGCTGCTCGGGCGGCGGTGTTACTACTGGTGGAGATGGAAGGGGTTGTTCTTGTAGTTGTGCTGGTTCTTCCGATTCCAATTTTATGTGCGAAATCTGGTTTAATTCAATATTATGAAATTAAGAGTTTTTCTTATTGTTGTAATTTATATGAGTAGTAGTACTAGGGGGCTTCTAGCACACTTTTTGAAAGTCCACAATTCGGATTTTTCTGTTCTAAAACCTGTCAAACTGTTTCAGAACCTGTTCGACCTGTTCCAGAACATGCCAAACCTGTTGAACCTGTTTTATAAAATCTGGTTAATCTGTTCAAAAAGTGAGCCGGAAGCCCTTTAGTATTACTACTTATATTAGAGAAATAAAATTTTGTATTTTATTGGATGTATCCCCTTAAGGTTGTAATAATGTGCTGCCATCTGTAGGCCATATTATTTTTGTTGTCGTTATACCCCATAAAGCTGAACATCTAGGAAGTGATTACTCAATCCTATTTCGCTTTAGATTGTAGTCAGATACATTTGATAACTATTTAGAGTACTAATATCTAATCAACTTCTACAAATGAACACACTTTACATCTACAAAAGCATACGAGTATCTACATCACAACCGTTGGCAGACAGAGAGTTGTTGTTACCTCAATTTTATTCTTTCTGCTCTTGCGCAACCGGAACGTTTTGCGGCTCTGCGGCTTGATGCGTTGCAACCGCGACTTGTTGGGCTGCGTTTCGCCGGAACTATCGTCGGCGGGGCTGCCGGGACTTAAGGGGGTGGTGGACGTTTCGCCTAGACAAACACGCAGACACAAAAAACAGAAAGGTACTCTCAACTACGCGGAGCGGGGGGTGTGGGGGGCACGGCGGAAGCATGGCCAAAACGGGGGGAATTACCTGACGAGTGTCTAAATTCTACAGAGGAAACGAAGCGCAATTTCTGCGCCTTGTGCTGGGAGGTGAGGGAGTCGGACTTGTGCATCTGCACCGCGTGCTCGTCACT
Organism: Lordithon lunulatus; assembly: GCA_963942505.1. Classification (NCBI taxonomy): domain Eukaryota; kingdom Metazoa; phylum Arthropoda; class Insecta; order Coleoptera; family Staphylinidae; genus Lordithon; species Lordithon lunulatus. Next base: position 1,405,557 of record OZ012669.1, read on the forward strand.
CACGGAGGAATGATGCGAACGATCTGAAACAACACATGCCAACAAAAGGGGGGGCCCATTCAGATGACAACGAGACTAGTGTGAGAATGATACAAATTTATGGGGGGTTTTTGTGGTGCTATGTTACGTACCAGTTGTTGGAGGGTCGGTTGTTGTTGGTGCTGTCGCCGCTGCACCTTCCACGCTCTCGCTAATACTAGCATTTGCTTGGTTTGAAGCAAATGATGTACTAGAAGATGATTCTACAAAAATATATAGTACAAAGCCTTACTTCTCTTCTTTAACACTTTAAGATATATGATACATACTATCTTTGAAGATGTGAGAGGTATTTTAAATAGAACCCAATATTTTCCTATATTTCTGAGATTAAAATATTTACTTTATGTATAAGTATGAATTCACCTCTTAGCAATCTACAAATCTAGATTTCATCTTGTTAGATCTCATGAGTGTAGCTCAGCTAGAAGGATGAATTCACTCAATATCTCGAGTGGTTATATACAAAGCAACGCAACTTTTTCTCTGGGGAGGTTTTCATTGTATCTATTAAAGAGGCACATTACACGGTCAATATTACTGTCAGTCCTAGTACTGTCAGTCCTAGTACTGTCAGTCCTAGTACTGTCAGTCCTAGTACTGTCAGTCCTAGTACTATCAGTCCTAGTACTGTCAGTCCTAGTACTGTCAGTCCTAGTACTGTCAGTCCTAGTACTATCAGTCCTAGTACTGTCAGTCCTAGTACTGTCAGTCATAGTACTGTCAGTCCTAGTACTGTCAGTCCTAGTACTGTCAGTTCTAGTACTGTCAGTATTTGCTTCAATCCTCCTTCAATATTTATCAAGTAATCAATTATCCAGATAAACATCAGTATTCTCTTCAATCCATCATTACTATACCTTACACGATCAGTAATACTGGCAATATTTTAGAATAATGGATATTTTAACCATATTATCGTACAGTAATACTGCCATAATTCTAAAATATTGACAGTAATATTGATGGTGTAAGGTGCCTTATAGACGTATATATAATATTATCGTTGGTGGTTGTAGAAAAAAATTAATATAAGTGTGCGTGGCGTTGGTTGCTAGGTAACATGTCGGTCGGCCATCATGGATTCATGGCTAGTTAATATTTTGGAGATGCGCATAACTTTATCTCTAAAATAACAACTAGCCATGAGTCCATAATGGCCGACCAACAAGTTACCTAGCAACCAAAATCCACGGCCGATGGTATTAATTTCACAGTTGTAATTATTTATTATAAATGTTCTTCTATTGCAAATAGGTGTGATATATTGTGGGGAAAACAACTCTATAATTGACAAAATAATTCCGTCATGTATATATTATGTGATCTAACGTGGTATGAATAATTCTTTGGTAGAAATCTTTTTTGAAAAAGTCCCACTGCGATATCCGAAATTGAAATTAGACAATTTTCTTGAAATTTTAATTTTATCTGACCGTGAGCACATTTACAACACGATTTCGCGCACTTAGACTATCCGGATTTTACCATATACCGATATGGTAAAATCTGGATAGTCTAAGTGCGCTAAATTGTGTAGTAAATGTGCTCACGGTCAGATAAAATTAAAATTTCAAGAAAATTGCACACCGGTGCATTATTAATTGATGTGGTGCCGCCAGATGGCGTTTAACTTTCTCTCTAGAGAAAAAGTTGCATTGCTTAAAATATTTACTTTTCACTTCTTTATTTCTGATGTTTTAGGTCTTACATTTAGTAAATAGTATCGCTTACTAACCCTTCTGTGTAGCATTATTCTGATTCTGCTGCTCGTTAGGCATTGCTTTCGAACCATGCCGCGTGCCCAACTCTCCCCCAGTCAGAAATTCAATCAAAGACGGCCTCTGGTGGCGACCCTGATTCGTTTCGCTGGTCATCTGCAATGTCGTTTTGCCATCGTCCGTCTTCTTCGCGGTTTCGGTGCTATCTTCTGAAGAAGCTGAACGGATTAGAGACACACGTTTTTAGCAAAGTCGCGTACAGGGTTTCAAAAAATTGACTCTACTAATCTATACGAAAGAAATTAATAATTGTGGTGGTGTTGTCTGTGTTGTTGCTGTTTCCAAAAACAATTAATATTCAATTAGTACAGTTAGATTGTGATATATTCCTGGTCTATTCCATAAACTTAAATGATGTTAGTATTAGTAGCAGGGGTGGCCAAGATTTTTGTACATAAGATCTACATTTTATCTTGAAAATGTGTCGCGATCGATTTGTTGCCATTAAATGCCATTACATTAAATTTAAAATTAAATTTAAAATTAAATTTAAAATTAAATTTAAAATTAAATTTAAAATTAAATTTAAAATTAAATTTAAAATTAAATTTAAAATTAAATTTAAAATTAAATTTAAAATTAAATTTAAAATTAAATTTAAAATTAAATTTAAAATTAAATTTAAAATTAAATTTAAAATTAAATTTAAAATTAAATTTAAAATTAAATTTAAAATTAAATTTAAAATTAAATTTAAAATTAAATTTAAAATTAAATTTAAAATTAAATTTAAAATTAAATTTAAAATTAAATTTAAAATTAAATTTAAAATTAAATTTAAAATTAAATTTTAAATTTAAAAAAAAAACAAAATATAAATAAATTTTAAATTAAATTTAAACGGTATTACTTTAAATTTAAACTAAATTTAAATTTAATTAAATTTTTAAATTTAATTAAATTTTTAAATTTAAACCAAATTTAAATTTATAAAAATTTAAATATAATTTTATAAAAATTTAAAAAAATAAATTTAAATGTACACTTAAATTGTGATATATTTCTGGTCAATTCTATAAACTTAAATGATATTAGCGTACAGCAGGGGTTTTTGTACATAAAGTCTACCTTACGAAAAACGAAATTATATCTTGAAAATATGTCGCGATCGACTTGTTGCCATTACATTAAATTTAAAATTAAATTTAAAAAAACAAAAAATAAATAAATTTTAAAATAAATTTCAATGGTATTACATTAAATTTAAATAAATAAATTTCAATGGTTTTACCTTAAATTTAAATTTAAATAATTTTTAAAATAAATTTAAATTTAAATAATTTTTAAAATAAATTTAAATTTAAAAATAAATTTAGATTTAAAAATTAAATTATTAAATTATAAATTATATTAAATTTAATTCTTTACTCAATTCCAATAAAAAATCATCATTAGATTATTCAAATTTAAAAATCGACCTGATTTTAAATTATTTATTAATTTAATAATTTAATTATTTTTTAATTTAAATTTAAAAATTAAATTAAATTTAAATTTAAATTTAAAAATTAAATTAAATTTAAATTTAAAAATTAAATTAAATTTAAATTTAAATTTAAGGTAAAACCATTAAAATATATATATATATATATATATATATATATATATATATATATATATATATATATATATATATACTTTAAATTTAAAAATTAAATTAAATTTAAATTTAAAAATTAATTTAAATTAAAAAACTAATTTAAATTTAAAAATTAATTTAAATATAAATATTAATTTAAATTTAAATTATTAAACTAAAAAATAATGATTTTTAATTATTTAAATTGAATTATTTAATATTTATCATTAGAATATTAGAAATAAACCCATTAGTAAGTGAAGAGTTGTGTTGTTTTGGTATGCCTGTAAGAAAATTAACTTGCGACGTGCTGTTGATAAGCTGCAATCTACAAAACAACAAAATATCATCTGATGACATCTGATGAGTGGTGCTAGTATATGAGAAAATCAAAAATGTCCAATCCCATTCTAAAAATTCTCTGCAAATTCTCTACTACCTCAAATCGAACTGTTACATCTAAAATATATACATATGATGAAAATACTGACTGTCTTCCAGCTCCTCTTTAAGCTCCTTCATTTCATGAGCGAGCTCCATGAGTAGAGCGCCTCTGCTTTTGGGCTGCGGCAGCCCGATGCCTCTGATTTTGTCCCGAATTTTCGAATGGATGTTCCTCTCGAAGTCCGAAATGGGTGGTTGTGCTAGCTATAGATTGAAATTATTCTAGCTGTTTTGAATTTGAATTTGAATTTCAATTTCTCACCTTTTGGAAGATGAAAGGTTGCATTAGGATGAATAGTGGGGTGCGGTGGGTGACTACGAAGTCGAGGAAGTCCCATAAGAAGGTAGCGGCTTCATTACGCTTACCAAGTTCACGCATAGCGCGAGCAATGCGCGACCAGTCGGTTATTAGTTCACCCTCAAAGCATATGGTCATGAGTTTTAGTGCTGGAAAAATATTATGTATAAGGTTTACATAGGTCTTGTTTTGTGCGAGGTTGTTTAGTAGTGAATAATGTTCTTTGAATTTGTGAAACTGTTATATATTATTATATATAACTATATTATTATTATTATATATAACTATATTATTATTATTATATATAACTATATTATTATTATTATATATAACTATATTATTATTATTATTATTTGACATTGTTTTTAGTTTATGAATAATATTTAATTCATTTTTGTTATTAATGTATGTAAAATGAAGAATATTTAATTTATTTCTGTTATAAATTGTACTATTGTAATATGTATTTGAGAAATTGAAACATAAACAATTATAAGTGTGAACCCACCTTAGCAATCTACATATCTAGATTTCGATCTTATTAGATCTCATCAGTGTAGCTCAGCTAGTGAGGATGAATTCACACAATATCTCTAGTGGTTATATACAAAAATGATACAACTAACCTCCTAGGAGGAAAGTTAAACGCTCCACATCAATTAGCAAATGCAAACCCATATGGTAATAACCGTCAACATGCTCATCATGCTATTGCAGTGCATTGCTAATTGATGTGGTGCCGCTAGATGGCGTTTAACTTTCTTCCTAGGGGGTAAGTTGTATTATTTCTACTATTATTTGATTATTTGTGTCACTATCCTAATATTTCCTATAATATAAAAATGAAGACAATGTTTTGAAGCCGACCAACCACTCATCTGTTTTTGTAATCAAAAGTTCAACTGTGGGGGATGCATTCCCATCGAGACGGTTTTATTCATTATTTAATTGAAGTATTTTGTTTATTTGAGGGTTTTGAAGTAATAGCAATGTTTTAAATAAAGTTTAGGTTTTTTACAATAAAAAATCATCCCCGTCGAACGGCGGGCATATCACCTAGTATATTCATAATAAACATACTGTGTTTTGTTTTAGATGAATTTCTGCCTAAGAGGACCCCTAAATATTCATTCCACTACTAGGAGAACTGAACATCTCAATGATTGGTAAGTGATTAATATTTTTTTTACTATAACTGATAACTGGTATATAAGAAAACTATATGGAAGGAAGTTGTGGGGGCAGAAGGTTTGATTCATGACAATAATGGTTTTAATAATAACCTTTTATAAGAAGGTTCTATAAATGACTTTTGTAGAAGCATGTTGAAGCAATTACTTTGTTGGGATTTTGCTTCTAGAAGTTACTTTGTTGGGATTATGCTTCTAAAAGTTACTTTGTTGGGATTATACTTCTAGAAGTTACTTTGTTGGGATTATGCTTCTAAAAGTTACTTTGTTGGGATTATACTTCTAAACGTTACTTTGTTGGGATTATACTTCTAGAAGTTACTTTGTTGGGATTATGCTTCTAGAAGTTACTTTGTTGGGATTATGCTTCTAGAAGTTACTTCTATTTTAAGAGATCCTAGAAATGCCGATAAATGATAAATGATGCTATAAATAACTTCTTGGACAATAGGAAATTATATATGATAAAATATAAAATAATATCCTAAACTATATATATATTTAAAAAAAGTTATAACGTTGATTGAAACGTAAATACTATTAACAATGGTTATAGGTATAGTATTTTGCGAAAATTTACAAAATATCGACCCTTATGACTAAAATTCGACATACATTTATATTAATATAATAATACCCGGCGCAGTCACTATATTTGAATAAAATAAATAATTCAATCATGACTTTCTGTATTTATTAATCTCATAATTCCTTTTAATTTTGCTAAAATTTATAAAATGTCATCTTTTATGACGAAATTTCGACATACATTTATATTTATATAATAATATCCGGCGCAGTCACTATATTTGAATTTAAAAAAATATTCATGTATGGATTTCTGTATTTATTAATCCCAAAATTCCATTTAATTTCGCTAAAATCGTCTTTTAAGACGAAATGTCGACATTTATATAATAATACCCGACGCAATCACTATATTTGAATAAAAAAAAAATCAATCATGATTTTCTGTATTTATTAAGCTCATAATTCCGTTTAATTTTGCTAAAATTTATAAAATGTCATCTTTTATGACGAAATTTCGACATACATTTTTATTTATATAATAATATCCGGCGCAGTCACTATGATTGAATAAAACAAATAATATAATCATGACTTTCTGTATTTATTAATCTCATAATTCCCTTTAATTTTGCTAAATATTATAAAATGTCATCTTTTATGATGAAATTTGGACATATATTTATATGTATATAATAATACCCGACGCAGTCACTATATTTGAATAAAAAAAATATTGAAGTATGAATTTCTGTATTTATAAATCCCATAATTCCATTTAATTTTGCTAAAATCGTCTTTTATGACGAAAAATCGACATACATTTATATTCATATAATAATACCTGGCGCAGTCACTATATCTGAATAAAATAAATAATTCAATCATGACTTTCTCTATTTATTCAATAAATAATTCCGTTTAATTTTGCTAAAATTTTTAAAATACATTTATATTTATATAATAATATCCGGCGCATTCACTATATTTGAATTTAAAAAAATATTCATGTATGGATTTCTGTATTTATTAATCCCAAAATTCCATTTAATTTCGCTAAAATCGTCTTTTAAGACGAAATGTCGACATTTATATAATAATACCCGGCGCAGTCACTATATTTGAATAAAAAACAAATTCAATCATGATTCTCTGTATTTATTAAGCTCATAATTCCGTTTAATTTTGCTAAAATTTATAAAATGTCATCTTTTATGACGAAATTTCGACATACATTTTTATTTATATAATAATATCTGGCGCAGTCACTATGATTGAATAAAACAAATAATATAATCATGACTTTCTGTATTTATGAATCTCATAATTCCCTTTAATTTTGCTAAAAATTATAAAATGTCATCTTTTATGATGAAATTTGGACATACATTTATATTTATAAAATAATACCCGACGCAGTCACTATATTTGAATGAAAAAAAAAATCATGTATGGATTTCTGTATTTATTAATCTCACAATTCTATTTAATTTCGCTAAAATCGTCTTTTATGACGAAATTTTGACATACATTTATATTCATATAATAATACCCGGCGCAGTCACTATGTTTGAATAAAACAAATAATAAAATCATGACTTTCTGTATTTATTAATCTCATAATTCCCTTTAATTTTGCTAAAAAATATAAAAGGTTATCTTTTATGACGAAATTGATATTTATAATTATATAATAATATCCGGCGCAGTCACTATATTTGAATAAAAAAAATATTCAAGTATAAAATTCTGTATTTATAAATCTCATAATTCCATTTAATATTGCTAAAATCGTCATTTATGACGAAAAAACGACATACATTTATATTGATATAATAATGCCCGGCGCAGTCACCATATTTGAATAAAAAAAATATTCAAATTTGAATTTCTGTATTTATAAATAATTCCATAATTCCATTTAATTTTGCTAAAATCGTCTTTTATGACGAAAACTCGAGATACATTTATATTCATATAATAATACCCGGCGCAGTCACTATATTTGAATAAAACCAATAATTCAAGCATGGTTTGTTGTATTTATTAATCTCATAATTCGATTTAATTAGAAATCAATAACTTTCTAAAGACAAAAAAAACTTACCTAGAAACGCCACTTGATACAGAGACGTATTAATTCTAGCGGACGTCTTCGTATCCCTAGTACCAGTAAATGTCAAGCTTCCTGTTCTGATCTCTGTTGCCACTTTCAAGTTCTGAGTCCCAGAAGCCGTTCCTTTGAGGTTCGGAGGGCTCATAGCGTGCAGTACCAGTGTTAGAGCAAACGTTATGTCGCTTTGTCGCATTGAATTTAGATCTGAAATCCATGAAAGATTTATTACAGTTAATGATTATTATGATTCAATAATAACTCGTGACTTGACTAGTAACTTGTGATTACAGATTTGACTTTATTTGTCATTTGACTTCTTACTTAACTTAGCTTTTTACTTATAACTTGATTTGCGATTTGACTAATAACTTGACTTGCGATTTGCTAATTCTAACTTGATCTACCACTTTATTTATGGCTTGCCTTGAGACGTATTGGACTTGTGTTTTGTCACATGATTTGTGGCTAGACTTGTGATTTGACTTTTACCATAACTCGTAACTAAATTTGTAACTTGACTTGTGTCTTGCATTTTCACTTGTCATTAACTCAGAAATTGACTTGAGTTGTAATTTGATCTGTACTTGACTTGTAACTTGACTTGTAACTTGACTTGTAACTTGACTTGTAACTTGACTTGTAACTTGACTTGTAACTTGACTTGTAACTTGACTTGTAACTTGACTTGTAACTTGACTTGTAACTTGACTTCTTGCAACTTGACTTGTAACTTGACTTGTGTCTTGCATTTACACACTCAATAACTCAGAAACTGACTTGAGTTGTAATTTGATCTGTACTTGACTTGTAACTTGACTTGTAACTTGACTTGTAATTTGACTTGCAACTTGACTTGTAACTTGACTTGTAACTTGACTTCTTGCAACTTGACTTGTAACTTGACTTGTGTCTTGCATTTACACACTCAATAACTCAAAAATTGACTTGAGTTGTAATTTGATTTGTACTTGACTCGTAACTTAACCTTTAACTTGACTTGTAACTTGACTTGTGTCTTGCATTTACACACTCAATAACTCAAAAATTGACTTGAGTTGTAATTTGATTTGTACTTGACTTATAACTTGACTATAACTTGACTTATAACTTGACTTATAATTTGACTTGTAACTTGACTTGTAACTTGACTTGTAACTTGACTTGTATCTTGCATTTACACACTCAATAGCTCAGAAATTCACATGAGTTGTATTTTGATTTGTACTTGACTTGTAACTTGACTTATAGCTTGATTTGTATCTTGACTTCTTGTGACTTGATTTGTTATTTGACTTGTAACTTGACTTGTAACTTGACTTGTATCTTGAATTGTGGGAGTGCCTGCTGGTTGCATTTACATTCGTCAATTACCCAGAAATTAACTTGAGTTGTAATTTGACTTGTAACACGACTTGTGTCTTGAATTATGTCTGAATTGATTTGACTGTGAGTTGATTGTGACTTCTCAAAAATATGTCTGCATAAAACTTTCGAAATTCTCTGTAATAGACATCACTATTGTCTACTAACCTTTCCGTCCGCTACCAACTCGTAGGCACAACGGCATGATCAGATTCATGATCATATTCTCAGTTTTCTCCTGCGTGGGGAATGTGGAGCTGCCACCGCAAACCTGCTCCAGACTGTACAGGTCCTGAAAAGGATTCTGTTTCCAAAAATCATTAGAGATGTATTCTATTTCGCTAAATATAAACTTACTGCGGTGTTTAAAATTTGAAGCGCTATCAGTCTAACGACTGTAGAGCAAAAGTGTGGCGGAGGTGCTTGATTCATTAAAGCAGCCGTCGCTGATGAAACACCTTCTGCTGTACACACGTCGCTCACGATAAGTGTCTGCAAAAATGTGATGATTTATTGTTGAACGATTGTACTGAATAACCTTTCTCTATAGAGAGAAATTTGCATTACTTTGTGAAATATTACTAACTGGAATGTATATATTTAGAAATTATTAATGTAGATATTAAGAACAGAATCTTAATACCTACATTAATAATTTTTAAATATATACATTTATTTAGTAATATTTTATAAAGTAATACAAATTTCTCTCTAGAGAGAAAGTATAACGTCATCTGGCGGAACAAACAAGAGTAACAATACACACCCTCCTAATAACACATATATTTTTCAAGATTAGCTTTGTGCTGATATCTCGTACACTCTGTTGAAATATTATTCCAATAGAGTGCACCACTAGGTGATTCTGATATTGCCCAGCTTCGCACTAATATGAGCATTGCCAACTGCATCAATGACAGCTTCACTCTCATATGAGAGCGAAGCTGTCATTGATGCAGTTGGCAATGATATGAGAGCGAAACTGTCATTGATGCAGTTGGCAATGATATAAGAGCGAAACTGTCATTGATGCAGTTGGCAATGATTCTGATGACATGAATATGTTGAAGGATATTATTATTAAATTAAATAAATAATAAATAAATAAAATAAATTAATTATAGTAACTCCCATGCCAAAACCACGAATGTGCGAATTTTACAGTTTGCACCCAAGTATAGTTTTTGATAGAGTTAAAATTATAATTTTAATTTATAAACACGTTCTGCATAAAAAATACTATGGATGAAACCTTTATCACCTGAAGAGATCAATTACAAAATACTCTATTGAAGAGTCAAATTTTAAAATTCAGATTCTCAGTAAAGGCGAGTTTGCACATTCGTGGTTTTAGCGTTGGAGTGATGACATTTAAGCACGCAAAATTGACTGGTGGGATGAGTGAGCAGCCTTAAAGGAGGTGGCCCATTTTGAGGCCTAAGTGTCTGTAGCTATGCTACCCTCCAGCCAACTATCCAGATGATATTTAAAAATAATATGCTTCAACATATGTGATCGCTATTAGACCGAGAAGAAACTGTAATTTAACCTTAGAAAACTCTTACCTGGCAAGTGTTGATCAAAGCCTTTACGTGTGACCAATGCATTATATATGGGTACTTCAGCATGGTATCGTATATGCCTTTAAGCAATCCAGCAGCTGCATCCCAATCAGTATTTCTCTGAAATTGGCAAATAATGAACTACCATTAGGTCGTTGTTTCAGTTAAGCTACCAGTCCAGTTGATAGCAATTTTGAACTTCTTTACTTCTAGTACATATTTGAAACATCTAATAATTTTTCGTATACTACGAGGGTTGCTATGTATGTATTTAGAATGAATAATAAAAACAATTGTAGGTGTAGAATTTTCCATATTATTTTTCTAAGTACTATACTTTAAGATCTACACATTCTTGCGTTCCACCAATTGGTATAACTTCGAAGTAGGTATCTCCAAAACATGGTTTTTGATTTTGCATTAACAGCTTCTTGTGGTGTCTGCTGTTTAGTTTCAGGCTTATAACATTTAATCTAAGATCTATAATCTAAGAGATTTTTAATCGATTGTTAAATTGTGTATAATCCAACGCGAAGAAATCTTTTTGACGGCTAAATGTTCATACAATATCTTATGTTTGTCATACTAATGAACAGGGATGCCTCACAATAGGTCTCATGACGATCTTACATTATCAGTTCAAATTTGGCGATGGCGCAGTCGAGTGGTTTCTAGCAACATTGCTAAAAACCACCCGACTGCGCCATCGCCAAATTTGAACTGATAATGTAAGATCGTCATGTGAGCTATTGTGAAATAGAGCCATCTCTGGGCATTACTATGAGAAACATAAGATATTACATGAACATTTAGCCATCAAAAAGATTTCTTCGCGTTGGGTTCCGCACAATTTAACAATCGATCAATAAACTCGCGTGAAATGCAAGTTACGAATCTTGGACTAAATGTTATGAGCCTAAAACTAAAAGCAGACACCACAAGAAGCGATCAATAAACTCGCGTGAATTGGTACAAGAAACGAATCTTGGATTAAATGTTATCATCCTGAAACTAAACAGCAGAATTCTCAATACATAAGTATCAACCCTGGCATATAAACAAAATTGTGATTTCATATCTATATGAAAACCTCAAATATCTTTATTGTGTCCGTAGCTGTGTAATCGTCATACAAGTAAATTTGTTTTGTTGTTCATTATAAGGTTAAGTAATGCAAGAAATTGATGTTTAAGAAAAACATAAACTTACTCGAATTGAAGGCTTCTTAGAAATCTTCTGAAAAACTTTGTCTAGTCTCCTCAAAATTGTAACCAGCGCTGGACGCATAGCGTCATTAGCCCATTCGGTTGAAGGAAGAATGTAACTCATATAGTGCTGCAGTCCAACACAGCCCATTGATTCAGGGTCGTAGGGTGACACCTTGAGGAGACTGTGAGCAATATCGGCAAGTCTCTGCAAATCAAATTCAAATGGGTTTATAAATAACATTTTAATGCTCTATATACTCACAATGTGTGACCTAATATCCAACAACTCAATAATCTTGCCCTCCTGATTGCTCTTCTTATTGAGATCCATCAGCCGATTCGTTGCCCTACACATAAACTCCCCGACAAGCGACAGTAGTACATCTCTAGGTCTTCTATACTCCGCTCGTAGCACTTCAGAGTCTTCCACGTCGTGCTCGTACATGCTTTTAGCTCTTGAATGCTCGCTCATGTATTTCGAATGAGATTCATCCTCAAAATCAAAACCGGGCGAGTACGGACCGCGACTGTAGTTGCGCTGACTCGACCCTTTATGCTCAGGACTGGATCTATAAGGTCCGTTGTAGCTTCTAAAAATAATTAGAAATTATAAACTATTGACAAAAACTAGAGGCATTGAGAGCAACATTTAAAAAATCTAGTTTTAGTTATTATTAACACAGCTATGTGGCTGAGTGGTTAGAGGCGTCGTCCGTCTCTTACTGAGCATTGTGGAGCCTGAGTTCAAACCCCAAGGGAGTGAATTTTCGCGAATCACCTTTCACAGTTTTTCAGAAGGTTTCTGTAAAGTTAAAGTAAATACCAGGTGATTAAACTCCTCTGAGCTTCTCCCTTGAACGGCGGAATAGCCCTATAAAGATAGAAGTTTTTGTTTGTTATTATTATCATTATTATTATTAGTAATAACATAAAAATTTATTTTTTAAATTTCTAGATTAATCCACTGTTGCTCTTAATGCCTCATATACTTTCTAATCGTTTTACTTTGTAAGAGCTTCACTATTATTAACAAGCGTTTTAATAGCTACAGCTAGTTGATTGATAATCTCCTTCTCGGTTTTGCCTTCTTTATTGTACGTTGGTAATTGGATGTGTTGTACGTAGCAAGGAAGAATCGCTTCTAGAATTATCTAAATGGAATTCAGTTAGCAGCTTGCTTTATAAGTAAATATAAATCAACTTACCAACATCTGGTATCCCCTCATGCTTTCTGATGAGTATGATACTACCATTACACACAGTGATATACAGTCGAGAATTGTTACCATCTCGTTCTCGTCGTGATAGCAAAAGTCAATTGGTTTTAGAGGTTTGTCTTCTTTTACTAGTTCGGCGATGTTTAGAGGGTCGGGTGAAGGTGTTTCTAAGCTGAGGAGGAGGTTGAAGAGACAGCTTGATTGAATCTGATGGAAACAATATTTATTAGATTTGTTATTATCATAAAGTATAATCGGTTAATTATATATAAATGGGGTTTAGAAAATATATTAGTTAGCATGCTTTAGCATTATTAGTCGCCCCGTGGCGTGCAGTATCGCGGTCGTGCGCACCGGTTGTAAGGGCCGAGGCGCATCAAAAGCGGCAGAGTGATAGACAAAAGGCGCTAAGCTACTATTAGGATTGTAAAGCCTGGTTTACACGGCTATAGCAATCAGAACCCCAACTCTCCGTTCTACAACATAGTGGAGCTAATACCGCGATATTATGAAGATATATATGGTATTCAAAATAAATATCAAAATGATTTACCTTATGAGCATCTCCATACGTCCCTTCCTCATCAGTATCCAACATCGCGGACACCGAACCAAACATTTGCAAAATAAACGGCTTCCTATTCATCAGATAGAACTGTTTAACAGCATACTCCACAGTAGTGGTTACCAAACGATTTGTTTGATGGTTGGAGTAGATCTTGAGAAGTGTTGGCATAATCAACAAGTAACCATTGGTTGAAAAAATGTTCTTGAAATGAAACGCTGCGTTGATATAAGTAGCCATCACATAGCGCAGAATGCAAGAGTCCTCGGAGTGTAGGATAACAGCTCCGTTTAGAACGTTGAGGAACAAATGGATGTCACCCGAGTAGGCGAAGTTACCAGCCATGGCTTCGAACATACGAGCAATCAGCCGTACCCACATGAACTTGTGCAGCACGTCCAATCCCAGAAGCATCTACACATGTTAGTTACACCAGTTATGTTTAATATATACTATAAATATGAAGAGTGTCATGAAGAGGACTGGTGAGAGGATTATGGCGAATATTATATTGTAAAAGAAAAATATTATGTTCCATATGATTGAGATGATTCGGAATAGTTTGGTGGATACAATATAAACAAGGCCACAGGTTGCTAGAAATAATTTCAGTAGAGGATCAATGATGGATGATTGAAATTGAATTGGTACTGAGGATTTTGATCTTAACTGACAGATGGGTTGATGTATGACGGATGAGTTTCATTATTTAACCTATAAATATATTCTCGTAATAATTTTCAATAGTTATTTGAAATTTTGAATGTACATAGTTTTGTTGGTTGCAATAAGAACATGATAGAGCTGATAATGTGAGAGAAAACGATCTCAGGACAAGTGAGCAAATAATTACCAACCAAATAAGACTCTCCAAGACTGTTATATCCCCAATAATGATCTACGCAAGTGAAATGTGTACGCTGAATAACTCGTAGCAAACAATGATAGAAGTATGGGAAAGAAAACGGTTGAGGAAAATGTTCAGGGAACCAATGAAGAGGTGAAAGATCAGTACAAAGATTCAAATATATAGTGGGGGTAAAAATAAAAACTTAGTTTTAGACGAATTAATTATATTTTGTATAGTCAGATAAAGAATGCCAGTCACTAGAGTCCCAAATAGCAGCTGTTTTGGGACTGCACTGCAGGAGGAAAGAAAATTCTTGTTGCATTTAGTTTTGAAGAATTTTGTGATAAATACACAAATTCTACTCTTACCTTTCCAATTTCACCTCCTTTGTACAAGTCAAGATCTGATTCTAAAGCTTTGCGTGGGAAAGAAGGTAGCTTCATAAGTTCTTCATGCAGGAAAACCACTCGTTGCACCACCTGCAATATTTTCAAAGTGATCACAAGTATTCTTATAAAATTGTTTAGGTAAACAAACCATATCCACATTTTTAAGTATAGCCCATGTGAGCAAAACTTTTCCAATCTCCACAAACTTGTAACCCAGCTCCTGTTTTTGTAGCGCATCAAATGCTTCCTCCGGTTTCATATGCATTAGCTCGAGTTGCGGGTACTGGGATCGTTTGAAAAAGTAGTAGTCGCGGACGTAGGATGAAGGATTTCTTATTTGATCTATTATTGAGGTAATTTAAAACGACTATTTCTGATTGAACATTATTGAGATTTACTTACGCGTTTTGTAATCAACAAGGAAGAATTCCTTGTGACGATTCTCATCAATTCCAAAGAAATCTAAGGATTCTCTTAATATTTGATAGAATTGTGTGTCTTCTTGTACCGGGAATTGCGAGGGTATACCACCAGCATCTGGGTCTGTTATATCAAAATATACTTATTCAATAGGGAATTAAAAAAAAAATAGGCAAATATCAAAATAAATATGTTTTATATTCATGAAATCATGAAAATTAAAACTAATATACTCAGGGATTTTCATTAGTTACAATATTTGTTACAATTCTGTAACTGGCTCTCGACTATCAGTCTGTTAGTAAGTGTATGAAATCATGAAAATGATACAACCCTGGCTACGTAGAGTGGCAAGTGAGTGGGAGACTCCCGAGTTACTTAGCCAGGGGTGAGTGGAGCAGGGAGGACAAGGTATGCATGGCAAGAGCGAGGTGTGGGTCAGACGAGAGAGGGAGGAAAGTGTGGATGGGTTTAGGGTACACCGCGTGTGCGCTGTGTAGTAAGGGAAGCGACACGTGGTGACACCTTAGCGAAGAATGTGAGGGTGTGAAAGCAGAGTGGGTGGGAGACTGCAGAAAGCTGAATGAATGGTTATGCGAGGATGGGGAAGGCGTGAAAATCTGCAGGAGGCTGACGTGGGAGAGGAAAGTCGCAAGGGCAAAGGGAGCGGCGATAGATGGGGGTAATTAGTAATTTTTGGCGGAGTAGTACTTTTATTTATATTGTATTTTTATTTTTATTTTTGTATATTTTTGTTGAGGTTTGTGATGTGGAGGGGCAGTGAGGCAAATGCCAATAAAGGTATTTTTTTAACGTCCTAACACTCATATTAGGACGTTAAAAAATCCCTGAGTATATTAGTTATCATTTTCATGATTTCATACATTTACTAACAGACTGAAGAAGAATGCCTAATGCCGATGGTCGAGAGCCAGTTACAGAATTGTAATAAATATTGTAACTACTACTGAAAACTAATAGGTATCTTTCAAAAATGTCACTAAGAACTAAATTTGTCTACTATTTGATCAGTCGAAACAATTAAACACAAAACTGTATTCAAAAATTACCTTGAGGTCCATGCACTATAATTTTTTTGGCGGATGGCACGTTGGCTGTTAGTAAAATGGAAGCATCGCACTGCTCCTTGCGTAGGATTTGCTTCAAGTCTTTAAACATAATCCCGTGAACGCTGTGAACAACCTAAAAACAAACTTAGTCAAGTAATGACAATTCATAATTCATGCAGGCGAATTATTATGTACTAGGTGAAATTACAGTCGTTCGACGCGATATAATGAATCAAACTATGCGAATAAAGGTGGGGTGGGCAGGCGGCCCCCACCAACCAAACTATGCCCGTCCACTATTTCAAACGACTTGAACTATGCTATGCATTACATTATTTTTCACATATATTTTTTTAATTAGTTTTAAATGAATAAATGACATTAATTTAATCATAGAAAATAACGGATAATAGTGTAGTGCATAGTTCAAGTCGCTTGAAATAGTGGACGGGTATAGTCAGGTTGGTAGGGGACACCCGCCCACCCCACCTTTGTTCGCATAGTTTTTCCATAGGATAACACTCTTCTTGGAATAGTTTAAACAATATAAAACTTCTATATCCAATGAAAAAACTATGCGAACAAAGGTGGGGTGGGCGGGTGGCCCCTACCAACCTGACTATGCCCGTCCACTATTTCAAGTGACTTGAACTTTGCACTACACTGTTATCCTTTATTTTCTATGATTCAACAAATTTTATTTATTAATTTAAATTGCGAATTAAAAAAATATATGTGAAAAATAATGTAATGCATAGTTCAAGTCGTTTGAAATAGTGGACGGTCATAGTTTGGTTGGTGGGAAACGCCCGCCCACCCCACCTTTATTCGCATAGTTTTTCCATGGGATAATACTCTTCTTGGAATAGTTTAAACGATATAAAATATCTATATCCAATGAAAAAACTATGCGAGCAAAGGTGGGGTGGGCGGGCGGCCCCTACCAACCAAACTATGCCCGTCCAGTATTTCAAACGACTTGAACTTGCCCGTATACTATTTCAATCGACTTGAACTATGCACTACACTATTATCCGTTATTTTCTATGATTAAATTAATGTTATTTATTCATTTAAAACTAATTAAAAAAATATATGTGAAAAATAATGTAATGCATAGTTCAAGTCGTTTGAAAAAGTGGACGGGCATAGTTTGGTTGGTGGGGACCGCCCACCCACCTCACCTTTATTCGCATAGTTTTTCCATGGGATAACACTTTTCTTGGAATAGTTTAAACAATATAAAACATCTATATCCAATGAAAAAACTATGCGAGCAAAGGTGGGGTGGGCGGGAGGCCCCTACCAACCAAACTATGCCCGTCCACTTTTTCAAACGACTTGAACTATGCATTACATTATTTTTCACATATATTTTTTTAATTAGTTTTAAATGAATAAATAACATTAATTTAATCATAGAAAATAACGGATAATAGTGTAGTGCATAGTTCAAGTCGATTGAAATAGTATACGGGCAAGTTCAAGTCGTTTGAAATACTGGACGGGCATAGTTTGGTTGGTAGGTGCCGCCCGCCCACCCCACCTTTGCTCGCATAGTTTTTTCATTGGATATAGATATTTTATATTGTTTAAACTATTCCAAGAAGAGTGTTATCCCATGGAAAAACTTTGCGAATAAAGGTGGGGTGGGCGGGCGGCTCCCACCAACCAAACTATGACCGTCCACTATTTCAAACGACTTGAACTATGCATTACACTATTATCCGTTATTTTCTATGATTAAATTAATGCCATTTATTCATTTAAAACTAATTAAAAAAATATATGTGAAAAATAATGTAATCCATAGTTTAAGTCGTTTGAAATAGTGGACGGGCATAGTTTGGTTGGTAGTGGCAACGTAGCGGTAACCGAAAGTTTACACATGTAAACAAATTTAGGCGTTGACAATAGTGTGGTAAAACTGTGACATAACATGGGTACCTCAACCTTAATTATCTCACACCATTACTACTTAATTCTAAACATCTGGATTTTTATAGATATACAAAATATTGCTTAGCACTACGTTACCACTACGTTACCACTACGTTACCACTACGTTACCACTACGTTACCACTATGTTACCACTGCGTTACCACTATGTTACCAATATGTTACCACTATATTACTACATCGTTACCACTATCTTGCCACTACGTTACCATTACATTACCACTACGTTACCACTATATGAACACTATGTGACCACTACGTTACCACTATGTTACAACTATGTTGCCACTATGTGATCACTATGTTAGAACTATTTTACCACTACCATGCATATTGTAAATGGTCCATTATAGATTGAGCAAAATGGTGGAAATACCAGTCTTGATAAGTTAGTTACTTACCATCCATAAAATCGACAAAGCTGTCCCAATAAGTTTCTGTCCCTCCTCATGAGGACTCCTCACGTAAAACATTACATACCCAATGATATAATTATAGAGAGCAAAGGCTGCTTGTTGCGGTAGTTTTGGAATAAACCGGATGAGGTGTCGTAATATCTTGAACATTTGATCCTGTTTCTCGCGCGTTAGTCGCTCCAGGATGTAACGCAAGAACAGTGCGCTGTCTTCAACCAGACAGCACCAAATCACCTATAGTTTTGTAATTATTAACATTTATTTTGAATGGTATGCGAGTGTATGATATAACCTGATACGCAATTTCATAAACTGCGTTGCCATCTGCTGACACAGCAGCGTCATCTAATAAATTGATGATTTGAATGACCGCCGAACACAGGCATGAGGGGAAGAGCGAGTGGGCGGAGTGCAGATGATGGCCTGCGTTTCGTGGACCGTCCGCTTGTTCATCTTCTCCTGCAACTAGAGTTAAAACAATAGATATTATATTTCTTATATAACGTGAACGATCTATCACTTCTTATTCTTCTTTTTACTTTCCTAATACAGCATTGCTGTATAAGGAAAGTATTGTTTTCGCGAAATAATTCGAATTGCTAATTTTTACTTTTCTACACGTTTCATGACTTTTCTAGTCGAAATAGATTATTTTTGGATAATGTATGTGTGTATGTATGTGTGTATGTATGTATGTATGTGTGTATGTATGTATGTGTGTATGTATGTATGTATGTGTGAATGTATGTGTGTATGCATGTATGTATGTGTGAATGTATGTGTGTATGTATGTATGTATGTGTGTATGTATGTATGTATGTGTGAATGTATGTGTGTATGTTTGTGTGTATGTGTGTGTGTGTATGTGTGTGTGTATGTGTGTGTGTGTGTGTGTGTATGTGTGTGTGTGTATGTGTGTGTGTGTATGTGTGTGTGTGTATGTGTGTGTGTATGTGTGTGTGTGTATGTGTGTGTACTTACCTTCTTCGTGTTCCTCTGTTGTGTGATATAAACTGGGCTCGTGGCCTGCTTGAACTGTAATGGGTATTGTGGTGATCAAAAAATTTTCCCGTTCCTCTCTCTTTTTATCGTCTTGTGCCTGCAATGCCATTTTGATGAGTTCTGTTTGTTGTTTCTTGCGTGTCTTTGTTGCCGTTACTAGAGATCTCTGTAATAAGAGCACAAAATAACATTATCATTATATATAAGTGTAAGTGCTGAGCTATACTGATGAGATCCAATACGATCGAAATCTAGATATGTAGATTTTTAAGAGGTGGGTTCCTCTTAGCAATCTACATATCTAGATTTCGATCTTATTAGATCTCATCAGTGTAGCTCAGCTAGAGAGGATGAATTCACACAATATCTCGAGTGGTTAAATACAAAAAAGGTGCTACTAATCCCGTAGGAGGAAATCATTATAATTTTTCATTATTATCATTTTTCATAAAATCAGATAAGATAAAAATTAAAAACGTCGAAATGCCCTAACGTTTTTATTTTTTATCTTTATATGAAAAATGATAGTAATGAAAAATTATAATGATTTCCTCCTAGCGTGTTAGTTACACTTACATGTCTTTCTTGATTGATGGTAACTTCTTCAACTTTAGTCTTCACAAGTAGTTCCCACGGTGAGTCAACCACATCAAGTGACTCTATACCAATTTTCGGGGATGGTAAAGTGAATTCGATGCCCGGTGGTGGTACTTTGAAAAGCATATGCGCACCCTCCTCCATGCGAGGCCAAACTTGAAAACGTAGCTTCCACAGCACTTGGTATCTGCGGATGTTAAAGTTATTTTAGATGTTACAAAGCTATATAATCACCTTAAAATTGCATTTATTCTGATGGCCACTTCATGGTGTGACAATTGGTGCTGCATCAAATCAGACACCGGTTGAGGTGCTTTTACAGCGCATAAGATGAAAATAGATGCGGCACACGCTGCCACCTCTTGGTTGGACTCTAGCAGTAGTTCCCAAGCTACTGGCATAATTTCAATGAAGTACTCTTCGTTTAGAATGACTGCGCCTTTTAGAAGAACTCCGAGTGGGCTATGGAATGCTGTCTTTACCTAGGAAGAAAAATAATTGATCTATTTGCACCATAAAGTTATTTATATCTAGCGTTTACTTGCGATTTGATGTATTTAAGTATGGGTGGAGGCTCTTTAGGTGTGTCATCTTTTTTGGCACTCTTCTTGCCATCTTTATCAGCTTCAGCGTCAGCTATATCACAAGCAGAGTCTTTGTAACTACTCTTGCTCATCTGTGAGGCGTCGACATTTTTATCAATTCTACAAATCGGAAGTATATAAACAATAAACAGTAATAATAAAGAATATAATACAAACCTATCTTTCTTCCCCACGCTGTCCTTTCTTCTAATAGGCGACACTTGCGAGCTAGTTTGATCAGAAACCTTCCTATTCTGATTCTTCTCCTTTTTGCCTTTTCGCGTTTTACTCTCGATGTCAACGTTGTGTTTATCCTCCAGCACACCAAACTCTTCTCCGTAGACCTATCAACAAATTACATTCACTATCCATTCTGTATCTTCTGAATTAGTTTGAATAATGCTTGCCTTTCTAACAGCTTTAATTAGTCTTGACGTAGCTCTCATTACTCGTCGATAGCAATACGGATGACAATAGTTTTGATGCGTGCAGTAGAAGTACATTGAGTTCGATATTTGTACCATAACCTAAATAACATAACAAGATTAAGAGTATATTTGTATATTGAGAATCTTAGTGGATTTTATGTATTTGTTCTTATAATATAAAAATCGAATTTGAAGCCTGCCATTCATGGTTTTTGTTTGGATTAAGTGTATACCCTCACATCTTTTTGTTTTTAGTTAAGTGTATACCCTCACATCTTTTTGATTTATGTATAGTATATTTTTGACCACTACAGCAGTGAGTTTTACCTTATATGCAGTATCAATTCTGCGATTAATTCCAGATGGTGTTAAACCTCGAAAGAGTATTTATAGAGAACTTTACAGGAATAATATAGTACCAATTTAGTAACAAACTACTAGAACCTACTAAGTTGTTTGTACCTTCATCCAAGGCATATTCTTAGCCGTATCATCCGAATCATTGCTATCACTAGGACTTTCTGGTGGTTGATCATCACTTAGCACACCAGGTGACTCCTCCCCACTGGCTTCACCAGCTACCCCAGGTTCGGATGTGTCGCTGCGATCCGAAATAGAACTCACCTTCCTCTTTGACTGTATAGAATCAGTTCTCTTCACCAATTCAGGAATTTTCCCTACAAAATGTACGCATTTTCTAACCACCCAATTTTTTTTAAAACTTTCAACTAACATTCACATTCCATATCTTTGCCCTCCTTCGTGCCTCTACGTAGTTTCAAGCTACGTCTTTTGAAAGAACCTCCAGATACAGCTCCGGTTCCTCGGCGTAGAAGGTATGGCCGACCCATACGTTTTCCATCGTCTCCCTGAAGAAGTGCCTTGAATTATTAATGTCTAGTGTAGGGGAGACTACTACAAACTAGGGGTGATTACAACGATCTTGTAACAAAAATCAGTGTGATTATCATTTGATGTATACATAACTTATTCTTCAGATAATACCATGCTAGAGTAAAAAACAAGACATTTATCGGCATTTTCCTCACAAAAAAAAACAATATCGCCAACCACAACAAAGATTACTATTCTAGAGTACATAATATGTTTAAAAAGGGTAACAAACTCAATCCCGAAGCTTTAAAAATTGTAAAATCAACTAATTTTAACAGCCACTACTACAAGGATACAACATTACTTTATACCTGCATCGTAACTGTTGTATTACTGCTCCCCTCAGACTCGTTATCAGGCTCATGCAGAACAAAGCTAATTTTCCTCTCTGTTTGTCCTGCGGAATTTCATACTGTAGTAACCTTAAAAATCCCATAACAATCACTACCTGAGTCCCTATCGCCAGCTATTGATTGAAGACTCTGAGCTGAAGCCTGCGAGTGGCCCATTGAGGACAACGCCATGCTCCAGCGTCGGTTGGCCTCTTTGCTGTAGATTTTTTCCCATGGAGGTGGTCGTTCTTTACCTGTTGCACATTTTATTAGTATGACAGTACATCCATGGCCTTAACTGAACCAGGCCTTAACTGAGTAGATATTATAACGCTACCTGTAATTCGTGTGGATTTAGGAAGAGCTTGGTAGGTCTCTCGCAGAAATGCTGTGATTTCCATTA
Organism: Lordithon lunulatus; assembly: GCA_963942505.1. Taxonomy (NCBI): domain Eukaryota; kingdom Metazoa; phylum Arthropoda; class Insecta; order Coleoptera; family Staphylinidae; genus Lordithon; species Lordithon lunulatus. The sequence continues at coordinate 1,428,791 of OZ012669.1, forward strand.
GAAGCATGCACGCGATGAATCGTAGAGGTACTGGACAGTTAGATCCATACGCATTGATGCTAGCTGCAATACATAAATATTCTAATGAGAAACTTTAATTTTTATATATATTTTTTAACCCTGACATAGTAGAGGGTTTTCTTGGGTTTCCACTCGAACAATACCATTGTTTATTGGTTCTTCAGCAAACTCGCTAGATTTGACTAAACACCTTGGTATAAGGGATTTCAAGTCTTTAGGCATTGGCCCATTCATTCTGCTTTTCATCCAATAAGTACTAGTTTCTCAGACAGATGAATCATAAACTAGATAGACTGTATTAGAGTAACCAATTTTTTAGAGTTGAGTTTATAGGAAAAGAGTTCAGAAGCGTTCTACCTTCATCTAAAAAGTCTTCTTCTTCATCCTGCAACAACAACTCTTTCTGCTTGTTCTCATCGGCTACCATTGCGGTGATAGCTGCTTCGTTCGCTTTGTCTTCATTAACCATTTCCTCGAGGCGTGCTCCAAGCACCTTAAAATTGTTTTAATACAAATAAACGAAGACTCTTTAAAACTTCATACTTCTGCCCACTGGTGAAACATCTTCCCAGCAGCGCGCTGCATAATATGCGTGCGTCGTATGCCCGATGGCTGTCCTCTGGGGTGCATCGGACCTGATGGCCTGAACATCGGGAATGTCAGTTTCATCCACGTGGGCCACTGGCCTTTGTTGCAACAGTGCACGAAGTAGGAGCACTCTAGAATTAGGGCAGCTCGGGACACAACAGCAGCATGAGGCTACAACAAACAGTACATTGAATTCTTTATACAATCTTCTGATTATACGCAATGACTACTTAACAGAGATCTGCTTAGTAATACATGCATTTTTAAAAGTAGGATGTACAGACATAACAAACGAATTATTTAACCGGTAGAAGAAAACTTTCAGAATAATAGAGTATTACGATTACGTATTAAATCCATTGCATATGCTACTACAACTAACGTAGTTTTCAGAATATTTACAAGTACTTTTAATGACTATATTTAATATAAATGTATCTTTAATTGCACGTGCAAATAGCTATTGATACTTTCAAATTTCTAGATGAACTACGCCATCAAAGATAGAAAATGATTTTCATACAAAATCCATTGCATATGTTACTACTATTATCGTAGTTTTCAAAATATTAGTACTTTCAAGTACTATATTCAATATAAATGTATTTTCAATTAGACATGCAAATAGCTATTGATACTTTCAAAGTACTAGATGAAGTATGCTATCAAATATACATTAACACATTAATAGGAGTCTCCTTCGCAGTGCTTTTACCAATCGTTGAGTTGATCTGGAAAACCTGGTCTGAAGGATGTTGTTTGTTGTTGTACTGGATTAGTTTTCTCTTCTTAATTTGTATGTTTTACTTATTTAGAGTAACATTTCCTGATTTGCTTACCAAGTCTAATACTGCGCCCAGCAAATGTGCATCAGGCACCGAGCCTGGTGGACAGGTTTCAAGCAGAAACGATAATCGCATCATACCATTATAAACAGGCAGAGTGGACACCAGTTTGCGTTCCTTGAAAACCACAAACTCCGACTCTCTGGACGACTCGCCAAACTCCATAGAGTTTTTTCGACTCAGATCTATAACAATTATATTATTTGTTTTTTTTTTTGGACTGGAAATTAATGTAGTTAAGCTGCATACAACTTCCAGGCGACTCCTCCATGCTTCCGTCTTTCTTCTTCCCTTTCTTCAGCACGAATTTCGTAAAACGGTCCTCCACGCGACGCTTGGCCTTCTGGAGAGTCTGTCCGACATTTCTAATAAAACATATATAGTATTTAAAGTATTGTAATTTTCCCTCTAAAGAGAAATCTTAAGGCCATCTGGCAACAATTTATAATGTACACCCATATGGTAACATGCTTATGCTATTAGGTTTACCGAGTAGTGCCCTCTATTATATATCTCATCAGATCTCATTAGATCTCATCAGATCTTATCAGATCTCATCAGATCTCATCAGATCTCATCAGATCTCATCAGATTTCATCAGATCTCATCTGATCTCATCAGATCTCATCTGATCTCATCAGATCTCATCAGATCTCATCAGGTCTCATCAGATTTCATCAGATCTCATCAGATCTCATCAGATCTCATCAAATCTCATTAGATCTCATCAGATCTCATTAGATCTCATCAGTGTAGCTCCGCCGTAAGGATGAATGCTCACAATAAATCGAGTAGTTACTTACCCTGAGCTGCTGCTCTTAACAGGCATCCTCGGATAGTACTTGGAAGGTTGTCGGATGAAACTTGAATCGGTCATGCTCTCGTTGCTTTCAGGATCGCCACCATTCACGGATGTAGAGTCGCCTCTTTTAAACCAATTCACTGTAATTTGTTTATGTTAATTTGCTACTAACTAATTTTCTTAAAGCCCAAATTATACCTATTCCACCCAGTCGAGATTTGGCCTTTGGTTTCACGGGTGGAGGCTCGCTGATTCCTAATGCTCGTTCGCTTTGTCTTGGCGTCAGTATGTGGTGTTTCTTGCGCAAATTACTGAGTGGACTTTGACTGGTTTTGGTCTCGTCTACCTCGGTTTCTAAAAGACTCTACGAGGAAAATGGTAACATGTAACACGGCATACAGCTGGTTAAACTCTACACAAGAATCTAACACCCAAGGATAAAAAGATGTAATTACATTTCATGTGACATCCATTACGTTGTCAAATTCATTTTTACTTTCCGAATACAACTACTGCTGTATAAGGAAGGTGTTGTTTTAGCAAAAACGTTTTCCCGATTTCTAACTAATATTGTGGAAATATGCGATATTTTGTTCACAAACCTACAGACGGACATTCACACACACACATAGCATACACAATACACAATAGTCGAAATAAACCCGATGTCTATGTCCATGTGTGTGTGTGTATGTGAATGTCCGTCTGTAGGTCTATGAACAAAATTCCTGGAAACAACACGATCGCGACCAAATTTTCCTTCATTGTAAATACATTTCCTGTAATCTAAGACCGTTTTTGCTGTTGGGACAGTCAATACTAATTAACCAGAAAATCTACTTGATCATAATTAAAAATAAAGACCACTTACTGCACATGTAGATGAGGTACTGCGTTTTTTGAAAAGCAACTTTCGTACTCCTCTGTCATCCATTCCGAATGAAGTTTCTGCTATTTCCTGACTGTCGTCAATGTCTGTGTGGTGCATATGCCTAAGAAAAATATTATTATAAAAATCATTTTATCTTATGTAAACAATTACACTTTAATCAATTTATTCACGACAATGTCCAATGTCAACTTGGAAAAGAAGTTAGTTGCTGTGCTATATAAACAGTTCGTATGTGACGTCTGGATAGTTCTGGATAGTTGGCTAGAGGGTAGCATAGCTACAGATACTTGGGCATCAAAATGGGCCCATTGTGAAACCTCCCTTTAAGACTACTCACTCGTTCCTGTCGTATGTGACGTACTTTGAGCTATTTCACAATCTTGTAGAATCAGAACTAGCTTTCTTCAGCTCATATCGAGTGCTTCTCAACACGTTGTAACATGTAGTAGTAGTTGTTATAATATTAGTAGCATTTTGGGCTATTAGTACATACCTTATAACTCTAGTAGTTTGTATATTAGGCTCCTTTTTGGTAGCACGATCAGCGGTATCCAGCAACGCACTAAGCGCCACTCTTCTAAAAACACTGCCATGCACCTCCTTAACATATGTCATCATCTGCCTGATCTCGCAGTACATAGCCTGAATTACACCCCCGATTAGTATAAAGCTATAAAAACTCTAATAATTAACTCTTGATAATTCTTACCAAATTCTCCGGCGCCTTGATGTCCTTGGCCGCGTCCACGAACCGCGTGACCACCGGCTTGAAGATGTTGGCGACGATCTGGCCCTCGACGCCCCGCACGCCGCCACCGCCTAGGCCTGCGCCAAAGTTTGTGGCATAACCGGCTTGCGTAACAATGTCTGGCGACTTGCTAGAACCCCGCTTCTGGTCTGATAACGAAACAGTTTATGGACCGCTCTGAATTTGACTCTACTTTAACTAAAGCCCGCAGTTTGGCTTCAACTACAGCTACTGCTAATACGGAATTATCAATTGAAAGACGACCACGAGAGAACAAGATTGGGAAGCAAGGCCAGCACTAGATAGAGTGGTGTGGTATTTGAGTGTGCTTTAGGTGGGAGTGTTTTATGTTGTTGTTTTTTTGGTGGTACTTACTGAGAGGTGAGAGTAGCGATGTGGGGTCGATGCAGAAACCGAGGTGGGCGTGGAAGAGGTCTAGTATGTCGGTGAGTGGTTGGTATCGGACGTAGTCTTTCAGGAAGCTATTGAATTGTTTGGTGCTCGCTCTGCTGAGTTTGGTCAGGATGTTCTGGCACTGTGTGCGGAGGAACTCCGCTTGGGGGCCGCGTTGTCCATCTGAACAACCGTGGGGACAACCCACGTGCTTAAGAACTCTAGAAGAAAATTATATCTGTAATTGCTATACTAAATAAAGGTTGGTTTTTTTAGTAAAATTTAATCAATAGCTTCTACAAGATGGTACATTTGATCACTCATCAAATGTACTATCCTGCAGTAACTATTGATTAAATTTTACTTAAAAAAAACAAACTTTATTTAGTATACTTATTACAGAAATAATCAACTAAATATAATATCTAATACAACTAGAGATATAACAATGCTCTCTTGTATTTCGCCCCCTCTGCCCTCACCCATTATTAAAATATCCCTCCTCCTACTATTCCCTTTCCCTTACCCACTTCCTATCCCACACCAACCGATTTGCACGCCTTTCCCATCCCCTCTAAGGCCCAATTCACACATAAGCGGCGTCGGGCGCAGGCGCGACGTCTCACAGGCGATGTCCACATGCAGTGAAAGGGTGGACATTGCACCTTATGTTTACATAGAGGCGGCGTGGAAGAGTTTCGCCTCTTCGCCTACCGTGTGTCGGCGCGGCGAGAGGCACTAGGCAAATGCCCGCACCTCGTCACCTAAGTGGGCATTGCACCACTTGTTTATATAGAGGGGGCTTGAAGCGTCGTGCCTCTCGCAGCGCCGGCACCGCGTCTTCGCCTAAGACACGGTAGGCTTATGTGTGAATTGGGCCTTAGGGCCAATTCACACATAAGCGGCGTCGGACGGAGGCGCGGTGTAGGCGAGGTGCAGGCGCGACGTCGCACAGGCGATTGTGATGTCCATATGCAGTAAAAGGGGGGACATTGCACCATATGTTTACATAGAGGCGGCGTTGAAGAGTTGTACATCTCGCCTCGCAGCCACCGTGTCTCGGGCGAAGAGGCTAAGACGCGGTGCCGGCACGAAGCCAATGCCCGCGCCTCGTCACCGATGTTCATATAGAGGCGGCGTGAAAGCGTCGTGCCTGTCGTCGCGCCGGCACCGCGACTTCGCCTCCTATGTGTAAATTGGGCTTTAACCATTCACTCACCTTAACAACTACATAAAATTTACCTTACGATAACATTCATAATTATCCTATGAGGAGATATAATTTTCTCTTTCGGCTCATTTTCCGGTGTTTGCGAAGCGTTTGCAGTGCTGGTACTTGGTTTGGGTTGTTTTCCACCGGGACTTGTGGCTTCTGTTACGGGAGTTGTGGTTTGTGCGGAAATTGCTTCATCGCGCAGAAACTGTTTCAACACTCCCATGTCCATTAACAGCTCTATTAGGTTTAAAATCACCTCTAATACGCGCAACGTGCAGCAGTTGTTGTCTCTGAGGGCTGCCGCGTGTACCGCCTATAATGAAGAATGGATACTAACAATATATCTAATGTAATAGTACTTTTAATTTCTTATATTATTGGTATAGCGGGCGTCATCCTCCTAACTCACCTTTAATCGCATAGTTTTCATTATTGGATGACAGGTGACAGATGACAGATGACAGATGACAAATGACAAATGACAAATGACAAATGACAAATGACAAATGACAAATGACAAATGACAAATGACAGATGACAAATGACAAATGACAAATGACAAATGACAAATGACAAATGACAAATGACAAATGACAAATGACAAATGACAAATGACAAATGACAAATGACAAATGACAAATGACAAATGACAAATGACAGATGACAGATGACAGATGACAGATGACAGATGATGGATAACAGTGGCGAAGGAAGAAAGATGATGATGAAGAGAGAAGGATTTTTTAAAATTTTGTATGAAAAATTATACCACGGCTTTACTTATCTTCTCATCATTCTCAATATACTCCATTGCATATCAATATCCCCTTCCTTGAAGGATAAAGGATGAAGAATGAAGGATATTTTTTAAATTTTTTGTTGAGAAATTATACCACGACTTTACTTATCTTCTCACCATTCTCTATATACTTCATTGCATATCAATATCCCCTTCCTTGAAGGATGAAGGATGAAGGCTAAAGGATGAAGGATATTTTTTAAAATTTTGTTTGAGAAATTATACCACGACTTTACTTCTCTTCTCAGCATTCTCAATATACTTCATTGCATATCAATATCCCCTTCCTTGAAGGATAAATGATGAAGAATGAAGGATATTTAAAAATAAAAATTGAAAAATTATACCACGACTTTACTTTTCTTCTCACCATTCTCAATATACTTCATTGCATATCAATATCCCCTTCCTTGAAGGATAAATGATGAAGAATGAAGGATATTTAAAAAAAAAAAATTGAAAAATTTACCACGACTTTACTTATCTTCTCACTATTCTCAATATACTTCATTGCATATCAATATTCTCTTCCTTGAAGGATGAAGGATGATTAATGAAGGATGAATGATGCAGGATGAAGAATGAAGGATGAAGGATATTTTTTAAAATTTTGTTTGAGAAATTATACCACGACTTTACTTATCTTCTCACCATTCTCAATATCTTCATTGCATATCAATATCCCCTTCCTTGAAGGATAAAGGATGAAGAATGAAGGATATTTTTTAAATTTTTTTTGAGAAATTATACCACGACTTTACTTATCTTCTCACCATTCTCAATATACTTCATTGCATATCAATATCCCCTTCCTTGAAGGATAAATGATGAAGAATGAAGGATATTTAAAAAAAAAAAATTGAAAAATTTACCACGACTTTACTTATCTTCTCACCATTCTCAATATACTTTGCATATGCATATCAATATTCCCTTCCTTGAAGGATGAAGGATGAAGGATCAAGGATGAAGGATCAAGCATGAAGGATGAATAATGAAGGATGAATAATGAAGGATGAATGATGCAGGATGAAGAATGAAGGATGAACGATATTTTTTAAAAATTTGTTTGAGAAATTATACCACGACTTTACTTCTCTTCTCACCATTCTCAATATACTTCATTAGGTTTTTACCTTAAGAACGACTTGCATATCAATATCCCCTTCCTTGGTGATGTAACACAAAGAACCTGGTGCTTCAGGAATGTCCTCTCCAGCGTAGGTTATATTGGAGTCTGTTTGGGAACGTGTTAGGCTTGCTTTACGTTCGTGCCAAGTACCCAACTTTCCTGTTCCTGTCAGACTCATGGCATCCAATTGGCTATCCATTGAACCCTACAAATAGTCGAAAAATACAGTATATAACTCTGTTCAACAGTGCAAACACTCACTTGTCTTCGTAAGAAATCTGGTGATGGTGTCGGAGTGTGTTCAGTGACTGTTATAATGGGATTGGCCATTGGTTGAGCTTGTGTCATTCGGCTAGTCCTCCTGCGATCCCAATGGATCTCTCCAATGTATCTGATCGTTAAAAGATTACAATCAATCAAGGTTTATTGGTAGAAAAATGGACACGAGTGAATGTATAGCAAGCAAAAAATAAATAAATATTAAATCATTTTAGATCGTTGTCACATAATCAAGCTATTTAAGATTAACCCCCGTATTCACCGACGTTCCATAAATCTATCAATAGCTATTGAACCGTTGTTATAGCAACAATAATACAAATATTTAGGGAATGTAGTTACTTTAGATTCTCTCTATTGGAATAATTAAACAAAAGTTATCATCAAAGCTCCAATTGCAAGCTCTATTCAAAGTGTTTGGCATTTGTTTTGGCATTTGTTTTGGCATTTATTTTGGCATTTGTTTTGGAATTTGTTTTGGCATATTCTGTCACAAAGCCGTTGTCAATTTATCCATTATGGGATGTTGGTGAATACGGGCATTAGAGACATACAGAGAGCATACATTATAATTATGTAATTTCTATGCCTTCTTATATAGAGTCTACAGTCCTTGGTAGATAACGTAAAACCTAATCGGATCAAAATTACCTTTTTTTAAAATTAATTTTATGCAAGAAATAATAATACAAACCTTCAGTAAAGTAGCAAAGAAAATGAAAAGCGCTAAAGTTTAAAAAAACCAATGACCTGAGTGTAAATCACAATCATGCACACAGCTGTCAATATTTCACGTATTTACAAATACGAATGATGAACAAAAATTCTCTGTTTAATAAAGTACTGAATACCTAAATGAGTTAAAAAAATCTTCCTATTTATTACATTTAACTGAAGAATCACACCGATATTGCTCCTAAAGTTCTTAATGCCGTTGGAACAATATTGATGAAATATTCTACAAAAAAAATCCTGTATTGTATGATCTCACATGACCTAAAGCCCAAAAGAATGCGCAGAAAGTGGAAAATACTTACCCTCCGGCTGCCAACTCATCTATCAAACAGCTAAGAGGGAAAGACAGAACACAGAGAAAATAAGAAGGTACAGAGAGAAGAGATGGAAATAATAGCGACAAAGATGTTATAACATAGATATATACAATCAATCAACATCTAAATATTGTGTAAAATAACAATAAAATGACACTTTAAGGGATTGTTTAGGCGTCTACTTTGTGATAATTCATTTTAAAGGATAAATTAAATCATTTTTACTTCTACTTCAACTTTTTCTCTAGACAGGAAGTTGCATTACAAAGTAAAAATCGATTCGTTTATCATTTAAAATGACACTATGTAGATATTGTTCTAAACAAAAGTATCATAGCTTCTATTACATTAATTTAAAAAATATTTTATTACGTTTATGCCTAGTAATTAATTACTATTTTATGTATGTTCAATTACATACAATTTCTAAATTGAATTTTATACTGAAATCTAGCAAATTGAAATCTACTTCTCCTGTTTACATGCACATAATTTCGCCCAAACAATTAGTATTGTATAAATTTGCTTCTACATAACTAAGGCTCGGTTGTATAAAGCAGATAACTCGGGAGTTAATTTATAATCCGTGATTCAAACGTTTGAAAACGTACTGCAAAAACCTAATGAATTACGATGAAAAATTGTGAGTTGTTCTATTACATATACTTAAAACTATTTTTTTGATATGCAAATGACGACAAAAGCGGCCAGTGTTAAGCGACCGCTTTCCTAGGTGATATATTATTATTATATGATATATATATATATATATATATATATATATATATATATATCCTTTAGTGATATATTAGTGATGAATTTTGCGATAAAAACAATTTATATACAACATCTAACAGTAGATTACATTTAATCAGGGGCTACAATTAACTCGCCTTTATACAACCGAGCACAAGTATTCTAATTCTTCTAGTACAGACCTGTTCTAGTGTCCCAAGTAACAAATACTACTGAATAATTATTATATCTGTCTGAGGTGTTGATTTTCCTAACTAATTTAATGTGCCATGTAAATTCCTATCGAATTCTGATTGTCTATGTAAGCATTCTAAATTTATTTGGTGGTATTAACAATGACAATCTAAATAGTTATTAAATAACGTACCTTAAACTGGGCATGCTCTTGCCTTTAACCAAGTTGGTTGGTTCAAACATTCGTGACATCGTTGATGCTGGTCTGGACAAGTTTTCATCGCCTGTGTCAAGACTCCTGTGGTACTCCTAAACATCTCAAATTTGAATTCTTACTTCTTTAATCATATTGGAACGAGTACGTAACATAAAATTCCGTATGGAAGTCACAGGCATTATATGTTATTTATATACACTATAGTTTGCTTTAAAAATTAATTATAAAGTTCTAGGGCAGAGCAGTATTGTGAATTTCATCAATATCTCACTTACAAATATTATATTTCGAAATTTATAAACTATTTCGTAATCAGAGTGCAATTTATATATCGCAATAAAGAATTTTATGAAACGTACTGTCTTAAAAATAAATCGTTTGTGTGGTATTAGCAGTATTAGTAGAAGAGTGTACGGATTAAATACAGGCTTGTGCAATGTTTAGATAGATAGATAAGGTGGTATTATATTTAAAACGCATCGAACTACATCGCACTAATGTGCTACCTGTGTTGATGTGTTCATCATAGAAATAGAAGATAGAAAAGGGATGATACATACATTGAGCATACGTCTGGAGCTCACCGCATGTTCTCCCAGCAATTTGGGCTCGTCCTGTCCAATCTTCTCCAACGCCTTCTCTGATTTTGACATTAATTTTGTTTCTACAAACGCTTTCAAATCGGCCATCTTCATTCGTTTTTTTGTCTTCTCGCTGGCACGTCGTGTGTGGTGAATGGACTCTTCTGATGTCTGTTTTGTCAAGTATGGAGATTCTAGAATAAATTTGTATAATCTAGTGCGGTTTTCAGAGAGAAAATTAAAGGAGTGGAATAGCATAACTCGAAAAAAGTAGGAACGACTAGAAAGAGTAATAGGAAATAATTAGAATAAAAGAGTGGAAATGGAGTAGAAATGACTAGAGTGAGTGATAGGAGATAATTAGAATAAAAGAGTGGAAATGGAGTAGAAATGACTAGAGTGAGTAATAGGAGATAATTAGAATAAAAGAGTGGAAATGGAGTAGGAATTACTAAAAAGAGTGGTAGGAAATAATTAGAATAAAAGAGTGGAAATGGAGTAGGAATGACTAGAGTGAGTGATAGGAGATAATTAGAATAAAAGAGTGGAAATGGAGTAGGAATGACTAGAGTGAGTAATAGGAGATAATTAGAGTAAAAGAGTGGAAATGGAGTAGGAATTACTAAAAAGAGTGGTAGGAAATAATTAGAATAAAAGAGTGGAAATGGAGTTAAGGAATGTAGGATAGAATTAGAGAGTACCTGCTAAAAGAGATACGTCCTTCGCAGAGGGCACTTCAATAAAATCCTTAACCTCCGGTTGTTTACCTTCAGTGCTTTGATAAATGGAGACTTCTATTTTGGGTATTGGCAGCGAATTGCTTCTTCGTCTTGGTTGCTGTTGACCAGCAGTTTCCTCACTAATATCACGCAATCTAAAAATGAACGTTGTTTAGTTTTTTTTATTATAGAGCTTTATATTAGTAAGATACAAATTCCATAAAAGAACTCAATCCTCATAAAAAAAATACACTTTCATTCGAAATTGGCATAACTTTCAATTCGTCGTCTAAATTGGTAAATTAATCACATACAGTTGATGAGCCAGCACTAAAATTCGGCTTTTATAAGTTCGAGGAGCACTTGCAACAAGCTCGCGGAGTACCAGTGTTCCGCAGAGCACCGGTTAAGAACCACTGGTCTAAACCATGTTTAGAAATCTATTACCTGTTATACATATAATGCAGCGCCCAATAAATCCCTTCCTCCTGCCAGTGCGTTATGAAGAGACATCTGAGCACAGCTACATCCAAAAATGTGGCTGCAGATATATCCCCAAAATGTGTAGTAGAAAGTGATTTCTTTGATCCTCTCGGGTCTGCTCCAGCCCCGTCTGTAGACGGTTGTTTGCTACTATCCATTGAGTCTTTATCAGTGGATGAACTATAGAAACGATTAATTTTATATATTCGTTTATTAAAGCTTTTATTTTGTGATCATTCATTTTAAAGGATAACTAAAAAGATTTTTTGCTTTAGAATACAACTTTCCCTCTAGGAAGAAAGATCTGGAGACACCACATATATTAACAATACACACCCATATGGTAATAACCGTTAACATGCTCATGCCAGCAGAATCACCGATTAGTGCCCTCTATTGGAATAATATTATTTGAGTTGTGTTTGTGATATCAGCACAAGGCCAATCTTATAAATGATGGTATGAGCATGTTGACGGTTATTACCATATGGATGTGCATTGTTAATTCATGTGGTTACCGCCAGATGGTGTTTAATGTTCTCTCCATAGAGAAAGTTGCATTACTATCTTGGTTCTGTTTGTGGCAATATTGAAAGTTTCCTCTTAGGGGGATAGCTGTATCATTTGTATGTATAACCACTCGAGATATTGCGTTACTGATGTCCGTATTCACCAACATCCCATAAACTTTATAGGTCCCATTAGCTATTGAATGTATAAATTGAAAATGCCATTGTGACAGAAATTGTCAACACAAATGTCAAACACCTTGAATAGCGCTTGTGATTGGAGTAACTACATTCCCTAGATAATGTATTTATGTGCTACAACAACGAATACTTATGAGTTCAATAGCTATTGATAGATTTATAGAACGGGGTGAATACGGAGGTGAGCTACACTGATGAGATTTAAATAAATCGAAATCTAGATATATAGATAGGGTGATTAAACTCCTATGAGCTTCTCCCTTGAACGGCGGAAAAGCCTCACGGCTGATAGCCCTATAAAGATAGAAGTTTTTTTTTAGATAGCTAAGAGGTGGATTCATACTTATATATAGATTTTTGTTTATCACACTTTAGTTAAATTTTGGAACTAGCCTCTAGCTCTTTTCGAGCTTTCTTTATCGCAGTATTTATTTATCCTTCAACCGATTAATTTTATATTTCAAACCGAGTACATATATAAATATTGGTCTACACATTTCATACCTCATTTTCTGCATAGATGTCGTGTGTTTGAGTTGTTTGGTATCCGAGGCTGATATCGCAGTCACTTGTTCGACTTTAACACTCGATTTTCCCGTTCCGTTCTTCCTCATGGCCAACTGGAATAAACTGGTTTCCGCCTGAAATGCTAAATTTAATAAAAATGTTCTTCTATATTCCCCCCAAGATGGTAAGCACCGTGTAAATGGAAGGATCTCTTAGAAAACCATCAGACTCGTGCAGTGATGGCAGACGAAAAATTACAACGTGTTCTTCTTCAGTGCTGGAACTCTCTTCTGGTATTGTTTCGGGGAAAACCGTGTCTTTTGGGGAAGATACCCAGCTACCCTATGATTCATAATAAATATATTAGTAAATAAAATTACTGCATTTTAAAAATGATAAAACTAAACCCCTAGGAGGTAAGTTAAAGGCCATCTGGCGGCACCACATCAATTAGAACTGCACACCCATATGGTAATAACCGGCAACATGCTTATGCCATCAGGATCACCGAGTAGTTATCCGTAGATTGCTAAGAGGTGGATTCACACAGCTAGTGAGGATAAATTCACACAATATTTCGAGTGGTTATATGCAAAAATGATACAAGTGGATGTACATTGCTAATTGATGTGGTGCCGCCAGATGGCGTTTAACTTACCTCCTAGGGGGTTAGTTGTATCACAACTCTAGAGGTAATAGAACTTTATTATATACCTCGTCATCAGATTTCGTAGTCATGGTAGCTGTAACAGTAACGCTTCCTGGGACAGCCGCTGTCACCTGATCCGCAAAAGAAGTGCCATAGCTTTGACTTGGTGGGCTTTGGCTTTCTGGTGCGTTCAAATTGTCTTCGCATGATTGTTTTCCTATAAATAAAAACCAATACATTCATCCGAATTTAAAGTACAAAATATTTACAGACAGCTTGAGCTTTGTTTATGTTTCTATTCGTTTTCAGTGAACAATTATTGAATTCTTATGTGTGCATTTTGTTTGTGTGGGTGTTTTGAAGGTCAATTCAATGATCTTTGGTTAAGTCTGTTCACGGTTTGTGTACATTAATACATATAATTTAGTCACAGACCACCGCCGTGTACCTTCCATCCTTTACTTATCAATATATAACATCTAATTGGCGCAGTCGGTAGGATAGTATCATAAATATTTTTTATTATCATATAGCGGACTGACCACCTGCGGAAACTAAGTTGATTAATTTAAAACAACTCGTGCAATAAAAATCTTCCTGTAGACTTTATATTTTGGGTGAAAATTATCAAAAAAAACGGTTTATTTTGAGCTCAATTAAATTTAGAATGTAAAGTAGTAACATAAATTAATTTTTTTTTAATTTTTCATTTTTTATCACTTTTTATATCTTAGTGAAATTATTTAAAACTGCGTGTGCAATAAAAACCTTCCTGCAGACTTTGTTTTTGGGTGAAAATTATCAAAAAATGGCTTATATTGAGCCCAGTTAAATATAGAATGTAAAATAATATCATAAATTTAAATTTCTCAAATCTTTGATTTTTTATTATTTTCTATACCTGTGTCGATTAATTTAAAACAGCTCGTGCAATACAAATCTTCCTGCAGACTTTATTTTTTGGGTGAAAATGATCAAAAAACGGTTTATTTTGAGCTCAATTAAATATAGAATGTAAAGTAGTAACATAAATTATATTTTTTTTGATTTTTTGATTTTTTTATAATTTTTTATATCTCAGTCAATTAATTTAAAACTGCGTGTGCAATAAAAACCTTCCTGCAGACTTTGTTTTTAGGAGAAAATTATCAAAAAATTGCTTATATTGAGCCCAATTAAATATAGAATGTGAAATAATATCATAAATTTAAATTTCTTAAATCTTTGATTTTTTATAATTTCTTATATTTCAGTCGATTAATTAAAAACAGCTCTTGCAATAAAAACCTTTCTGTAGACTTTATTTTTTGGGTGAAAATTATCAAAAATAAAACGGTTTATTTTGAACTCAATTAAATTTAGAATGTAAAGTAGTATCATAAATTTAAATCTTTGAAATTTTTGATTTTTTATGACTTTTCATATGTTAGTGAATTAATTTAAAACTGCGTGTGCAATAAAAACCTTTCTGCAGACTTTGTTTTTAGGAGAAAATTATCCAAAAATTGCTTATATTAAGCCCAATTAAATATAGAATGTAAAATAATATCATAAATTTAAATTTCTTAAATCTTTGATATTTTATATTTTTTTAGATCTCAGTCGATTAATTTAAAACAGCTCGTGCAATAAAAACCTTCATGCAGACTTAATTTTTGGGTGAAAATGATCAAAAAACGGTTTATTTTAAACTCAATTAAATTTAGAATGTAAAGTCGTATCATAAATTAAAAAAATTTAAATTTTTGATTTTTTATAATTTTTTATCTCAGTCAATTAATTTGTAACTGCGTGTACAATAAAAACCTTCCTACAGATTTTTTTTTAGGTGAAAATGATCAAAAAATAGCTTATATTGAGCCCAATTAAATGTAGAATGTAAAATAATATCATAAATGTAAATTTCTTAAATTTTTGATTTATTATAATTTTTTATAACTCAGTCAATTAATCAACACTGCGTGTGCAAAAAAAATCTTCCTACAGATTTTGTTTTTAGGTGAAAATTATCAAAAAAACGGCTTATATTGAGCCCAATTAAATAAATATATAATGTAAAATAATATCATAAATTTAAATTTCTTAAATCTTTGATTTTTTATATCTTAGTCGATTAATTTAAAACAGCTCGTGCAATAAAAACCTTCCTGCAGACTTTATTTTTGGGTGAAAATGATTTAAAAATGGCTTATTATAAGCATAATTAAATATAGAATTTAAAATAGTATCCTGAATTAAAAATTTTCAAATCTTTGATTTTTTTATAATTTTTTATAACTCAGCCGATTAATCTAAAACCGCTCATTGTACGAGCGGTTTTAGATTAATCTTTTACATAGACCAGTGATTTTTTACCTTTTTGAAGGAGAACTTTTGATCATAAGAAAGACTCGCGGAGCAACAAAATCAAAGAGTCAAGTACATACAGTAGATGATTTCTCGGAGCACTTGCAACAAGCTCACGGACCACCAGTGTTCCGCGTAGCACCGATTAAGAACCACTGTATTAGACCATAGACCTTAATTAAATTCAGCCCGATATATTATTAAAAAATGGTTAGTACTATCATACCGACTGCGCCAATTTGTTGTTATATATTGATAAGTGAAGGATAAAAGGTGGTATTAGACCATGGACTTTAATTAAATTCAGCCCGTTATATGATTTAAAAAATGGTTATAGTACTTTCCTACCAACTGCGCCAATTGGTTGTTATATATTGATAAGTAAAGGATGAAAGGTGGTATTAGACCGTGGACCTTAATTAAATTCAGCACGTTATATGTTTTAAAAAAATGTTTATAGTACTTTCCTAACGACTGCGCCAATTAGTTGTGTATATATATATATATATATATATATATATATATATATATATATAAATATATATATATATATATATATATATATATATATATATATATATAAATATATATATATAAATATATATATATAAATATATATATAACTAATGGATGGAAGGTGGTATGCGACTTACTGAATTATTACATAATTTACACATACCATGAACAAACTTAACCAAAAACCAAAGATCATTGAATTGAAGAAAAGCGAGAGGTACAGGTTAGAGGTTATTTGGCTAAAAGAGACCACACAAAAATATCTGAATAATTCGTATGTATCTGACTGACAACAATTAATACTATGGTAGCACAATACAAGTGTTTTTATATACTAAAAAATATACACTACTATAAAAAGTATTGTTAAACAAATTATTTCCAAATCACTTCACCTATAAACGCTATAAATGAAATAGCAAACCCACTGAGCAACCAATAAAAACTTCCTGCCATATCAGCCAAATCCAACTGATAATATTTACTATAATGCTCTGCATACGCTGTAAAATAATCATTCATATTCTTAAACTGTCCATAATGTTCATACCTAATCAACATATGCCAATACCTTATAAACCCATACTCAGCAAACTGCAAAACTCTCTCATCAATAATCCTCTTAAACGGGGAATCATTCCCTAAAGTAAAAACAAGAAAATACTGCGAATAACACTCATGCAAAACCTTCAAATACTTCCTCCCGTACACATCCAAAGTATCAACCTCCGAAATCAAAGCCCCATCCGATATTTTCGTAGCAAACCCAAAATGCCCACCCCTCACCAGCTCATTCCTCTCCTGCACACTACCAAATGCTTTATAAAACTGCCCGACCAACAACCGACGATTTACATCATGACTCGCATAAAAATGCTCATTTATTAAACCAGTACTATCCCCCCAAGACACATTTTGCCTGACCATATCAGCCAGAGTATTAACAGCTCGCTGTAATCGTGGCGTCGTTAAACTACTCGTAAAACCAGCCGAGTACGCCGTAGAAAGTAAAACAGACCCAAAACAACAAACACACAAAATATGCCTCAACAATACAATCCGTAACGTTTTAAGATTACCTATACCAACACCCGTAAACAATCTAAACACCTTCAAAAAACTATTCATGCCGCCTTTCTTAATTTTATAAAATAATATAGTTAGATGCAATGTAGCAGTTACTATAAGTATTGTTATAATGATTAGCCCCCATAGATCATATTCAAACGGTTGAAAAACAAATGTTGCGCGTGGTATTAAAACAGGTTTGGGTACAAAAAATGTAGCACATATTTGTGTGTACGGATAACTTTGTGATGCGTTCGTATCGACCGTAAGGTATTGAAATGTGGAGCATGCACCAGCGTCGATTTTATTCAAACTGGCATCCTTTATCATTTCCATCCATGAAGCGCGCGGATAAATCACCCATTCGACCAAATTAAATATGTTTTCTAGTATATGTTTATCAACACCATCGTAGATTGTAGATGTATTACTGTATGCATATGGAGGGCAGTGAAATGCTGCAATTTTTATAGCACGTTGTGGATCATAAACAGTTGGGGTCAAATCAAGATGTTTTAATGAAAACTTTTCCCCGGTACACCATTTATATAAAACTTTTTGTTTTCTAACTGATTTTATTATGATGTTTGATTGGTTTTGTTGTATAACAATCATATCTAATGTACTGTTTGCATACATATTTTCATTGATATCCTTGGATGATGGTTTGATTATAACTAGTCTTTTGTGTTGTAGAAAATTTTCACTGGATACCACTTGATTGAACATTATGTAACCTGTAGGTTGACACATGTGAGCTGGTGTTATATTCGATGTTATTTTTATAAATGCAATTGTGTTTTGATTGAACCAACTGGGTGGCGTGCCTATAATCATTACACACCGTTTGTTTACAAATAACTTGTCTATTATGTTTGAAATAAATTGCGAATTTGATTTCGCTTGAGGCGAATATAGAAGGAATATTAATATGATTCTGTACATATTATTAAAGTACGATATCTACGAGGTTGTATTTGAAATAAACTTGTTTATGAAATAATTGAGGTGTGGAATTCAATTTCATTATGAAGAGTTGTTGAGGTGATTTAGTATTCATTATGTTCAGTTGTAAACCAATTACATTTAGTATAAATCAATTCTATTTTAAAAAAATATGCCACACAAAATGTATTGTAATGCTGTGAAATTGGGTGAATATCAAAATTTATTATAACAAGATATACTAATAAACTGCCCACGACCACAACAAAATTTGTTTGTGCGCAGATGAAAAACAGTGTAGTGCAGAGTTCAAGTCGTTGGTAATAGTGGACCGGCATAGTTTGGTTGGTAGGGACCACCCACCCACCCCACCTTCGTTCGCATAGTTTTTTCAACGGATACAGAGGTTTAATATTGTTTAAACAATTCGAGGCAGAATTTTATCCCATGAAAAAAACTATGCGAGCGCAGGTGGGGTGGGTGGGTGTTCCCCACCAACCAAACTATGCCCGTCCACTATTACCAACGACTTGAACTCTGCACTACACTGGTTTTCGCAATTTTTACTGAATCCATCAATTTAATTTATTATTAAAGTTTTGATTTATAGAAAATTGCGAAAAACAATGTAGTACAGAGTTCAAGTCGTTGGTAATAGTGGACGGGCATAGTTTGGTTGGTAGGGACCACCCACCCACCCCACCTGCGCTCGCATAGTTTTTTTCATGGGATAAAATTCTGCCTCGAATTGTTTAAACAATATTAAACCTCTGTATCCTTTGAAAAAAAGTATGCGAACGAAGGTGGGGTGGGTGGGTGGTCCCTACCAACCAAACTATGCCCGTCCACTATTACCAACGACTTGAACTCTGTACTACATTGTTTTTCGCAATTTTCTATAAATCAAAACTTTAATAATAAATGAAATTGATGAATTCAGTAAAAATTGCGAAAACCAGTGTAGTGCAGAGTTCAAGTCGTTGGTAATAGTGGACGGGCATAGTTTGGTTGGTGGGGACCACCCACCCACCCCACCTGCGCTCGCATCGTTTTTTTCATGGGATAAAATTCTGCCTCGAATTGTTTAAACAATATTAAACCTCTGTATCCTTTGAAAAAAACGATGCGAGCGCAGGTGGGGTGGGTGGGTGATCCCCACCAACCAAACTATGCCCGTCCACTATTACCAACGACTTGAACTCTGCACTACACTGGTTTTCGCAATTTTTACTGAATCCATCAATTTCATTTATTATTAAAGTTTTGATTTATAGAAAATTGCGAAAAACAATGTAGTACAGAGTTCAAGTCGTTGGTAATAGTGGACGGGCATAGTTTGGTTGGTAGGGACCACCCACCCACCCCACCTGCGCTCGCATAGTTTTTTTCATGGGATAAAATTCTGCCTCGAATTGTTTAAACAATATTAAACCTCTGTATCCTTTGAAAAAAAGTATGCGAACGAAGGTGGGGTGGGTGGGTGGTCCCTACCAACCAAACTATGCCCGTCCACTATTACCAACGACTTGAACTCTGTACTACATTGTTTTTCGCAATTTTCTATAAATCAAAACTTTAATAATAAATGAAATTGATGAATTCAGTAAAAATTGCGAAAACCAGTGTAGTGCAGAGTTCAAGTCGTTGGTAATAGTGGACGGGCATAGTTTGGTTGGTGGGGACCACCCACCCACCCCACCTGCGCTCGCATCGTTTTTTTCATGGGATAAAATTCTGCCTCGAATTGTTTAAACAATATTAAACCTCTGTATCCTTTGAAAAAAACGATGCGAGCGCAGGTGGGGTGGGTGGGTGATCCCCACCAACCAAACTATGCCCGTCCACTATTACCAACGACTTGAACTCTGCACTACACTGGTTTTCGCAATTTTTACTGAATCCATCAATTTCATTTATTATTAAAGTTTTGATTTATAGAAAATTGCGAAAAACAGTGTAGTGCAGAGTTCAAGTCGTTGGTAATAGTGGACGGGCATAGTTTGGTTGGTAGGGACCACCCACCCACCCCACCTTCACTCGCATAGTTTTTTTCATGGGATAAAATTCTGCCTCGAATTGTTTAAACAATATTAAAACTCTGTATACTTTGAAAAAAACTATGCGAACGAAGATGGGTGGGTGGGCGGCCCATACCAACAAAACTATGCCCATCCAATATTACCAACGACTTGAACTCTGCACTACACTGGTTTTCGCAATTTTTACTGAATCCATCAATTTCATTTATTATTAAAGTTTTGATTTATAGAAAATTGCGAAAAACAATGTAGTACAGAGTTCAAGTCGTTGGTAATAGTGGACGGGCATAGTCAGATTGGTGGGCAACACCCACCCACCCCACCATTGCTCGCATAGTTTTTTTTTTCATAGGATAAAATTTTGCCTCGAATTGTTTAAACAATATTAAACCTCTGTATCCGTTGAAAAAAACTATGCGAACGAAGGTGGGGTGGGCGGGTGGTCCCTACCAACCTGACTATGCCCGTCCACTATTTCAAACGACTTGACTTTGCACTAGACTATATTCATCAACTTTTCATGATTCAATTAATTTCATTTATTAATTTACGCCTGATTCATAAACAATTGTGAGGAATATTGTAGTGCATAGTTCAAGTCATTTGACATAGTGGACGGGCATAGCCAGGTTGGTAGGGACCACCCACCCACCCCACCTTTGCTCGTATAGTTTTTCCATGGTATAAAATTCTCCCTGGAATTGTTTAAATAATATAAAACCTCTGTATCAATTGAAATAAACTATGCGACCATAGGTGGGGCGGACGGGTGGTCCATACCAACCATACTATGCCCGTTAACTATTTCAAACAACTTGAACTATGCACTACATTGTTTTCCACGATTTTCTACGAATTAAGCTTACTTTAATCAATTAAATTAATTAAATCATAGAACGTTGATGATAATTGTGTTGTGCAGAGTTCAAGTCGCTTGAAATAGTATCTTGAATCACCCACCGTTATTTCTATATATATATATATATATATATATATATATATATATATATATATATATATATAGATATTCAATGGATTGTTTTGTTTTAAAAAATAGAACAAATTGTTTATTTGTTTTATCCTGTGAAACAAAACAATAACATGTAAAGTGACATGTATATTTAAACTAACGTAATTTCAGTCAAAGCTTGTTCTGCATTCTTTTGTTTCAAAGGATCAAACAAATGAGCGATTCTAGTCGAGTCGCTATTATCTATAGATTCCGATTCCGAGTAAAACTTTCACTATATCTATTTATTATAATTCCCAGGTATTTATAAAAACCGGCGCAGTCGGGTAGGAATAAGATTAAATAAGTATTAGTTTGAAAAATTATATTCACAACAATTTCAAGTCATCTACAGTCAATCAGAAAAATATTGTTCGCGTATAAACGCCAGAATAGTCGAAGTGTATCCAAAGGCCAATATATACAAAATCCCATACAGTCGCTTTTATCTATAGATTCCGATTCCGATTCTGAGTAAAACCTTCACAACATCTATTTATTATCCTTCTTAGGTATTTATAACAAAAGGCGATTCCGATTGCGAGTAAAACTTTCACTATATTTATTTATTATCCTTCTCAAGTATTTATAACAAACGGCGCAGTCGGTAGGATTAAGATTAAATAAGTATTAGTTTATTATTAGTAGTAAATTATATTCACAACAATCTCAAATCATCTACAATCAATCCGAAAAATATCTTTCGCTTATAAAAACCAGAATAGCTGCTGTGTGTCCAAAAGCCAACATATACAAAACCATATACATCTCATTAAATTTCATCGGTTCGTGCAAGATATCATCACTCCACCTATAAAAATTCACCATATGTTTCGCCTGGAAAATATGCCTATTCATAACATTCCTAAAAAACGACCTGAACAACCCATTCTCCACACCACGCATCACATATTTATTAACAATCTTCGTAAACGGCGAATTTTTCTGCAGCGCGAACGCCACATAAAAGTCGAAAAAACATTGCGGCACCACCATCTTATCCATACGCCCAAAATCATACCCATCCACCTCCGGAAAAACATTCCGCGAGAAAACCACGTTCCCAAAAAAACACGGTTGCACCGAAATCAATTCAGATGGAAAATCCGGTATCATAGAATTCCCAACATCTCTAACATCCGGATTAAACGACTTCTTCAACACCGAAATCGTATAGGAACCGCTATCATAACACCGCACCTTCTCAATCAACATATCCTCAAACGAATCAATCGGATTGGCAAAACTAGGCCTTGTAAGCGAACTTGTATAGCCAGCAGAGTACATCGTGTTGTGTAGCAACGAAACAAAAGCCCAAACAATCAACAAAACTATAACAGCCCGTCTTTTCGGGAAATCAGTTGCTGGCAGCATTGCAAACAATCGAATTAAATTCAACACATAACTACTTTTCCCATCTGCTGTTTTAAACCATCCATAAACAACCTCACATATAATAGCTGTTATAACCAACATAACAACCTCCAAAACTAATATAACCCATTTCATCCCACGAAACTGATACAAAAACGAGGCTTTCGGTAAAATCTTTGGATTAGGCACAATGAAAGTCGCGCAAATCTGCATGTAGGGCTTTGAACTATCCAAACCACCAAAATCTATAATATTCAACTCGAAATGCCCTACCGTTAATATATCGTGTGTATCGTTTTGTAAATCACCTAGTGATTTAGAGTATTCCATTTCTGTATACACATTGTATTTAACGGGCCATTTTAAAACCTCCTCGAATATTAATTTTATAAAAATATACTCGTGTCCATCGATGGGCTGTTTGTTGTCATCCAGATACACATAAGGGGGCGTTTGGAAAAGCCCCACGCGGAAAGCGCCGTGTTGGAAAGCCGGACGCCATTTGATTCGAAAATTGGATGATTGCAACGGGATAACTTCACTATTGTTTTCGAGGAGACCCAAAATTGTGCCTGTTGTAAGTGATGTGACTGTAATGGGTTGATTATGGTTTGTAGTGCCTTCAATTGTAATCACGTATAAAGCTTGATATGTGGCTGCTTTTTGTAGTTCATCATAAATGTCGTTGTGTTGTTGTAAAAATACTACAACTGTATGGTATGGGCGGAAGATGTTTGGTAGGCTATTTGTTAGTGGGTTTACAACCAGTATATGGTTGTTTAGCTCGCAGGGTAGTAGTATTTGTGGTGAAATGTGATTGAAGTTAACTACAGCGATTTCTAGTTCGAGAAGAGATTTTACAACGAACTCACTGTAGTCACCAATATAATTTATACAGCGTGTTTTGTTTGTATTAAATGTGTAGTTCAAAACTTGTTTAATGAATTCGTAACGTGTTGAGCTTAAGTGCACTGGGGTTAGTGTTATTAGCAGTATTATTGCACAGTGCGATAACATTTATAACAACCCATGTTTGTGTGCTGCTTGTTATTTGGGGCTGTTGTATTAAAAAATCTGCGTGAGGTATTAAGTATTGCGTGTTTGAATAAATTGTATGCACTTCATTAATAATTTATTTATTTTGCTATGTTTGGGGAAATGTTTGTGCACACGATTGTATGATTTATGGGGTTTATTTTATTTATCGTGTATAATTGAATTAAAGTCGATTATTATAGGCTACAATCATGACACTAAATAACATTGGTTACTTTTCTTTAAATTAAACGTGCAATTATCAGATTATAATGTAATCAATAGTGATTTCAACATATATAGTCGAATATAGCTCGTATTAAAATACACGAGATTTATTATTAATGGATATGCTGAATGTTGTATTTTCTCATATAGTTAGTTATTTTAATATCCTACCCGACTGCGCCAATTAATATGTAAACACAAAGGTTGTAATAATGGTGACTGATTTTACTTGTTAAAATTATATATTGCCAGGACATTCTAGGATGCACAATGTATTTCAAGTGCCATCTTTTGTAATGCTTTCCTACGATATTCAGCTGAACTAGGGGTTTATAGTGGAATTGAAAAATATATGATCATTTTTCAATTCCACCATAAACCCCTAGTTCAACTGAATATCATAGAAATGGTGGGCAGTGAAATAGGGATATTTTAAAAACCCCACTGGGTGTCCAATTGAGCTCACTTCAATTGCGTACAATTGTTATATTAGTGAAATTATTAAGTACTATTATGTTATTAGCATAAAATCTATATGAGGTGTTTATTCTGGTCAATAAAATCAGTGATTTCAAAGTCAATAAATCTAGTCGAATATAGCTCGTATAAAAATATACGAGCTTTATTAATGGATATGCTGAATGTTGTATTTTATCATATTGTAAGTTATTTTATAATCCTACCCGACTGCGCCAATTAATGTGTA
Source organism: Lordithon lunulatus (assembly GCA_963942505.1). Lineage (NCBI taxonomy): Eukaryota > Metazoa > Arthropoda > Insecta > Coleoptera > Staphylinidae > Lordithon > Lordithon lunulatus. The sequence goes on from OZ012669.1 coordinate 1,453,620, forward strand.
AACACAGAGCTTGTCATAAATAATGTTGATTTTACTTGTTACAATTATACATTATAATTACATACTGCTGAGTTTTTACCAGTGGAATACGATAAAATATATTACTCATAACATACTAAATGATGAATTTAATCTAACAAATATCAACATAGTATAAATGTGATCAACGTGAAGATTAATGATTCTATAACATCAGAACGTTCAGAATCGGAAGTTTCACAATAGACTCCCATGTTTTCCATATAAATTTATTAACTGGTCGGAACTAAAAGAACAGACCCCAGTATTCTCTAACCTAATTATCAGATAAAGCTCAAATATTTAAAGCAATTCACTCTTTTGGTCATTCTTCCCTTGCATATCAGTTCATCCATTCTACTCATCTTACCCCTATTTCTAAACATCGATTATTTGGTCATTCCTCCCTTGCATATCAATTCTTCCACTCTACCCATCTTACCGCTATTTCTAAACATCGTTTATTTCGTTTTTTCCACATTCAACAAGGTAACTTGATAGAAGGAGGTTACCCCTTCTATCAAGTTACCTTCCTATACTTCTCTATACTAAAGAATATTTTAACTTATACAAACTAATCCCGTACTCTATAAACATCACCAAAACAGCAACAATCAGCCCCGCAGCCAACAAATAAAACGCACCTTGTAGATACTTCATTTTCAACACTTGTTTCGTTAAAACACCCTCAGAATACACCGAAAAAAAATCACTCATATTACGCAATTCCGCAAAATTCTCGTACTGTGCGAACTTGAACCACGCAGCCACCAACCCATGTTCCAAAAACCGTTTAATCCTGTGCCTAAACAGACCCGTATAAGGCGAATTCTTGCTCAACGCTAGTGCCAGTCCATAATCCCCAAAACACTGGCGAAGCGTCTTGAACCTCGCCACCTCATTCGTATCATCAGACGCCACAACATAGTCATTAAAAACATTTCCGACAAAACAGGATTTCCTGGCATCCTGATGAGCCATATTAAATGTTACCATTGCGCTGCCAACTGCACGCACATCAGGGTCATTAGATGACAATAGTATATTTTTGGCGTCAGTTCCGTAATCGTAGCAAGTAATATCTTGATCCATTAAATCCTTGAAGGTGTTAATAGGTTTTGAGAAACGCGGTGCTGCTGAATTAGTAGCAAATCCCGCGGAGTAGCTCGTTTGGAATATAGCGGACGCCAGGCACCAGATTATAAAGAGAAATTTTATAATAACCCTAGAATCTGATAACGTAATCGAATTCGCTACTAATGTTTGTAGTGTGATGATAAAATAGTACCCATATTCAGATTTTATAAACATGTTAGCATTTAAGAAATTAATGGTTGCAATTACAGCCACTGTAAGTAGTAGTGCAACATAAACCACCGATTGAAACGGTTGAAACACAAATGATTCTAATGGTAGTAGTTGTGGTTTGGGTACTAGAAATGTAGCACATGATTGCACGTAGGGATATGCATCATCAACATCGTTTTTAACAATTCGTAAGTTCCAATGCGCGCATGTTGCTAAATTGCTTTTATTGGTTTTGAGATCATCTAGTACTGGTTGCCAGGACATTCTAGGATGCACAATATATTCCAAACGCCATCCTTTTGTAATGCTTTCGATCATATATTTTTCAATTCCACCATAAACCCCTAGTTCAGCTGAATATCGTAGGAATGGTGGGCAGTCAAATAGGGAGATTTTAAAAACCCCATTGGGTGTCCAATTGAGCTCACTTGAATTGCGTAGAATTGTTATATTGGTGAAATTATTAAGTACTATTATATTGTTAGCATAAAATCTATATGAGGTGTTAAAATTATTCTGGCCTATATTAAATATCAAGGTATTTATATGTGGCAAAAACGGGTATTGATTAAACATAACGCGCTCTGTCTCGCTGGCATTTTCATGAAACACCAAGTAACCGGTTGCTTTACAATTTCCACCGCTTGCTCCTGTATGTAATATTGCAATTTCTAGCCCAATCAACGCTCTCGTTATGGATTCATTTGGGTCACCTATGTAGTGCACGCAATGTTTATTTTTAATTGTTTCTGCTAGCACTTCCCGTATTGTTTCAATATGTGTTTCATTCACCAGCGTTTTCAATACGAGAGCAAGCAATATTAAATTATCATTCATGTTTATTGGACGACTGATAAGTAGGTGCTAATAAATACGGGGTTTTAATTCCAATAATAGCACTTTGAGTAATTTCAGTGTCATCACTGATATCGATCTAGACGTTACAATAATGACTATTTACTTCGAGGGGAGAAACGAGGACTCACAAATATTTACGTGAATATTAAGTTGGAGGGATGTTGTTTTCATGTGTGTGTGTGTGTGTTTTTTTTTTCGTATGTAACTAATTATTTAACGATATTTTAACTTAAATAGTATGAATAATTCTGCCATTAAATGATTTAGAGTTATCTAAATATCTTCTGAATTTTCTTTAATAAAATTCAGAAGATATGTTGATAACTATAAACATGAATTAATAATACTTACAGTCGTTGAAATGATTTAAAATATTTTCGCGTTTACAATGGCGACTGTGTGGTTTACATTGCAGTGATATTATGCATCCTAAATGTTATGTATTATTAATAGCTGGCGCAGTCACAGTAGGATTTAAAATCTTTTCGTGTTTACAATGGCAACAATTTGGTTTACATTGCTCTGCTATTATTCATTCTAACCGTTCTGTATCAATAATAGCTGGTGCAGTCACAGTAGGATTTAAAATCTTTTCGCGTTTACAATAGCGACAATGTGATTTACATTGCTCTACTATTATTCATTCTAAACGTTCTGTATCAATAATAGCTGGCTCAGTCACAGTAGGATTTAAAATATTTTTCGAGTTTACAATGACGACTGTGTGGCTTACATTTCTCTGATATTATTCATCCTAAATGTTCTATATTAATACTAGCTGGCGCAGTCACAGTAGGATTTAAAATCTTTTCGCGTTTACAATGGCTACAATGTGGTTTACATTGCTCTGCTTTTATTCATTCTAAACGTTCTGTATCAATAATAACTGGCGCAGTCACAGTAGGATTTAAAATATTTTTCGTCATTGTACGACTGTGTGGCTTACATTTCTCTGCTATTATTCATCCTAAATCTTCTTCTTCTTCTTTTCGGAAGCCATGTGGCTTGTTTTGGCCAAACTCTTATCCCGGGTCCTGCTCATGTGATATCGACGACCAGCTGTCCTTCCACTTCTTCGGTGGCGTGCCGAGAGGGCGTTTGGTGTATGTTTTACCGTTTCGGACTATCTTAGCGATTCTATCGAACGTGCTCGTTCCACTGTCTTCTTCTGCTCCGCGCCCATCTTATAATATCCAGTGTGTTGCATTGTTCCCGTATTCCCTTGTTTGTTTTTCGATCTGCAACTGAGTAGCCAGTGATGGATTTGAGGATATTCATCTCTGCGCATCTATGGCCCAATTCACACATAAGCGGCGTCGGGCGCGGGCGCAGTGTAGGCGAGGCGCAGGCGCGACGTCGCACAGGCGATTGTGAAGTCCATTTGCAGTGAAGGGGTGGACATTGCACCTTATGTTTACATAGAGGCGGCGTTGAAGAGTTATGCCTTTCGCCTCTTCGCCTACCGTGTCTTAGGCGAAGAGGCGAAGACGCGGTGCCGGCGCTGCGAGAGGCACGACGCTTCAAGCCCCCTGTACATAAACATGTGGTGCAATGCCCACTTAGGTGACGAGGCGCGGGCATTTGCCTCGTGCCTCTCGCCGCGCCGGCATCGCGTCTTCGCCTCTTCGCCTAAGACACGGTAGGCGAAGAGGCGAAACTCTTCCACGCCGCCTCTATGTAAACATAAGGCGCAATGTCCACCCCTTCACTGCATATAGACATCACTAACGCCTGTGCGAAGTCGCGCCTGCGCCTCGCCTACACCGCGCCCGCGCCCGACGCCGCTTATGTGTGAATTGGGCCTTAGTCGGCATTTTGTCTCTGCCGTATCGGCTCTAGTTTCAGCAGAGTAAGTAAGAATGGGTCTCACGCATGCTTTGTAAATCATTACTCTCAGTTGTTATGTTTTTGTTCTTCCAGACAGAGCAGTGCTAGTGATATTCTGGACACTCCTCTTACCTGGTTTAAGACACTGGTTTTAAGGTGTCCTTATGAATTTATAGTTATTCCCAGGTACTGGAATTCTGAGACTTGCTCAATGATGATGTTATTCACGACTAGCTTGCATCTGATTGGATTCTTTGCGATGACTAGGCTTTTGGTTTTAGCTGTGGCTATTGTTATGCTTATTGTTTCACACTCCTTTCTGAACGTGTTCAGTAGCCATTGTAAACCGTATTCTGAGTCTACGATTAGTACAGCGTCGTCAGCGTAGCACACTGTTTTAATCAGTTTGTTTCCCAGTTTGTAACCATGTTCTATTGGGTCAAGAGCTGTTATAATCTTATCCATCAGGAGATTGAACAGTAGAGCTGTCCCCTTGCCGTATCCCCGTTCTGATTCGGATATCAATTTCCTCCCCGTTCGTCGCTCTTAATTCGGTCGTGGTATCTGTGTTCAGTTGTTTTATTGTCTTAATTATGTTGCGGTGTATGTCTTTGATAATTAACGTCTTTAGTACATCTGAGAGCCGGACTTTATCAAACGCCTTTTCTAGGTCCACGAAACAGAGATGGCGGGTTTGTTGAACTCCAGCGCCTTCTCTGCAATTTGTCGCACCACATAGCCAGTGGCGTAGCGAGCTTAACTCGCGCCCGGGGCACAATACCTTTTTAGTGCCCCCCCCCCCCCCATTCGAAAACTATATAATATTATATGTAAAATATACTTTTGTGGATCATTTGGCGCCCCTTTGTGAGTAGCGCCCGGGGCATGATTCCCCCCTTGCCCACCACTCGCTACGCCACTGCACATAGCTAGCGTCTGTGGTGGAGCGATTTTTCCGAAAGCCCTGTTGCTCTTTCCGCATCGTGATCTTCTGTGTTACAATGTTCGCTAGATTTTTTGTGAATGCCTTCATAGTTGCATCCTAAATGTTCTGTAATAATACTAGCTGGCGCAGTCACAGTAGGATTGAAAATCTTTTCGTATTTACAATGGCTACTGTATGGTTTACATTGCTTTGCTATTATTTTTAACGTTCTGTATTAATAATAATTGACGCAGTCAGGGTTGGATTTGAAATCCTTTTGCGTTTAAAATAGCGACTGTGTGGTTTACATTATTAGTATTTTTCATCCTAATGGTTCTATCTTACTAATATCTGGCGCAGTCGCAGGAGGGTTAAAATGAAAATCATTAATTGAAAAACCTATTTAGTGTTAATATAGTTTCCTTAAAACTTGTATGCCATACATATACAAGTTTTTACTATTATACATCATAAACGTTCTCTATCAATAATAGCTGGGCGCAGTCATAGTAGGATTTACAATCTTTTCGCATTTACAATGGCGACAATGTGGTTTACATTGCTCTACTACTATTCATCCTAAACGTTCTTTATCAATAATAGCTGGCGCAGTCACAGTAGGATTTAAAATCTTTTTCGAGTTTACAATGACGACCGTGTGGCTTACATTGTTCTGATATTATGCATCCTAAATCTTCTGTATTAATAATAGCTGGCGTAGTCTAAGTAGGATTTAAAATATTTTCGAGTGTACAATGGCGACTATGTTGTTTACATTGCTCTATTATTATTAATCCTAAACGTTCTTTATCAATAATACCTGGCGCAGTCACAGTAGGATTTAAAATCTTTTTCGAGTTTACAATGATGACCGTGTGGCTTACATTTCTCTGCTATTATTCATCCTAAATGTTCTGTAATAATACTAGCTGGCGCAGTCACAGTAGGATCTTTTTGCGTTTACAATGACTACTATGTGGTTTACATTGCTTTGCTATTATTTTAAACGTTCTGTATTAATAATAACTAACGCAGTCAGGGTTGGATTTGCAATCTTTTCGCGTTTCGCGTTCGACTGTGTGGTTTACATTGTTTTGGTATTTTTCATCCTAGTGGTTCTTTATTATTAATATCTGGCGCAGTCACAGAAGGGTTAAAATAAAAATCAGTAATAGAAAAAAGTATTTAGTGTTAATATACTTTCCTTAAAACTTGTATGCCATACATATACAAGTTTTTACTATTATACATCATAAACGTTCTCTATCAATAATAGCTGGGCGCAGTCATAGTAGGATTTACAATCTTTTCGCGTTTACAATGGCGACAATGTGGTTTACATTGCTCTACTATTATTCATCCTAAACGTTCTTTATCAATAATAGCTGGCGCAGTCACAGTAGGATTTAAAATCTTTTTTGAGTTTACAATGACGACTGTGTGGCTTACATTTCTCTGCTATTATTCATCCTAAATATTCTGTATTAATACTAGCTGGCGCAGTCACGGTAGGATTTAAATTCTCTTCGCGTTTACAATGACTATTATGTGGTTTATATTACTTTAATATTATCTTAAACGTTCTGTATTAATAATAACTGACGCAGTCAGGGTTGGATTCAAAATCTTTTCGCGTTTACAATATCGACTGTGTGGTTTACATAAGTATTTTTTTCATAGTAAACATTGTAAAAACGAAAAGATTTTGAATCCTACTGTGACTGCGCCAGCTAGTATTATTACAGAACATTTAGGATGAATAATAGCAGAGAAATGTAAGGCACACAGTCGACATTGTAAACTCGAAAAGATTTTAAATCCTACTATGACTGCGGCAGTGTTTATTAATACAGAGCATCTAAAATAATAGCAAAGCAATGTAAACTATGAAATAGACATTCATATAACTGAGCTGTTCCCTATTTAATCAAGTATGCTAAGAAACAATATTTTTTTTATACAATATTAGTTTTCCATGATATATAACAATCCGTGGTTATTTAAAGAAGACTATTTGAAAAAATCGCAGTACAGATATGTGAATTTCCCCAACAAGCTTTATCACCATATATATGTATATCGATTTATTAGTTGTGTAGTGTTTTAATTATTAAAAAAATGATTTGAAAAAAATGATAGCAAAAGAATAATAAATAATAAATTAATTCGTGTGAGTTATCACCTCCGACATCATTATCATTAATCTAATAACTCGGCGTTTAATTTTTTTCCTATACTAACGCAGCGATACGATTGCGATACGATTACGATTAATATTGCGTGTAATAAATCAAATGGCTTTGCGAGATTGAAGCATGAATAAAAAATGAAGACAAGGAAGCAGTGGCAACCCTCGATGGCGGCAGTTACTAAATATTAGTTGAGTGCATTAATACTGTTTAGCCTTAACAATCATACAACCGAAATGTGATTTGGCAGACTTTGACAGTACAACGAATGAATGTATATGAATTTTGTCATATAATTAGTTATTGTACTATTCTCCGACTGCGCCAATTATCATACACTAGATGGATAATAAATTGTTATGATGGTGGCTTTACTGATTAAATTTAATTAAGACTTTTCAAATAATAGCTACCCCAACACTGAAACGACTGTTCTAATTTTGTTAAAAACTAGGAGATCGAATTAAAAGATTTAGATTTGATGTGTCATCATTCGCGTCGTATTTAATCAGCTGAGAAATATCTAAGATAAGATAAGATACAAGAAAGATAGATTAAGATTAAGGTATTATCACAATGATTGGTGTGTATTGCAAACGGTATGTTAATTAAAGAAATATATCTTTAAATATTCAGCTCAATGGTCTAGTGGTTAGAGGCGCAGTCTGTTTCGTACTGAGCATTGGGGAGTGAAATTTAATCACCTGGGAATTAGAAATACAGATTAAGATCATTAGAATGATTAATCGAAATAATAATAATTAAAGAAATTTATATTTAAAGGCCCAGCTAAGTGGGTTGATGCGCAGTCTGCTCATACTGAACATTTGGGGAACAAACCCGGATGTAGGCTAAATTTCGCGAATCACCTTTCTCAGTTTTCAGATGTTTTCTATAAAGTTAAGGTAAATACCGGGCTATTAAAGACCTCTGAGCTTCCCCCTTGCCCGGCAGAAAGACCCTTGGGGTGATAGCCGTATAAAGATAAACGTAATATTTTGAAGTAATCTAAACCCATATTTTCTTTTAATCCTACAGACTGCGCCAGTTTATACTTAGTAATACGAGGAGGATAATAAAATAATACGATAAATATGTTACTATACGGTTATTTCTTAGCGAATTTGTTTGAAGGGCATCATTCCGGACATTGAGTTGAATGTATATTGGAAGACACCATATTCACACTAATGATAAATATCATGCAAGAAACCGTTATTTATTCTTATTATTAAATCTGTGATTCGAAAATTATGAATTTTAGTACAATAATATATTTACTAAGCGTATTCCACGCAACAACTGCTCTAGACATAACAAATCTTATTCGAAAGATAATAAACTACTCATTTCAAGACAAATATTGTCTACATTACTACCCAATAGAAGACAATCTCTATGTACAGAAAGCAATATTACTTCTACAAACACCAATCGTCTTCAACTCTTCAAACAGTTGTGTGCCAACTGGATACATAATTACAGGCGACAAACCGAGTAAACTACAGTTCCTCCCACATAGAAGATTACTAATATTTGCAGAAAACCTCACATTTACAGCACGTGCTGTTGATATAATAGTTGTACGCATTACAAAATCCATCCACCCCACAACCGACTATTTTAAAATACTCCCTACAAAAAGCCAAATTGAAATTATATCAAGCAATCAAACAATATTTAATTCAACCTCAAAAACCTTATCCCCTAAACTATTTGAACCCTACGAATGGCAACCACAACCTGATGAAACTCTAAAAATATCGGTGTTTCAATACGAACCCTTTACAACGTACAACGTATCCACTAACACCCTCCAAAGAGGTATCGAGAAAAAAATTCTACATCACGTCCTCAAAGACATTAAGTTGGAACTACTGGGCCACCCCGAAGCATCATGGAAAAAAATTCTAACCGACATTGCGAACAATAAAACCGAAATGGGAATGGGAGGCCACTGGCTGCCCAATGTACTCGAACTCAACTTATCAGCATCCTACCCATACGCATACTCATGTGCAACATTTTTAATACCTAAACCACACCTATTACCCCTCAACACCTTAGTATTTCAACCAATACACCTCACCACATGGCTAACCATAACGTCCACACTAATCATCGTAATGCTAGCACTCGTATCGCATTACAAACCGCGCCGACATAATGCTCGAAGCAATTCGCGCCTTACTATTAACCTCGCTAACACCCAATAAACGCCATCCCGCAACCAACCTAATTCTACTAACCTGGAGCGTAACAGCCGTACTAATATTCACAGCATACTCGGCAGGATATACAAGTTGTCTGGCCCTACCGAGAATCTCAAAACCCTTAAACACACTAACCGATTTGATTGAAAACAACGTCATTTGTTACGAAGAAGACCCATCCTTGCAAGGTCTCTTGCGACAATCGTCTGATCCACTAAGGAAACGTATTACTGAAACTATGACTCAAAACATTACAATGCTGGCGCGAGATGGTTGTTTCGTCGCGGATGTGCTTGAAGGGCGTTATGTGATTCCGGAGGTTGAGTTGAATGTGTATCGAGAGGCGCACTTGAAGGTGTTGACTGAGTGTATGGGTGAGTTTTTTTTCGTGCTGCCTTTTGCTCGAAACTCGCCGTTAATCAGGGTTTTCGATCGGACGATATTGAGGCTGCAGGAGAGTGGGATGATTAACGCGTGGCTGGCTAGCTATAAGTATGCTAGGTATAACCGGTTGAGGTTTATGGAAAGCTTCTATTCGCAGTATAGTTATGATGTGTTGGAGAAGGTTGTTGTGAGATTGAGTTTGGCGCATTTGGGGGGAGTGTTTTATTTGTTGTTTGCAGGACTTGGGGTAGGTTTCGGGGTGTTTGTGTTGGAATTGTACTTTGGAGGGAAATATAGTTAAATGTTGAATTTTTTTTTGATCCTACCCGACTGCGCCAGTTGTTATGTATTGTAAACCACATTTTATAGACATGGTTGGCGAATTATTTACGTTATACAACGTATCCACTAACACGCTTTTCCTGAGTGTTCAAAACGTTTTAATTTGCTTGTACAGTGTAATACGACTGCATAGAGTGGGCAGGGTTATTGGAAGCGTGCACGCAGTTGTCACGTGATTACTCAATTATTTCGGCGATCCTAGTATAGTAGTATTCACAGCATACTCAGCAGGTTATACAAGTTGTTTAATCCTACTTTCAGGGTGTTTGTATTAGAATTAAAGTTAGTAGGGAAATGTAAATGCATTTTTATTGTAATCCTACCCGACTGCGCCAAGGCGTCTTTTGGTGTTTTTAAGGCTAGTACACCGAGAATCCATCATTTTACGAGCTCAATCTTCCTTATGTCATTCCATTTTTCCTTGATCTTCGTCTGTAATATATTTTTTTATTGGTCTAGTTAGAGCTCGTATTCAAGCTTTACTTGCTGGTGTTATTAAAGGTTTTAAACAAACTACGTGATGATTTATTTAAGAAATATATTTTACTGTCGTAAAAAAATATACAAGACCAATTCCCCCATAAAAACAATAGCACCAACACCAACTCCAATAGCTAACAAAATAAAAGCACCTTCTAGATCTTTTACTACTAGAGGCTCCTTTTCGTCTATCATAAACGCGTAAGCCGAAAAGAAATTGCCCATATAACTCAACTTGTATTTCGAGCGTATAATAGAATCCCAGTACGTGGTAAAGCCATGCTCAGTGAAACTAATTATATGTTTTTTGAAGATCCTATTAAAAGGCGAATTGCGACTCAGCACAAAAACTATAAAATTTCTCGCTGCGCATTCCTGTAGCACCATAAGATGCGATTTCCCATAGTCATCCAAAGTTTCAGTTTCTGTAACATAACGTCTAGGAAGAACCTTAACGTATGCCGCGTAGCGTCCAGTACGTATCATCTTATTTCTGTGTTGGTAATTCTTTTCCAAAACGTAGTTATCCAACAAACGGCTTACAAAAGGTTCAGAGCGTTGCATCAACAAATCACGGTTACCAATATCGGGTCCACCCCATTTAATATTTTGTTCAGCCATATCCCGTAACGTATAAATACGTTTGGAATATCGTGGAGTTGTAAGGATGCTTGTGAACCCAGCAGAAAATGAAGTGGTGATTAAAAGCGAGTTTATACACCAAGCAGCTAATATAAACCTCACCGCTTGTTGTTTAACGGGAAACCTTTTAATTGATCCAAGAGTTGACACTCGGATTACATCAATTAAACACATGGGATAATTAAGATAAACCCCCGGTATCATCTCTAATTTTGCAATCACATATAATACAACAGATAAAAATATAACAATCACACTAATAAGCCCCCACAGGCCCAATTGCAATGGCTGAAACACAAACGTTGTTTGTGACAACAACGTAGGTTTAGGCACCAAAAAAGTAACACACAACTGCGTGTAAGGATAACTAGCATCCAACCGCCTCAGTGTAACCCCATTCATCCACTGACTGCACATCCCAACATCAGCTTGACCATACAAAACCATATCAATCACACGATCATATAAATTAACCCCTTCATCCGGTTCCAGCATTAAGTATTTCAAAGGCCATCCATTAATCCGTGCAATCTCCTCCACAATTTTAACCTCCAACCCATCAAAAGCCTCATTCGATCCATCAGCAAAAACAAACGGCGTGCAATTAAACGCAGCCGCCTTAAACGGTCTTTTAATAAACCTCGGCTTCCACTCTTTATAATCATAATTCTCCCTCGTCAAATTATAACGATCCCCAATACGCCACTCCACCAATGTAGTATTCGTACGCAAATACGCAATTTTAATAGAATGATTATGCACCTCATTGTGCAACAGTTGTGTGAGATTGAAATTAAAACCTTGCACCACCATAATGTCTAACCCCTGATACGCAGCGGCTATATCAAAAGGTGCCCTTAGAAAATCCTCATCGGTGTTATAAAAGATTACTACACGTGTATGTGGTTGGAATTGGAATTTGTCTTCAATTCTTCTTATGAACATGTTTTTAATAGCTGTATAATTATTGGAAACCACTATGTAGCCATCAAAAACAATTTTGCTTTTATAACTGTGCAAGGTGTCAAATGGAAGCACTGTTGTGGGTAGTCTTCTTAGCACAAGAGCCTCCTCAACAAAATCAGCTAAAAATCCACCATCGGATATATAGCTTATATAATTACGAGTTTTAAATGAACTCGTTATGATTTCCGCGATTATTTTCACAGCTATGTGCTGTGCGTGTGCTAATGTAAATATCGCGGAGAGTATCAAGAGTAGTTTCATGACGACTGGCGTATTACATACTGATAAACTGCAGTATCTACGCATTTGTTTGTAATTGTACATGTGTGTATATCATTTGTGTCGGTTGATTTATTATTTGCGAGGACTGTAAATAACGGCTGTTTGATGTTAGGATACCGTGTTTGCTCGTTATGGGGTTATAAAATTATATTTGCAATGGCCAACGACTGTGTGTATGATTTATGGAAGGCGTGTAAATTGTAAACTGTTTTTCTTCGTAATTAATTTAATTGTGTATATGAGTTTCGTATTGTTTTAAGTGTGGTGGCTACAGTAGTTAATTATAATTCTGGAAATAATATTGTTTAATTACTATTCGTGCTATGTTTATATGTTAATTCATTGCAAATTGAGTAAAGTAAACATTAAATTTACTGGCGTATTAAAATGCTAAACAACATACAAACACACGGAATGTATTTGTTATGCTTACTTGTTTTACTATTATTTTAGCTATTGGCGCAGTCGATAGGATTCAGATATAGATAGTGATGAAATATTTAGGCTTGATTTTATAAAGCATAAAACAACATATCTGCTTTGCTGGCACATTAACGTTCTTTCGGCGATATTTTCAATCACGTTTTGTCATTATTATGGCTGGATTATTGGCGCAGTCACTAGGATTCAGAGATAGATAATGATGAAATATTTAGGCTTGGTTGTATAAAGCATAAAACAACATATCTGCTTTGCTGGTACATTAACGTTTTTTTGGCGAAATTTTCAATCACGTTTTGTCATTATCATGGCTGGATTATTGGCGCAGTCACTAGGATTCATAGATAGATAGTGATGAACTATTTAGGCTTGATTTTATAAAGCATAACACAACATATCTACTTTGCTGGCACATTAACGTTCTTTTGGCGAAATTTTCAATCACGTTTTGTCATTATTATGGCTAGATTATTGGCGCAGTCACTAGGATTCATAGATAGATAGTGATGAACTATTTAGGCTTGATTTTATAAAGCATAAAACAACATATCTGCTTTGCTGGCACATTAACGTTCTTTTGGCGAAATTTTCAATCACGTTTTGTCATTATTATGGCTGTATTATTGGCGCAGTCACTAGGATTCAGAGATAGATAGTGATGAAATATTTAGGCTTGATTTTATAAAGCATAAAACAACATATCTGCTTTGCTGGCACATTAACGTTCTTTTGGCGAAATTTTCAATCACGTTTTGTCATTATTATGGCTGTATTATTGGCGCAGTCACTAGGATTCATAGATAGATAGTGATGAAATATTTAGGCTTGATTTTATAATGCATAAAACAACATATCTGCTTTGCTGGCACATTAACGTTCTTTTGGCGAAATTTTCAATCACGTTTTGTCATTATTATGGCTGTATTATTGGCGCAGTCACTAGGATTCAGAGATAGATAGTGATGAAATATTTAGGCTTGATTTTATAAAGCATAAAACAACATATCTACTTTGCTGGCACATTAACGTTCTTTTGGCGAAATTTTCAATCACGTCTTGTCATTATTATGGCTGTATTATTGGCGCAGGCACTAGGATTCAGAGATAGATAGTGATGAAATATTTAGGCTTGATTTTATAATGCATAAAACAACATATCTGCTTTGCTGGCACATTAACGTTCTTTTGGCGAAATTTTCAATCACGTTTTGTCATTATTATGGCTGTATTATTGGCGCAGTCACTAGGATTCAGAGATAGATAATGATGAAATATTTAGGCTTGGTTGTATAAAGCATAAAACAACATATCTGCTTTGCTGGTACATTAACGTTTTTTTGGCGAAATTTTCAATCACGTTTTGTCATTATCATGGCTGGATTATTGGCGCAGTCACTAGGATTCATAGATAGATAGTGATGAACTATTTAGGCTTGATTTTATAAAGCATAAAACAACATATCTGCTTTGCTGGCACATTAACGTTCTTTTGGCGAAATTTTCAATCACGTCTTGTCATTATTATGGCTGTATTATTGGCGCAGGCACTAGGATTCAGAGATAGATAGTGATGAAATATTTAGGCTTGATTTTATAATGCATAAAACAACATATCTGCTTTGCTGGCACATTAACGTTCTTTTGGCGAAATTTTCAATCACGTTTTGTCATTATTATGGCTGTATTATTGGCGCAGTCACTAGGATTCAGAGATAGATAGTGATGAAATATTTAGGCTTGATTTTATAAAGCATAAAACAACATATCTGCTTTGCTGGCACATTAACGTTCTTTTGGCGAAATTTTCAATCACGTTTTGTCATTATTATGGCTGTATTATTGGCGCAGTCACTAGGATTCATAGATAGATAGTGATGAAATATTTAGGCTTGATTTTATAAAGCATAAAACAACATATTTGCTTTGCTGGCACATTAACTTTCTTTCGGCGACATTTTCAATCACGTTTTGTCATTATTATGGCTGGATTATTGGCGCAGTCGGTAGGATACAGAGATAAATAGTGATGAAATATTTAGGCTTGGTTGTATAAAGCATAAAACAACATATCTACTTTGCTGGCAGATTAACGTTCTTTTGGCGAAATTTTCAATCACGTTTTGTCATTATTATGGCTGGATTATTGGCGCAGTCGGTAGGATTCAGAGATAGATAGTGATGAAATATTTAGGCTTGATTTTATAAAGCATAAAACAACATATCTGCTTTGCTGGCACATTAACGTTCTTTTGGCGAAATTTTCAATCACGTTTTGTCATTATTATGGCTGTATTATTGGCGCAGTCACAGGATTCAGAGATAGATAATGATGAAATATTTAGGCTTGGTTGTATAAAGCATAAAACAACATATCTACTTTGCTGGCACATTAACGTTCTTTTGGCGAAATTTTCAATCACGTTTTGTCATTATTATGGCTGGATTATTGGCGCAGTCTATAGGATTCAGAGATAGATAGTGATGAAATATTTAGGCATGATTTTATAAAGCATAAAACAACATATCTGCTTTGCTGGCACATTGACGTTATTTCGGCGAAATTCTCAATCACGTTTTGTCATTATTATGGCTGGGTTGTTGGCGAAGTCGGTAGGATACAGAGATAGATAGTGATGAAATATTTAGGCTTGATTTTATAAAGAATAAAACAACATATTTGCTTTGCTGGCACATTAACTTTCTTTAGACGAAATTTTCAATCACGTTTTGTCATTATTCTGGCTGGATTTCAGTGATACAGCGTCTAATCTTCTCTTTCAAGGCTTAGGTGGTTGTGATATAAACTTTTAACTCGCCTTTGGACTATTTTCTCTGAGTTAAAAGCCTTGAAAGAGAAGATTAGATACTGTATCACTAAAATCCAGCCATAATAATGACAAAACGTGATTAAACATTTCGTCAAAAGAACGTTAATATGCCAGAAAAGCAGATATGTTCTTTTATGCTTTGTACAACCTAAATACTTTATCACTATCTATCTCTGAATCCTATCGACTGCGCCAATTAAATCGCGTGATCTAGGCGGCGAATTCTGGTTGCCCAAACGGACTGTTTATTTATTTTTATTTTTCACATAGTTATTATTTGACGTAATTTGATTTTCTAACTACTCTAATTTAAATAAATTAAAAAATAACAACTTACGTCCATAAAATACATCCCCAAACTGCTTCTTCAAATTCTTGCCAGACAACGTTTTCGGCTTGGGCTTGCAGTGTGTGGTAAAACATGGGGCGTCCGGATGACGAAACTCCCACATTGCGTGCCATATTTTCAGGCCGTTCTCCAGTCGAAAGTTTTGAAAGTCTGATTCTTTTAGGTTCTGACATATAGGCGCAAATAGGTAGACAAACAGCTGTAATATTAGGATTTTTTAATACTCGGAACAGGAATATTTTAATAAATCATACCGTCATGGTTGGAATTGAGAAGAGATAGTAGAATGGGGATGTGTGGAAAATTCCTTTTTCATAGTCCGCATCCGCGCATTCTTCAGCTGCATCTAGGATGATCCAGTGCAGGGTGTACAACAGTTTGCTCTCCATCGCCCCCAAAATTTGTATGTTGCCGTCTTTCATGCTTAAAATATAAATGTTTGATTTTAGTATGGGCCGTAACTAGCTTGTTTTGGGGCCCTGGGTAAGATATCATAACTAGGCCTCTTACTCTTATTTTTATGAATTAAATAAATCTACTTATCTCCCCAAATAATAGTTTTAATCAGTAGTACAAGTTTTTACTACTATTTACTACTAAGTTCCTAAAAAGTTGTTACGCCTTTAAATAACTTTTTGGGAACCTGTCCGAAAATAGAAGGATAGAAGTAAAGTCACTTTTCGTATAGCGAATTTTTAAATCCTACCGACTGCGCCAATAGAGTATTTATTTAAAATTGTGATTATTATGTTGTTTTGTAAAACACTTACCGGTTGAATAATACTGCAGCTATACTGTGCATAACATGTGGCAATGAAGCCTGTACCAGTCTCCATCTAGGTAGAGTTTTTAAAGCTGCTGTTAGATCGGGCTTTAAACCAATAATAATATTCTGTACTAGAACTTTTTCGAATAACTTGCACGCTTCTTTCAGCTCGTGGTGTCCGGGGGCATGTTGACAGAACTGAAATACAATCATCATTAATTAGTTTCCTTAGCATTGTATAACATAAGGAAAGGTATAGGTGTGTTGAAGACCCCCCACTGAAATACGATAATCATTAATTATTTTCATTGGCATTGTATAACATAAGGAAAGGTAATGTTACAATTACCTTTCCTTATGTTATACAATATACAATTAATACAATAATACAATAATATAATTAATCCAGAAACTACTACCAGGGGGTAAGGTTGTTACAATTCTGTAGTTGTCTACCGACTTTCTCCGAATGTTAGTATATGGCATGTGAGTGTTAGGACTTCATCACCGAGTTTTCTAAGCTGTCGTTGATTCCAACGACAAATGTACCCCGGCCGAGATTCGAATCCGAGGCTTCTGTTCATAAAACGAGGATGCTAATCATTGCACCACATCGGTGTGTCAATAATTACTTTTATGTGAATTAATGCTAATATAACTTACCATACACGATGCCTCGTGTAATTTGCCTAGTTTTGGTTTCACAAAAGGGCTCACTTGTTTCCATAGAAATATCTGTATAGGTATCGGCACCGCTTGCTCCGATAGTGAATCAATTGAGGGTCGGTGTTCGGCATCGGAAGGCATTTTTAGTCTGAAATAACGATTATATTTTTATTCTATAAACGCAAAAACAGCCTACCAACTACTAATTTAAGACCGTCTTAATAATAAGACTGTTTTAAAGCGTTTCACCAAATAAAAATCGGATCTTAAAACGATAAGACGGTCTTACATTGTAAGACTAAGTAAGATCTACATATGGTTTGGTGCAACAGAATACACATTTAAGATCTAGTAAAATGTACATATTTACATTTTTCTAGGCCATAACGGCCTAGCAGAAAATAAAGGGATAGAGCAGAGAACTGAAAAGATGGGGGGAAACTAGCGACTAGATGATCTATAAGAAAATTAAAAATAATAGCTAATAATATTATTAGTTAGAAAACTGATGAATACGTTTTCGCGATATCAATATCTTATACAGCAGTGCTGTCAGTGCTGTATTCGGAAAGTAAAAACTATGCAATCACAAAATAAAATAAAAACAATCTAATATAGATAAAAAAATAAAAAGACCTTTATTGGCATCTCCCTCATAAAAAACTACTCTTCAACATCACCAACCATGACAAAAATAAATAAGAATAAAAATACAAATATATAAATAGAAATAAAAGTAACACTAAATAACTGCAATGTTAATAATAATAATACATTTATTATAAATTAACGTATAAAAGATGCTATAATAACAGCAGTCTTAATGAAATAAATAATTTATATATATATATATATATATATATATATATATATATATATATATATATATATATATATCCTTTATTATTCGCAATAACTCTCTAACCCTCTATTATAAGCAATAACTGTAGCAGATTTAAGAGTAAACCAACTACGAGTTGTCTACACATTATTGAATAATACATATACAATAATAATTAAATTACATGCAACTTACCTATCGGTTTCAATCCTTTTATAAACGAAATATCACATCAACCCACACATTGCTTTTCCGGGGGTGCTTTTCCCGTTCGTTTCCAGCCAGTGGCGGCGTTGTAGGGTGGTCTGGTGAATAATATAAGATACATTTATAATGTTTCTATCAATCAGAATTATTTTAAAAGATATAACAATTAGTGGCCTGAAAATGTCCTTATTAATTATATGTATATCTTCAAATTTCTAAAATAATATATATATTTTCGTTGTATATTTTGATTCGAGAGAACTATGTTTCTCTCCATTTATATTTATGAATAATTCTTCAAAATGTATCTTTGAATTCATGGTGAGATTGAAGATCGGTTTGAAGATTTTCAACCTGTATCTCATCATGTGGTTTCTAATAATTACGCTACTAAATGAAATGTAATATTTCTCTATATCATGGTTGTAATTATTATGAAATAAATTTATTATTATTAATATAATAACATAAATAAAACAGTAAGCCGTGAATGTTATATTGTTTCGCAAGGCATTCTAATATTATTTTTATACAGTAGAATTGCTCTACAAAATATAGCAACTAGTAGGTTAGAAACCTATTCTTCAGGTTTCTAAAAAAAATTGATAAAAATATTATAAATGTTTAGTAATATGTGAATTATATGGTAGAAAGACTTTGATTTGTTATCCTATTGAGATAACTTCGACTGAGTTATTTGTCTGGATCAAAAAATATATACAAAAAGATAATATTTATGATAATAATACGATAATCCTAGCGACTATAAATTCGTACTGCTATTACGATTATTTTCTATTTAGATATTCGTGTTTTGAATAGTGATACCAATTACCGATCTCTATCTTCTAAATCGTGTTACGTATCCAGATTATAATTTTCATACATTTATATTATTTTAATATTTTATTTCAACATAATTGCCCTCATAAATATAACATAAATAACGCAGTAAGCCGTGAATGTTATATTGTTTTCACGGCTTTCTACTAGTATTTGTATATAGTAGAATAGCTTTACAAAAATTGCTTCATGTACAATCATTTATTATGTTTTGTTAATGAGATAAATAAATGTTTATTATTATTACTATTATAACATAAATAAAACAGTAAGCCGTGAATGTTATATTGTTTTCACGGCTTTCTACTAGTATTTGTATATAGTAGAATAGCTTTACAAAAATTCCTTCATGTACAATCATTTATTATGTTTTGTTAATGATATAAATCAATGTCTAATATTATTATATCAGAAACAATTAGTAGGTCACGACTATTAATATGTTGAACTATTTTATTTTATATAGAAGGCCTTGAGAAAAATAAACAAAACAATGTTATGTTTTGCAATTCTTCTTCTATGAAGTGCATTATGCGTAATTTCTTTCCAGTAATTACTTTATTTTATATGAACTTTGAACAACTAGTTTACTTTCAAATTAATCATCATTGGTATTAATCAAACAAACAAAATGATTCACATATTTTGTATTAATTGGATTAATAGTGAAAATTATTAGTTTGAAATTATTTTATATGCCAATTAGTTTATAATTGACATATAAAATAATTTCACGAAAGAAACAAAATAATATTTTGCATTTTTTTATTTAATACGCAATACAGAATTGTGCCAGGCATAGCTGGCATTTAATACTTTATAAGGGTTGAAATGTACGCCACTGGTATCGATTCAGGGGCAGAATTTCAGGATGCTGCGCGGTGAAGATCATCGCGCGCCACTACTTGCACAATCAGGAATGGCTGAAATGCAAACACATTACAACTACAAGTTATACAGTGTGCATAGAAATGTCAATGACTAAAAAACTTTATTTAAGGCCTGGTGAAATTCCCTTTGTTCGATGGGGTATGGCGAATCAATTTTCTAATGAAAACAATTTAAGCTCCCCCTATAAAATTAATTCCATTGCCATTTTCGTTCAGAATTGTACAACGCATTTAGAATAAATTAATTTTTAATATGAAAAAGATCAAACCCTTCATTAAAAATTTGCTATTCATTCAAATCACTTAATACTCCAATTAAATATTGAATAAATAAACATACAAAAATACCACTCTCGAAGGGGTTCGAACCGCGACCCCCACATTTTCATTGACAACACAAAAGTCATAACTGACAGGTCGGTCGACCTCAAAACATTCTCTTCGTTATTATATGATAGCGATGTAATAAAGGTTTAAAAATAAAGCTACTTTTAAATTCGTTACGTAATTTCCATCCTCCTATATAAATAGAAATTGTCCAAGAAAGATATATAAATATAGACAGATGAAGAAAAAGATACATAAATGAAGATAGATAAAGATAGAAATAGATCCTGAGAGGCATAAAAACGCAAAATAGGTTCTTGAAGGGCCGCAGTGTGTACAGCCTTGGGGCGTGACTGTACTCATCGTAAAAAAGGAATGTATAAAGATAGATAAATAGGTAATAGTTAAATCAGGGTTTTCCTGTACAAACATTTTGAAGCCCCGCAAACCTTCAACCCGTCCCTGCTTAACTCCACTGTACTCGTATCATATGCAACCAACAATACTCGTGCAACTACGATTTGCATCAATACAATTACATTCTAAACCGGTAAATTATTATCAATACATCTTTATCAGTTATAGTTTTGTTGATACATATTATATGCATAAGAAATTCATATTATATAATTAATTAGTAATTAGGGTTTTTATTTTTTAACAGATTGGCAAATAGAGTGCAACGGTTTTCCTCCCGATTCACCCATTTGAATTTCGTGTTGTTCCGGCCGGTTCAAATCGGACGAATCGCAGCCTCCCGTAAGCCGGTTCGGCCCGCAACTGGCATTTCGCGTGATCCGTCATTGTGTGGTGGTCGTCTTTGTGCTCCGTAATTTCTGTTGCCATTTTTGTATCCCGTTTATTTCTCCCAGGTGAGTTTATTCGCGCAAATAGCCATCCCACGTTCACCCAGTACATTCGCCGAATTCGAACGGGTGTATTTATTTCGATGAATGACCTTGCTCAACGTTGTTGGTTATGCGATGCACATGTTGCATTGTTCAAGGTTTTTTTTTTTGCTTGATTGGTGATTTCCGCATGCTACGACCCAAGGAGGATTTGGAGTGAATAAAAATGTGTTTTCAGGGGTTGATGCGAATTAGTTTTTGGGGTTATAATCGATTTTGTTTTATTTATCTTATTTTAATACTGTTATATATCAATTATATATCAATATATTGTCGGCTAAACAGTAACACCACACATGTAAAATTTGTTTCGAGATTGATCAATACATTGATTATACATTTTTTATTTGGTAAATTGCTTCTAGTTAAACTAGAAAAAATAGAAGAACTTGTTGTCAGAGTAAAATAACCCCAATAAACATTTATCAATCAGTTTTTCTCTCTTAAGTCAACCTTGAATTAAATTTTAGTTGCTGTTTAGGTGACAATATATTATTTGATGATAATTGCCATATGCCTGTTTTCACCCACATCCCGTAAACTTTATAGGTCCCATAAGCTATTGAATGGACAAATTGGCAACATCATTGTGACAGAATATGCCAAAACAAATGTCAAACACCTTGAATGGCACTTGTGATTGGAGCTTTGATGACACCTTTTGTTTAATTATTCAGTGTTTACAATAGAGAGAATCTAAAGTAACTACATTCCCTAGATAATTTATTTATTGTTGCTATAACAACAAATATTTGTAGGTTCAATAGCTATAAAGGCACCTTACACGATCAATATTACTGTCAATATTTTAGAATGACAGCATTATTGTACAATAATATGTTTAAAAAATGTTCATTATTCTAAAATATTGCCAGTATTACTCATCATGTAAAGTATATTAATGATGCAATGAATAGAATACTAATATTTATCCAGATAATTGATTACTTGATAAATATAAAAGGAGGATTGAAGCAAATATTGACAGTACTAGTATTGACAGTATTATTGACCATGTAAGGTGCCTTATTGATAGATTTATGGAACATTGGTGAATTCGGGGCTTATTAGGCTTCTAAACAGTAAACAGTAACTTCATTTATATAATTTTTACAAATATTGTAGTTTTGTTTCTAATTCTTGAGGATTTTTTAACTATAATTATGGGATAAATAAGTTACATTATACTGTCATTAAATACAACTGTCTTAAGAAGCTCTAGACACTTTTTTTCTAGTAAATTGTTGGGCCCCCCCAATTTATTAGTGTCTATAGCTTCTTAAAACAGCTGTATTTAATGACAGTACAATGTAACATATTTATACCATAATTATAGTTCAAAAATCCTCAAGAATTAGAAACAAAACTGGAATAGTTGTAAAAATTATACACAATCAGAAACATGTTATTGCAATTGTTGACCATAGAATTCAATTTTCATATTCATAGATTTTTATTAACATTATTTCCTATTTTTCCTTCTGCAAGAAAATCTCTACACCTAATAAATAGGGGTATTTATTGTATTTATCCTTGGATATCTCACAATCTTCATTAAAGCTGTCTTCAAGATGGCACTAATGAAATATATGTCTTTAACCCATAAAAGGCTCCTTGGTTTATCATCAGGGAGCTGTTCTAGGCTGTTCTAGGCCAGCTAATACCATCCCAGAGCAGCTCCTGATTGATAAACAAAAGTGTCTAAAATCTAGGGTGCCTATGCTATAAGTCTGTTGGGCATAAACACACAGTTTCAGTGTTGTCATGCCTCACACTCTATGATTGCTAGTGTGATAAATTCAAAGTAATCAAAATGATTCAGAATGTTTTGTTTAAAATATCATGGAATTCATAAACTGAATGATTATTGCTTTAAAAATAATAATAATGTGTGTCATATGAGATAAAGCAAGGAGACATTGGTATAAAGGTCGTTTTAGACAAGACAATTTCTTTACTCAAAAGTTAGTCAAGATGCGAGACAATCTAAATTGTCTTGTATCATACAGCAAATTATTTGAAATATTAAATTGGATGGTAGATCGAATGGAAAAATATAACGAGTTCTATTTGTCAAGGACAAATTGTGTGTGAGGAGGATATATGAATTAATGTCTTGAACAATTTTTGAGCTAAGAAATTGTCTTGTCTAAAACGATCTTTAGGCATAAAGTTCAATTTCCAATTTGTATTTCTCTTTTTGATCAACTAATTATTTATTAAACCCTTAAAATATCAATTTAAAACAGACAAATAATACTAATTAGCAAGTAACTAGTAGGCTTTGTTGTAAACAAATTGTTTTTTTTTGTTTTTAGAACCATGGCTGATGAAAACAGAATTCGTTCTTTCAAGAACAAAGGAAAGGATACTGATGTAAGTGTTGTGGTATATTAAAATAAAATTAGTATACAATATATATAAATAAATGTAACCAAGCTTGTTTGGGCTGAAATTTTAAAACGAGCAACTAAATATTAATTTGTTGCTCACAGGAGATGCGTCGTCGTCGTATTGGTCAAACTGTAGAGTTGCGAAAGGCGCGCAAAGATGATCAATTACTAAAAAGACGCAACATCAACATCAATGAGGAACCTACGTCGCCGCTACAAGAACACAACACTACATCTCCAGTCAGCATGTCGGCTGAAGAGATTTTGAAAGGTCACACCAACATAAACATAAAACAAATATATTTACTAATTTTTATTTTCTGATATACAGGTATGATGTGTGATGATGAAGCGAGCCAGCTAAAGGCAACAATGGCTTGCCGTAAGGTGCTAAGTAGGGAGCGTAATCCACCCATTGATCATATGATACGTTTGGGTGTTGTACCGAGATGTGTGGACTTCCTTACACGTAATCATAAGTAAGTTAATAATATAATAGTAGTTAACAAAAATCATCTAGAGTGGTTTGAATATTTATAATAAGTTATAGAAAAATTGGTCAAAGTCAAGTTAAGTCAAAAAAATAATAATAAAGGGTGCAGCAGAAATCACTTCCATATTTAAAAGGGGAATTGAAAATTAAAAGTAAGAGGTACCACCAAAAACTTTTTATTTTTAAAATGTAATTATAAAAACTTTTTTTATTCTAATGTTTAAAAATTATACCGTCCTTGTCGGTTGATACACATTTGGAGACGTTCTTGGAAATTTTCCATTACTCGCTCACTTAACATGTCGGGCGAAATTCCTCGTTTTTTTTCTTTTCTTGATGACCTTTAGTTGAACCGAGAACGATGTTTGAAAAAGAATAGTATGAGCTGTCAACAAATACCTTTTATTTCTCAAATGTAGATCGAAAAATTATAGCACCCAAATGGTAGCCTAGACGGCTAATACACATTTGGATATGTTCTCGGAATGGTGCTTGTCAGGCGAAATTCCTTCAATATTTTCCTGTATGGCCTCCTTTAGTTGGTCCAAGGGTGATTTTTAAAATTCTGGGACCTATATACAAAATATATACATTTATTTGTATTGCCTATCAATAATTAAAGAATACAGTTTTTGGATTGTAATGATAGTGGTTACAGCATTAATAGTTAACCAGTAAATTAGTCCAAACATGTTGAAGGGCAGGAAATAACATAACTGTAATATAATACATTATAAGATTACAATTACTAATAATTCCCCCTAATAAATTTAGCCCATCACTACAATTTGAAGCCTGTTGGGCTCTAACAAACATCGCCTCTGGCACATCGGAGCAAACGCAGGCGGTGGTTGAAGAAGGCGCCTTGCCCAAACTAAAAGATCTGCTATGCTCGCCACGTCCGGACGTTGCCGAACAAGCGGTTTGGGCTATTGGTAACATAGCTGGAGACGGTGCCATAACCCGCGACATGGTCCTCCAATGCCAAATCCTCCCAATTCTGCTCAGACTGATCAAACCGGAAACATCCATCTCGCTGCTACGTAACGCCGTATGGGCCATCTCGAATTTATGTCGTAACAAGAACCCGCAAGTCGAATTCGAGCTGGTGCGACCATGCTTGCCCACACTAGCGCAACTCTTGCATTACAACGACAAGGACGTGCTGGCGGACAGTTGCTGGGCGCTTAGCTACCTAACGGATGGGGTTAATGAAAAAATACAGGCGGTGCTAGACACGGGGTTGATAGGTCGTTTGGTGCAACTGTTGGGCAATGATGAGATTACAGTATTAACACCGGCGTTGCGCGCTGTTGGTAATATAGTGACGGGCAATGATGTCCAAACAGATTTGGTACTGCACGCGGGCGCTTTGAATATGATGACGCGTTTGCTACGCCACACCCGATTGAATATCGTTAAGGAGGCCGCGTGGACTATTTCGAATATCACCGCGGGCAATGCAACACAAATCCAAAAGGTTCTAGATGCAGGCATTATGGATCCTTTGTTGTATGTTTTGCAAACTGGGGATTTTAAGTCACAAAAGGAGGCCGCGTGGGCTGTAACGAATTATACTAGCGGTGGTACTATTGAGCAGCTAAGCCGGTTGGTTGAAATGGGAGCAATTAAACCGATGTCCAATTTGTTGAATTCGAAGGATGGCAAGACTGTTGTTGTTATTCTTGATGGACTCATCAATATATTGAATGTAAGTTTTACCAATTTTAAGTTTTTATTATTTGTAATATGTTTATCATTCTGAAGCTGGTTTCTTCATGGAACATATTATTTTATTTTACGTTTAAGTGGAGCACGTATAAAACGCACAATAGCTCACGGTAGTGGTAATATAGCGGCAAGAATGTATAATGCTATACATAAAATTATTATTAATAATTATTAATATTATTATTAATAATTAATGTGTATTTTTTTTTAAATTTAAGGCTGCAAATAAATTAGGAGAAGCTGAAAAAGTTGCAATTATGATTGAAGAGTGTGGTGGCTTGGACTGCCTGGAAATCCTGCAAAGTCATGACAATGAGAAGGTTTATGAAAAAGCATTATATCTCATTGAGAACTTCTTCTCTGATGTAAGTATAGTTTTTATTAATAATCATTTACACTAGGGGTGCCTAAACTATTGAACATTTTGGACGAAATGTCTTTGAAATTATAGGCGGCGGTCTACCAACATCGTATGTATTAAATTTCTGTGTGGACGGGTAACAGAGATGTGTGATATTAATATTTACAATTTTATATATTGTTTAATAGGGTGGTGCTGAAGAATTGCCACAACAGCACACGAACGCCGACGGACAAATCGCCTTCAACCCTCAAACATCCTCATCAGTGCCTAACGGCGGTTTCTCGTTTTAAATATGCAGCACATTCTGTCTGATGTTTACGTAAGATCATTCCGTGTAGGCCATATACATACGTGTTTATTAGTGAGAAGTTGTTTATAAATTGTTTTAATGCATAGTGAGGCCCCGTTTATAGTTCATTAATTATTCATTAGTGTTTTTTTTTTACTACGTTTCTCGTCTATTTTTTACTATATATTCTATATTTTGTATCTGTACTCTTATACTAAAAAAAAATATTAATAATTTACAGTATTCTTGATATACCACCGACAAATGCATGCAGAAAGAAGTGGAGATTAGTTATGTGAAGACATTTCACCCATTGCCATCATTACAGGCATATTAATTAAATTTTCTTTTGGCTGTTTACTGACTATATATAATGATTGACATTAAGATTTACGTACATGAATGATTTGGAAATGACTAAGTGGAATTGGATTAAAAATCTGTTACTACATTCTGATACAGCATTGCTATATAAGGAAGGTATGACTAATACAGTCGAAATAGACCATTTTTGGAAAATGTCTGTATGTGTATGGTGTGAATTTATTCACAAACATATACATATACACATTCTTAGAAATCGGCCCAACGGAACACACAATATGTATCTCAATATCTCCTTTTGGAAGCGCCTATTGTGCACCTTATCTCGATAACTATGAGAAATAGAAGGTTGTGGTTTATTGCATTCCCTTCAGTTTGGTGTTTTCAACACCGGAAGTAACAAAAGTTAAAGAAAAACCTGCTATATATTGTATGGTTGATGGAAAATAACATTCACCATCCACCTACCCTGACCCTGATTTTTTTTCATATGTATTTTGATGACTCATTTTCAAACCCCCTATTTTGCACAGTATCTTGATAGCTAAGGTGAAGAAAACTCGGCTAGATTTGGCATGGTTGAGGCCAAATGATATTCACCCCTAATTTCTACTTTGGAAATAGAGTGCTGTTGTATAAGGAAGGTATTGTTTTCATGATAAATTTCTAATTTTGACTTTTCTTGACGCTTCATCATTAATATAGTAGAAATAGATAAATCATCAATAGATTTTTGGAAAATGTCTCTGTGTATGTGACTTAAATTCCGGGAAAACTGCGCAACGGATCCCGACCAAATTTAGAAATCTGCCGAGAAGAAGAAGGGCCATTCATAATTATCTGAAAACGCCTGATTTTCACATGTATAAGAATTCAGCCGCGCGATAGAACAGTGAACATTATTATGCGACACTAGTGCTAAAAGGCTTAAACTATAACATTCATAAAATCTCTGGCAGATGGCGTCTCTAAACTGATGCCAGCGCCATAAACACCTGCGTTAATTTGTTAGGACTACAAGGTTCGATGAAATCGAGTTAGATGGCGTCGGTTTCGAGACGTCAGAGCCATCTCGCAGTAAAAGCTAAACTACGTGCGTCGGGAGTAGATGGCGTCAGCACCATCTCTCATTAAAAACTAAATTACGCGGGTCACGTGTAGATAGCGTCAATTCGGTATTATTACGGTATATCGGTATTATATATTTAAACTGTTGCTAGCGCCATAAAAAGCTGCGTTGAAATGATTATATTTTCTTTGGTTGTAATGCTTGAACTATACGCTTCGCGGAAAAAAAGAGTAATAACTCTTTTTTCCCGCGAAGCGTATAGTTCAAGCATTTCAACCAAAGAAAATATAATCATTTCAACGCAGCTTTTTATGGCGCTAGCAACAGTTTAAAACCGCCATCTGTCGGGTATTTCTTGAATCATATAATTCAATTGGCAACACTGAATGTACATGTCAATTTCGTATTATACAGATGGCAATTGTTAGTGTGTGAAGAAATTTAAAATTGTGTCAACAATTTGAAAGATCCACAAGTGGAATTTTTGTGAATTAATACAGGTATACTAATTATTGAATATAGTTTATTAGAATACAATATAACATTCACTACAACCGTTTGTTTTCACATCTGTACTACTTGTATTTCGTTTATAACAGAATAACATAACCTCAAATGTAAACAATTGAATTGTACTAGACTACAAGAAAACAGTTTTCTTACTTAAATTGCTGTATGAGCACATTTGTAAGTTTTTTCATACAATTTAATTTATTTGTAAAATTATACATCATTTCAAATTGCAATATGATTTTGGGATAAATCAGAATTAAGATTAAATGAAAGTTGTAACTACGATCTATATGGTTATTTTCTTTTTGTGTAATAATAATAATAATACTACTATTGACAGAAAACGAAACCAAAAATAATATAAAATTGGCATTGTACTTTAAAACTGTTCTGTTGAAGCTTTTTTAGTATTAGTAAATATTGATTACAATACAAAATAATTCAGTTAATTTTTCTTTTTTAGGCTGTGTGATTTGAGATGTCTCTGCTGTTAGCATTTGGCTTTATAATCACTGGATAAGATTGTTCAATTTTGCAAATCTGGATGACAAAACTGAAACGATGATTGCTGCCTCTGATCCTCAGGTGAAAACAAGTTATTTTATTCTTTTATTTATTTATATGTACATATATATATATATATATATATATATATATATATATATACAATTTAAATGTATAAATTGACAATGTCATTGTGACAGAATATGCCAAAACAAATGTCAAACACCTTGAATAGAGCTTGCGATGGGAGCTTTGATGATACCTTTTGTTTAATTATTCAGTGTTTCCAATAGAGAGAATCTAATGTAACTACATTTCCTAGATAATTTATGTTTTTGTTGCTATAACAAAGAATACTTATGTGTTCAATAGCTATTGATAGATTTATGGAACGTCGGTGATAATGGGGGTTAAAGTTAAAGTCAAATTATCTGCTTGCATATAGAAGGTGTAACCAAAAATTATAAAATGGCTTAAGAGTAAACTACCCTTGTTTTTTGAGATATGTAAAAATGTTATTTGGAAATGTCATTTTAGAAACGACAAAAGGTTCTAATTACAAAAGAATCAAATATAATCCTCAATATCAAATATTTGGCTAAAGTGCAAGCTTTATTGGAGAATATGTTTTCACTATAGCTGATAATTTGTATCAATATTCAATTGCTACAATTCATGTTATAGCTGTATTAATAAAATATGTTTTGTATAAATAAATGTGATTGAAATTTTAAAAATTCGCCAAAAATTCAATTTTTTGTTTAACAGTTTCAACTTGTATTTGGTGATTTATCAATATGTTTTCACTATAGCTGACAATTTGTAGCAATATTCAACAGCTACAACTCGAGTTATAGCTGTTTTAATAAAATATGTTGTAAATAAATGTGATTACAGTTTTAAAAATTCACCAAAAATTCAATTTTTTGTTTAACAATTTCAACTTTTATTTGGTGATTCATCAACATGTTTTCACTATAGCTGATAATTTATAGCAAATTTCAATAGGTACAACTCGAGTTATAGCTGTTTTAATAAAATATGTTTGTAAATAAATGTTATTGAAATTTTAAAAATTCGTCAAAAATTCAATTTTTTGTTTAACAATCTCAACTTCTATTTGCTGATTCATTAACATGTTTTCACTATAGCTGACAATTTGTACCAAATTTCATTAGCTACAACTCGAGTTATAGCTGTTTTAATAAAAAATGTTTGTAAATAAATGTTATTCAAATTAAAAAAATTCGCCAAAAATTCAATTTTTTGCTTAACAATTTCAACTTGTATTCAGTGATTCATGAATGTGTTTTCACTATAGCTGACAATTTATAGCAATATTCAATTGCTACAACTCGAGTTATAGCTGTTTTAATAAAATATGTTTGTAAATAAATGTGATTACAGTTTTAAAAATTCACCAAAAATTCAATTTTTTGTTTAACTATTTCAACTTCTATTTGGTGATTCATCAACATGTTTTCACTATAGCTGACAATTTGTAGCAATATTCAATTGCTACAACTCGAGTTATAGCTGTTTTAATAAAATATGTTTGTAAATAAATGTGATTACAGTTTTAAAAATTCACCAAAAATTCAATTTTTTGTTTAACTATTTCAACTTCTATTTGGTGATTCATCAATATGTTTTCACTATAACTGACAATTTGTAGCAATATTCAATTGCTACAGTTCGAGTTATAGCTGTTTTAATAAAATATGTTTGTAAATAAATGTGATTACAGTTTTAAAAATACACCAAAAAATCAATTTTTTGTTTAACAATTTCAATTTCTATTTGGTGATTCATCAACATGTTTTCACTATAGCTGACAATTTGTAATAATATTCAATTGCTACAACTCGAGTTATAACTGTTTTAATAAAATATGTTTGTAAATAAATGTGATTACAGTTTTTAAAATTCACCAAAAATTCAATTTTTTGTTTAACAATTTCAACTTCTATTTGGTGATTCGTCAACATGTTTTCACTATAGCTGACAATTTGTAGCAATATTCAATTGCTACAACTCGAGTTATAGCTGTTTTAATAAAATATGTTTGTAAATAAATGTGATTACAGTTTTATAAATTCACCAAAAATTCAATTTTTTGTTTAACAATTTCAACTTCTATTTGGTGATTCATTAACATGTTTTCACTATAGCTGACAATTTGTAGCAATATTCAATTGCTACAACTCGAGTTATAGTTGTTTTAATAAAATATGTTTGTAAATAAATGTGATTACAGTTTTATAAATTCATCAAAAATTCAATTTTTTGTTTAACAATTTCAACTTCTATTTGGTGATTCATTAACATGTTTTCACTATAGCTGACAATTTGTAGCTATATTCAATAGCTACAACTCGAGTTATAGCTGTTTTAATAAAATATGTTTGTAAATAAATGTGATTACAGTTTTAAAAATTCACCAAAAATTCAATTTTTTGTTTAACAATTTCAATTTCTATTTGGTGATTCATCAACATGTTTTCACTATAGCTGACAATTTTTAGCAATATTCAATTGCTACAACTCGAGTTATAGTTGTTTTATTAAAATATGTTTGTAAATAAATGTGATTACAGTTTTAAAAATTCACCAAAAATTCAATTTTTTGTTTAACAATTTCAACTTCTATTTGGTGATTCATTAACATTTTTCACTATAGCTGACAATTTGTAGCAATATTCAATTGCTACAACTCGAGTTATAGCTGTTTTAATAAAATATGTTTGTAAATAAATGTGATTACAGTTTTAAAAATTCACCAAAAATTCAATTTTTTGCTTAACAGTTTCAACTTGTATTTGGTGATTCATCAACATGTTTTCACTATAGCTGACAATTTTTAGCAATATTCAATTGCTACAACTCGAGTTATAGCTGTTTTAATAAAATATGTTTGTAAATAAATGTGATTACAGTTTTAAAAATTCACCAAAAATTCAATTTTTTGTTTAATAATTTCAACTTCTATTTGGTGATTCATCAACATGTTTTCACTATAGCTGATAATTTATAGCAAATTTCATTAGCTACAACTCGAGTTATAGCTGTTTTAATAAAATATGTTTGTAAATAAATTTGATTACAGTTTTAAAAATTCACCAAAAATTCAATTTTTTGTTTAACAATTTCAACTTCTATTTGGTGATTCATTAACATGTTTTCACTATAGCTGACAATTTGTAGCTATATTCAATAGCTACAACTCGAGTTATAGCTGTTTTAATAAAATTTGTTTGTAAATAAATGTGAGATTACAGTTTTAAAAATTCACCAAATTTCAATTTTTTGTTTAACTATTTCAACTTGCATTTGGTGATTCATCAACATGTTTTCACTATAGCTGACAATTTGTAGCAATATTCAACAGCTACAACTCGAGTTATAGCTGTTTTAATAAAATATGTTTGTAAATAAATGTGATTACAGTTTTAAAAATTCACCAAAAACTCAATTTTTTGCTTAACAATTTCAACTTCTATTTGGTGATTTATCAACATGTTTTCACTATAGCTGACAATTTGTAGCAATATTCAATTGCTATAACTCGATTTATAGATGTTTTAATAAAATATGTTTGTAAATGAATGTTATTACAGTTTTAAAAATTCACCAAAAATTCAATTTTTTGTTTAACAATTTCAACTTCTATTTGGTGATTCATCAACATGTTTTCACTATAGCTGATAATTTGTAGCAATATTCAATTGCTACAACTCGAGTTATAGCTGTTTTAAAAAAATATGTTTGTAAATAAATGTTATTGAAATTTTAAAAATTCGCCAAAAATTCAATTTTTCGTCTAACAATTTCAACTTGTATTCGGTGATTCATCAATATGTTTTCACTATAGCTGACAATTTGTAGCAATATTCAATTGCTACAGCTCGAGTTATAGCTGTTTTAATAAAATATGTTTGTAAATAAATGTGATTACAGTTTTAAAAATTCACCAAAAATTCAATTTTTTGTTTAACAATTTCAACTTCTATTTGGTGATTCATCAACATATTTTCACTATAGCTGACAATTTTTACCAATATTCAATTGCTACAACTCGAGTTATAGCTGTTTTAATAAAATATGTTTGTAAATAAATGTGATTACAGTTTTAAAAATTCACCAAAAATTCAATTTTTTGTTTAACAATTTCAACTTCTATTTGGTGATTCATCAACATATTTTCACTATAGCTGACAATTTTTACCAATATTCAATTGCTACAACTCGAGTTATAGCTGTTTTAATAAAATATGTTTGTAAATAAATGTGATTACAGTTTTAAAAATTCACCAAAAATTCAATTTTTTGTTTAACAATTTCAACTTCTATTTGGTGATTCATTAACATGTTTTCACTATAGCTGACAATTTGTAGCTATATTCAATAGCTACAACTCGAGTTATAGCTGTTTTAATAAAATGTGTTTATAAATAAATGTGATTGAAATTTTAAAAATTCGACAAATATTCAGTTTTTTGTTTAACAATTTCAACTTGTACAAGGATAAATTATTAATAACATATTTTTGTTGTAGGTAGTTTTAAATTCGTACTTAGAACCTTCTGTTTGTAAGTATAACAGAATATAGTACCTTCTGTTATACTTATTGGAGTTAATAAAGTTTATTATTATTAATTTTGAAATTCTTTATAATCAAAATACTATTTCTGTATACAGTCTATCATCATAAATTGTTAGTGGTAATAATTTTAGGAGTTTATTCCGGGTGGCAGGCAGCAAGCAACGCGCCATCCGGGCCCGCCACCAACCTACAACCACCTGTATAGTCACAACGTCGAAGATGACTTCCTGCACAACCGACTGGAGCGGGTTTCGCTGGCCGAAAGCGGTGAGGAGGTCGAGTCGTGGCTCATCCGCAAAACCTCTAACGCGCAAACGAAGGGATTGCGCGGCAAAGACTCGCCGGATGAGCGATGTGAGTACAACAAAAGCTTCGTGTCCACTGACATTCGATCGCACAGCGAGATGTTGTTCGATGACTCGTGGACCAGCAGCCTGGATACGAATGTTACGGGCAAAACAAGTCGAGCGGCGTCGTTTAGGCACAGCAAACGGTTTTCAAACGAGGTTGAAATGATGCGAAGTGAATCGAAGAGTAGTTTGAATACTAATAAATCATTTGCGGGTGAGTAGGGATGTTTATAAACTATTTCACGCTTGTTTACTTATCTATTTATTTATTATATTATGTATACATAACTTATTCTTCAGATATTATTATGCCAAAGCAATATAATATGTTTAAAGAGTAAAAAAATATCTGGTGTACACACCACACGATTTTCCGAATGTCTTAATATTAAATTAAAATTTAAAACAGAAATAATTTCGGTTTGATTCACGTTTATTTATTTCTCAACAGACATCAAATCTAATTACAGAGACCAGGATAACAAACAATTGTTACATAGTAATACATAAAAAAGAGAAAATCTAAAAAAGTTTAATATATATATATATATATATATATATATATATATATACGCTTAATAATGACCTTTTTTTCTTATTTTCTTACATTTTCTCAGATTTTCTCGCCTTTCCACAATTTTCTCATTTGTGTGAAAATCCGCTCAAGTTCTCATATTTTTCCACATTTTCCTATATTTCGTCACATTTTATCAAATTTTCCCACATTTTCAACAATTGTTACATAGTAATACATAAAAACGAGAAAATCTAAAAAAGTTTAATATATGTATATACGCTTAATAATGACCTTTTTTTCTTATTTTCTTACATTTTCTCAGATTTTCTCGCCTTTCCACAATTTCCTCATTTGTGTGAAAATCCGCTCATATTTTTTCACATTTTCCTATATTTCGTCACATTTTATCAAATTTTCCTCACATTTACACACGTTTCCTCACATTTTTCTATATTAAAATCTCCTCCAAAAGGGCATGTAAAGTAGTCGTAACATGTGGAAAATTGCCTAATGTGGCACTGTGGTGTGCACACCTCAATCGGTTCTTCATATTTGTACCTGTTTACATGTAAGTTCAGAAATTATAAAAAACACAGGAAAGACAGTGAAGCAAGCACGTGAACTGGCGAGGAACAAAAGAGAGTGGAAAGAATTTTTAAATACATAAAATATTGCTATAATGTAATGTAAGAGTAAAGCCTATACTGTAAGGTAGAATGCAAACGATAATATATAATAATACATGTAAATTCGATACGATATGATTTGATCCCAGAAATCGACTTTGAATTTCAATTCGGTTTCACATGGACAAGCTTAAAATTAGAATCGCATTCAATTCAATTTCAATCCCACATGATTATTGTCTTCATAAACTTGATAATAACTATATATTATTATTAAACACGCAGGTATCTCGCACACCAATAATACCCAAAACGTAAAGTACAGATCCGAATTAGACTACATGGAGGAGGAGTTGTATTGTAAAGGAAAAATCGTGATTTGGACGAAAGGACTATCGTACAACTGCGATGATAGAGCTCGCACAACGATTTGTTCGTTCGCATCGCCTGTGCCGGTTAAACAGGCAATCTGGTGTACGTTCTACGAGGAGCGGCCTGAATTCTACAATAAAACCAATTTGAGCGACGACCACTTGGACGCGTCCCAAGGGGACCCACTAAATTGTGTTTGCGTGATTGAGGAGCGTAATATAAAGGTGTTCACTGCGGACAGCGAGGATTTTGTGGCGAGTCTTCCATTTGATATACATAAAGTTTGGAAAACCAAGTTTGGTGTGCTGGTTGAAAAGGAGAGAAGTGGTGAGTTGTCTTTACTATATTATAACTGTTAAGTCCTGGTTTCCTGTCGATAAAACGGCCGTTTTTGACGTCATTTACATGTTACAAGATACGTTATAAGTACATGTAATTGTATAACTCACCAGATTCCGGTGAAATTCATGACATTTCTCCAATTCTTTGAAGTATACCGCTCTCTGGATTACCAGATTTATTTAAATATACATAAAAGAAATGTGTGAAAGTCAAAATGACGTGAAATACGGCCGCTTTTGTCGACACCGCTTCCTAGGAAACCAAGGCTTTACAAAGTAGACATTAAATACGAAATAGAAAAAATATATATTTTTATTGATGCATATATTCCTGATGTCGTGCTTGTAAACTTGTTTTTGCCTCATAACGGTATCCTGTTTTGTTATATTGTCAAAAATCATTGATAGCAATTCTTCAAATTAAGATATAGTTAGTTGGAAAAAAAATTAATTATTATTATTTAATTTTTTTAGAGAAAAATCGTGAAATAATCGTTTCTACATTCTCTTTATCTCATCCATTGGATGAAATAAATCCGGTTGCCATCTGCAAACAGGGCTGTAGTCAACTCCTAACGGATGAGAATTTAGAAATTGTATTCACACAAGAGGAGCCCAGTCTGTGTATGATTTTTGATCGCCACACTGGTCTGCACAGTCTGTACAGAATTCGAAGGGTGAAATGTGATGAGGTGATCGAGTGCCCTAATAAAACCTCTGCCTCTCACAGAGGTTACACATCTTCAAATAAGGTATGCATTTTTTTCAGTGTGTGTGTGTGTGTGTGTGTGTATGTGTGGAAAATTAAAACTTATGTGGACGGTTGATGTCGTATATTTAACAAAATATAATAGTTAAACAATGTAAACTGGTAAGAATTACGTCCGCTCTCGTTCAATATGTATTGAAGACTGCTGGTGCTGGCTGGATCGCGTTCTCTCGGCTCGCTCTCCCCCACCACTATCTCGCTTCACATTTTTATATATATATATATATATATATATATATATATATATACGCCGCATTCCCAAGAATTTTCCCCTAACCTATATATATATATATATATATATATATATATATATATATATATATATATATATATTAGATATTTAAAAAAATAATATTATGTATTTGTGTGTGCAGTTGAAAAATCATCTTTCAACAATGGACGTCAATAAAAGCTACCTGCAACAGGGCATCAGTCCTTTCAGCAGCAAAGCCAACAGTTTTGCAAGTCTATCGAGTCAGTTTCCATCTAGAAATCCTAGTCCGATGCCTGGACCAAGGTAAAATGCATAATATATAACATTCATTATACAGTTTGTTTCAGCAAATTATTTTAGTTGATTTGCCAAAAAACCTCTTCATTAATCAATCAAGGACGAAACTTAAAAATAATGTACACCCTATTTTAAAACCTCTGAACAAATGAGGTTCATTCTATTTGAGACACTGTATAATTAATGTTTGTTATAATCTATGATATAATAATCTTAAGATGACTGTTTTTTTTTAATAATCTGTAATCTTGTAGTCGTTGTCAAACTCCCCTCATTTCACCCGCTCCTTTGCAAAGTCCATGGCTGGAACGGTTATCTCGTCTGCAGAGTTCAATGCGAACGGTGGACACGATGAGTCACACTACTGAACGCATACATTTTCTTCAAGACCACAGCACTTATCATGACTCAGAGCCTTCGTTATGTTTGGATTATCTGTGGAGCGAAACTACTACATCTATACAGTAAGAATTTACATAACTAACCCCTGTATTCACCAACGTTCTATAAACCTATTAATAGCAATTGAACCCATAGGTATTCGTTGTTATAGCAACAATAAATACATTGTGTAGGAAATGTAGTTACTTTAGATTCTGTCTATTGGAAACACTGAATAATTAAACAAAAGGTGTTATCAAAGCCCCAATCACAAGCCCTGTTTGACATTTGTTTTGGCATATTCTATCACAATGACGTCAATGTATCCATTCAATAGCTGATGGGACCTATAAAGTTGGGATGGGTGAATACAGGCATTAATCATTCAAACCAGAAAATTAATTTAATTATTTCAATAATCCATTAAAAAAAAAACTAAAATCAGACACTTATTTTGGAATGGAGGTGGTAAATATAGTTTACATTTACCGCCTCCAAAATACTTTTATTCGACTTGTAAAGTGTTGAATGCACATATTGCTATTATGATAAATCACAGTTGTAGGTAACTTGAAATCTAATAATTATGGTATTTATTAGGGACGGCAGTATTAAAGGTCCTGCAACGAAAGTCTTTCTAACGGATGATTTGACCGGCCAAAACTACCTCTGCTACTTCGTAGCGAACCGTTTGCAGCTGTCCATCGTCAAAATTGACTACACGAATCCAGCCTGTATTATTTTGGGTGTTTTGACTAGTATCAGTGCGAAAGATGCCATTGCAATTCCGGTAAGTAAGACTAAGTTTTTCAGAATTTTCCTTAAACGCGTATTTTTGATTAAAAGTAAATGTAACATGACACTTGATTGAGTGTTCTTATACACAATACACAATACTATAATACAATTACTTTTTACTTTATCATACGAAGTTTAAAAAAATTATTTCTATTTTTTATATTTATTTAAAATTAATTACTTAATGAAGATTGAAGCATGGACAACGTTTATAACTACAAAGCCTCTGGGAAAATATATATTTATTTTCCAGAGGCTTTGTAGTTATTGACAGTATTACTGTTACTATTCGAAAATATTGATAGTATTACTCACCATCTTTTTTGTTTTTTTTTTTATTTTACGTATTTATATATACATAAATAATACATAAATACAATTCAGTAAAAAAAATAAACTGAAAATAATAATTTTCCCTGCGGTTGCTCCGGAGTGGGTCCTTTAACATACAAAATGTGCCACATCAGATATTTTTTGCCGTAATAGTACTAAATAAAATAAAATCCTGTTATTAGTCTTTTGTTGCATATTTAAACTGAAATTACTTTGTATATACAAATTATTTTAAAAATGATACAACTAACCCCCCAGGAGGAAAGTTAAACGCCATCTGGCGGCACCACATCAATTAGCAATGCACACCCATATAGTAATAACCGTCAACATGCTCATGTTATCAGGAGCACCGGGTAGTGCCCTCTATGGAATAATATTCCAACAGATTGTTTGAGATATCAGCACAAGGTCAATCTTATAATATATATATATATATATATATATATATATATATATATTAAATATTCCAACAGAGTGCTTGAGATATCAGCACAAGGCCAATCGTATAAAACATATGAAACTGATGAGATCTAATAAGATCGAAATCTAGATATATGTAGATTGCTAAGAGGTGGATTCACACTTATATTCAAATTATTTGATTTGTTACAGCACTTGCACATGTTGGGTATTCTTGAACATACTGGAAACATAGTGCTGTACTCAGGTTTAGCTATGGTGGGCAAGTTGCACATTGGAGGGGTACTAGCGCAGCATATTCCTTCACCATTTGCAGTGCGGAAGAGTGTGAAGCTGTTTACATCACCATTTCCAAGGTAATCCAATTTACTAAATACATTTATTGAACCTGTAGACCACATTTATCTACAGTAATTCTCTTTTCTAATTGGTCCACTATAATAAAATAAAAGATCTATCTAATCATCTGTTAATTAAATATAAAAGGCACAGGATTATAATTAATACCCGTATGTGTTTACTAGTGGGGAAACATACATATTGTCGCGGATAGGGGGGTGTAAACTCTAAGAGCTTTGGTATCGGTGTATTTATTGATCTATATCTACCCGCAACATGGGCCTTAATTACTATTACAATAACTTACAATTACTTACCCGGGCATCGCCATGGTCGAGTTACTATACTCGGCCCGGCAGACGAAGAAACAAGAGAGAGAGTTTCTGCCTGGAGCACAGGTATTTATGCGTAACTCGAGCATGGTACGCCCGGTGGGGTGGACGGGAGCGCAGTTGCCACATACGGCAAATATACTTATTTGCGACAATATTTCCATATTTGTATTGAAATAGTAATTTACATTATTAGTGCAGGAAGGCAAGTTTCCCAAATGAGCGAATAAGTATAAATTTAAATACACATTTACATTGGTACCAAATTTTAAGTTGGCAACACTGACTACTTCCCGCACTAGTGCGGGAAATAGTATTTCCCGCACCCAAATCAATGCGGGAAATTAATTGTCTTAGGACATGAGTACAAAAATAAATTTTACAATGACTCCAACCATCCAAATTAAAAGATATACGCTGTCTATAGTCGAAGGATGAAATTTATTATGAAACCGGAATTAAAAACTCGGTCAAAATTATTGAAACATGATAAATGCGATCAAAACATTACCATTCAGGTGCAAAAATTTATAACATTATTTATTACGAAAATAGTAGCATAAAACAATGCACACATTAATATATATATATATATATATATATATATATATATATATATATATATTTATATATATATATATATATATATATATATATATATATATTTATATATATATATATATATATATATATATATATATATATATATCTTAATTATTATATGGTCTCATGATAAATGGATCACCCTGTATATATTTAGAGAGGTCCAGAGAACCAGAAAAGGGGTATATCTACCTCTTAAATAAAACGACGTATGGTCACGTCGTTCTATTTAAGAGGTTCGTTCTTTATTTCCAGCTAAAAGTCTACTGAAAAGTATCAAAATTAATGTTATTTAAATTTATCGTAGATCGTACAAGGCAATGATTAAATAAAATAAATAAATTTTGATATAGTTCAGTAGACTTTTAACAGGAATTAAAGGATTATGTTCTTAAATAAAACGACGTAGTTTTTTCCATAGGATAACACTCGCTCTGGAATGGTTTAAACAATAAAAAACGTGTGTAGCCATTGAAAAAACTATGCGAGTAAAGGTGGGGTGGGCGGGTGGCCCCTACCAACCAAACTATGCCCGTCCACTATTTCAAATGACTTGAACTCTGCACTATACTGTTATCCATTAATCTATATTCTATTCAATCAATTCCATTTGTTAATGTATGCCTAATTTGTAAAAAAAAGTGAGAAATAATGTAGTGCATAGTTCAAGTCATTTGAAATAGTGGACGGGCATAGTTTGGTTGGTAGGGGCCACCCGCCCACCCCACCTCTGTTCGTATAGTATTTTCAATGGATACAGTCGTTTTATATAGTTTAAACCATTCCAGGAAGAGTGTTATCCCATGGAAAAAACTATGCGATCAAAGGTGGGGTGGGCGGGCGGCCCCTACCAACCCGACTATGCCCGTCCACTATTTGAAACGACTTGAACTATGCACTACATTATTTCTCACTTTTTTTTACGAATTAGGCATAAATTAACAAATGGAATTAATTGA
This sequence comes from Lordithon lunulatus, assembly GCA_963942505.1. Lineage (NCBI taxonomy): Eukaryota > Metazoa > Arthropoda > Insecta > Coleoptera > Staphylinidae > Lordithon > Lordithon lunulatus. The sequence goes on from OZ012669.1 coordinate 1,495,057, forward strand.
ATAGAATATAGATTAATGGATAACAGTATAGTGCAGAGTTCAAGTTATTTGAAATAGTGGACGGGCATAGTTTGGTTGGTAGGGCCGCCCGCCCACCCCACCTTTGATCGCATAGTTTTTTCCATGGGATAACACTCTTCCTGGAATGGTTTAAACTATATAAAACGGCTGTATCCATTGAAAAAACTATGCGAGCAAAGGTGGGGTGGGCGGGCGGCCCCTACCATCCAAACTATGCCTGTCCACTATTTGAAACGACTTAAACTATGCACTACATTATTTCTCACTTTTTTTACGAATTAGGCATAAATTAACAAATGGAATTAATTGAATAGAATATAGATTAATGGATAACAGTATAGTGCAGAGTTCAAATCATTTGAAATAGTGGACGGGCATAGTTTGGTTGGTAGGGGCCGCCCACCCACCCCACCTTTGCTCCCATAGTTTTTTACATGTGATAACACTCTTCCTGGAATGGTTTAAACTATATCAAACGGCTGTATCTATTGAAAAAACTATGCGAGCAGAGGTGGGGTGGGCGGGCGTCCCCTACCAACCCGACTATGCCCGTCCACTATCCTCCGTTGCGTCAAATCAGAGGTCGTCCTAACGGTGACAAGTTAGTCTTTTAATTCCAAAGAAAAATAAGAAAATCTTGTTTTTCTTTGGAATTAAAAGACCTATAAAATGAGATCTACAACGACTTTCATACATGAAATAAAATGTGGCTAGTTCTAAAAATTTGCCAAGCTCTATTATAAAAATTGTACTGTTTTGGCGTCAAAGCCGAAGAAGTGAAGAAAATAAAAATAAAAATAGTCCAATCAAGATCAACTGTATCCCATTGGATAGACAATTTTCAATTAAATCAAAAATCTTAGTTCGTACTAAGATTTTTGATTTGATTGAAAATTGTCTATCCAATGGGAGAAGTTGATCTTGATTGGACAATTAAAAAGAATCGTTTCTTCTCTAAAACAAAAGATAAACCCGTCACGAATTTAATTTGAAAAGTGATAAAAATCAGTAAAATTACCAAAACTATTCTCCGTTGCGTCAAAGCAGGAGTCGTTATAGCAGTAACATGATACTAAAACTAAGTTATTTGATTGGAAATATAATCTAGATGGTAGGAAAAATATCGAGATTGTTTCAAATTGAACCTGAAAAGGGCTTAGCAAATTTTTGAATCTTTGTAAATTTTATTTCATGATATTTGGTCTTATATTGTAGGTATTTAATTTCCAAAGAGAAAACCCCAAAAATAGTGTTATAAAAATTGTACCGTTTTGGCGGTAAGGTCGAAGAAGTGAAAGATAATAAAATAAAAATTATCCAATCAAGATGAGCTGTTGGATAGACAATTTTGAATCAAATGAAAAATCCTAATAATTTTTTTCACTAAAAGTCGTTTTAGACAAGACAATTTCTTAGCTCAAAAGTTGTTCAAGAAATGAATTCATATATCCTCCTCCCATACAATTTGTCCTTAACAAATATAACACGTTATATTTTTCCAATCGATCTACTATCCAATTCAATATTTCAAATAATTTGCTGTATGATACGAGATAATTTAGATTGTCTCGCATCTTGACTAACTTTTGAGTCAAGAAATTCTTCTTTCTTCTTCTTCTTCTTCTTTTCGGAAGCCATGTGGCTTGTTTTGAAGTCAAGAAATTGTCTTATCTAAAACGATCTTAGAATAAAAGACAAACCCATCACATGATAAAATATAAAAGTAATAAAAATCGGTAAAAATCAGAATCCCAGAAGTGGCACGGTCCTGAAAATGTCGTTTGATTGGAAATATATTCTAAATGGCGGGAAAAATGATTGTTTCAAAAAAGCTACAGACCTTAAAATTTTTTGAAAATTTTATATCATGATAGAAAATGGTTTTTTGGTCGTATTTTGTAGGCCTTTCATTTCCAAGGAGAAAATAATAAAAATTTTGTTATGAAAAGTATACCCTTTTGGCAGTAAAGTCGAAAAAGTGATGAAAAATAACATACAATTGATCCAATCAAGATGAACTTTAGGCTATTGGATAGACAATTTTGAACCAAAGGAAAATCTAAATAATAGTTTATCGTTTTTTAGTATAGTATTGGTTTCCTAAAATAAAAAACAAACCCATCAAATGATAAATTATAAAAATGATAAGAATCTATATGTATGGGGCTGTCCCAGAAATGGCTTGGCACTAAATCTCATGTCGATTGATTGGAAATATGGTTTAGATGGCGAGAAAAATATGAAGATTGTTTGAAATTGAAAAGCTATAGGGCTTGGTAAAATAATAACTATGAAAATTTTATTTCATTATATAAAGTCGTGTTTTGCCTAATTTGTTAGGTCTTTCAATTTCAATGAAGATTCCACAAAAAAATGTTATATATTATAAAAATTGTACCGTAATCTCATTTTATATGTCTTTTCATTCCAAAGAAAAATAAGAAAACATATTGTTATAAACATTATACCGTTTTAGCGGTAAAGCCGAAGAAGTGAAGAAAATAAAAATGAAAATGGTCGAATCAAGATCAACTTTATCCCATTGGATAGACAATTTTCAACTAAATCAAAAATTTTAGTACGATTTTTCTCTAAAAGAAAAGATAAACCCGTCATGAATTAATTTGAAAAGTGATAAATTTATTCCCACAATCATCCCATTTGTATTTATACCTAACCACTCACCGATTTAATTTATCAGAACAATTACATTTATTTGGGACAAGGGAAAAATCCTGATGAAGAAAATTGCCATTTAGTAAACAGCCTGTATATATAAACAATATATTAAAATTTGATTAAAAAAAAATCTGCAGTGGCGTATAAAACAACATCAAACATCTGTAGTTAATTTCTACTAAATCATAATTTATATACCATTGCGTTTCTATAATAATTTAAATGCGTACCAGTGAGTAAGCCTACACAAACATTTTATTATTGTTCACTAAAAATAAATCCGATGTTCTGATTGATGAATGTACATGTCATCATTTTTTTTTGGCGATTTTACGAGCTTGTTGATCAGTCCGAGTGCATGAATCATGCGACCGGTCGCGACCAGTTGAGTGCGCGTTTGCAGTGGGACCGCTACTCGTTTTACGGACAGAACAAAGAAATATGCAAAATGTGTTTTAAACAGTGCTAGTTACAATTAAATTAGTGTTTGTGATGAGGTGTACTCGAGGGCTCATGATGGGATACGTCGCGCCGCGGATATAATTATGTAAGCAGTTTTATTTTGGATTAAAAATATAATCATGGTGACGTTTTTATTGATAATGCGTTCATCTTTCTTTCTTGATCGTTATTATCTTGTACCCGTGTTGGTTGTCGCGAGTTCATAATGAATTTATTTAAGGAACGAGTATTGAATTATAGTATGGTTTGATTAGCGAGCGATTTATCTACAATGTGGCGGATTATATAATGAATAATAATAATAATAATAAACTTTATTGTCCTACGGAAAGAAAAATCCAATTACAATATTTGTATATTATTATATATATTATTATAATTATAATAATTGTATAATTATCATATTTTTATGATTAGGAGAAGCAGTCTATTACCAAATTGCGCAACAGCAACCGATCCTCGGTTTGACGAGCATTTACTCTCCCCAGTACTGCCAGCAACAATAGGGGCTAGTAATAATACTTTACAATTTCCCCACATCTCAGACGTGTACCATTTAGCTGGTAAGCAACAAATTGATTTAATTTTACCAACAATAAAAAATGTGTGATATCAATTATTATTAGGGGATGGCGTTAAAGTGCATCTGAGTGGCCTGCGTGATTCTGTTGAGGACCGAATAACGCTTCAATACTCCGACGACTCGTATTATAGAGTCACATTGCCGAGTATTGTCAGTTCGTCGCTGGTCGAGAGCTGTATAAATGCTTTAAGGCAAATCCTGCAACGCGACGCTATTTTAACGTTGCTAACTAGATGGTATTCTACTAGAAATGTGCCTGGTTCAGTTGATTTGACTATGGAAGCTGAGTGGAGTATATTTACTACAATGTTACTAGGTAAATAGTTATATATCTCTTTATTATTTGAACTGTTTAAATTATTTTTAGATTTATTGGGTTACGACACTGACCAATGCAGTGACATCCACATAGACCACGCGACAACCCCCTCGTGTTCAGCAAAACGCAAAAAACAGTCCTCAATGGGCACTGAAGCTGACTGGCGCTACATGCTAGCATCAGACCAACACAAACTTAATAGCAAAAACTTTGAAAGTCTTCTACATTTACGCAAAATCACCCCAGTAACCGCAACTAGTCCTACTAATGAAATGCAAATCAACACCAATTCGATTCTGTTTCCATACATCCGTATCGTGCACTACACATTGCATTTGCTCTACGAGGATTTGAAATTGAATTTGTTGCGACGTGATGAATTGCCACTGCTAGCAAAGTTTTTGAGTAAGATATCTAATGATTTGGGGTTGGATCAGTATGCTATGCACTACTGGCGCGATTTTCCTAATGAGTGTCGGCTGTATGATGGATCGCGACAATTATTACCGCATGAGATGAAAAATGTTACGCAGTGGAGTGCGATTCCAGATCAACCCAATAGTATTTTTGTGTATTTATATGATTTGGCTCGTGGGGAGACTGTCGATTTATATCCAGTTATTGTCAATGTGAATATTAGAAGTCAGGATATCGTTCAGGTAAGATTTCGTTTTATATATCATACCTCCGGTTTTTCCAGCGAATCTTAACTAGTTTAAGACCGTCTACATATGTACGATATTACATATTATATATCTTTGTGTTATGTTTTTTTCTTTCTTTTATTTGTTATGTTGTTATTATATCAAATTGGTTTCTGTTAAACTGTAGATGTCTATATTAAATAAATATGTTTAGTGAAACGAGCTTATATAAGAAGAGCTCTAAGATTCGTTGGAGAAACCGGGCGATAGTGCTAGATATTCCTAAGAAACTCGTGGGCTACTAAAAAAAGCCTTTGAAACGCTTTGAGATGGAATCTCGGTGTCCCGCGGCATGAATCCTTATTATTATTATTAAACAGACGAAATTATTTATTATTACCTCCAGTACATCAATACAATAAATAGTAACAAAAAATATGATTTGAAATACACGATATGATAATTATATAATAAATAAAGATTATGATTAGTTTCGTGGGTGGTAGATTGATAAAACTACCCCAATCTTCCACCTAAATGTATTACAACATAGCAAAATAATCATTTCAGATTTGTGGCACATATATAAGAGGCAGTCTTCAACCAAACGAATCGATCACGTTCGAGCGACTGATAAAAATAATTACACCACCTGGTACCAAAGTTAAAACGCCAACACTGCCTGAAATTCGTGTTACAAACGAAACAGCAGCGCAAAAAGCCGTCATGCTGATGACGGAAATGAATATAAACACACGCGATTTGGAAAGTTACCCGATGGGTGTGAATTTTATTCTGCACGATGCGTTGTGGTCCTGTCGCGAATGCCCACCGACGGACTGGCCGGCTGAAGCCTACCATTTGCTGCAAAGACCCGATTTGGCATCACAATCACAGATTATAGATATTGTAAGTAACATATGACTTACTATAACCGTTGATTGAAGTATTTATACCAATACTTCAATCAACGCTATAACATTGTGGTATTACAAATTCCTATTGATAATCGTACACAAGTTAAACAACAAGACTAAAAAAAAAACAAACAAAAAACTTCTATCTGTAAGGACAATCAGCCGTGAGATGCTCAGAGAAGTTTTACCATCCGGAATTTAAATGAATATCACAGAAAAACTGTGAAAACCCGATGGGAATGGGAGCTCAATGCTCAGTAAGAGACCGACGATTTATTTTAAAAAAAATTGTAGCTCGAAATTCAATAGACGTTTTTCTTGAAATTATACAAATGTATTCGTAACTAATAAATTTATTAACATAAAAATTTTGAAAAATATATTTCCAAAATTGAATTTTTTATGATTTTTCAACTTGCGTAATAATTTTGTATTTCAAAAAATCGTTGTAAAACAAATTTGAATAGACGAAATTTTTTGAAATTATACAAATATATTGGCAACTTATAAATTTATTAACACAAAAGTTTGAAAAACATATTGTCAAAATTGATTTTTTTATGATTTTTTAACTTGCGTAATAATTCTGTATTTCAAAAAATCGTTGTGAAACGAATTTTAACGCACGATATTTTTTTAAATTATACAAATGTATTCGCAAATAATAAATTTATTAACATAAAAAGTTTGAAAAATGTATTTCCAAAATTGAATTTTCTCTGATTTTTTAACTTGCGTAATAATTTAGTATTTCAAAAAATCGTTGTAAAACAAATTTGAATGGACGAAATTTTTTGAAATTGTACAAATATATTGGCAACTTATAAATTTATTAACACAAAAAGTTTAAAAAATATATTTCCAAAATTGATTTTTTTATGATTTTTTAACTTGCGTAATAATTCTGTATTTCAAAAAATCGTTGTAAAACGAATTTTAACGGGCCAAAATTTTTGAAATTATACCAATTTATTCGCAACTAATAAAATTATTAATATAAAAAGTTTGATAAATATATTTCCAAAATTGAATTTTTTATGATTTTAAAACTAGCGTAATAATTATGTATTTCAAAAAATCGTTGTAAAACAAATTTGAATAGACGAAATTTTTTGAAAGTATACTAATATATTGGCAACTAATAAATTTATTAACACAAAAAGTTTGAAAAACATATTTCCAAAATTGATTTTGTTATGATTTTTTAACTTGCGTAATAATTCTATATTTCAAAAAATCATTTTAAAACCAATTTTACCGAACGAAATTTTTTGAAATTATACAACTGTATTCGTAACTAATAAATTTATTAACATACAAAATTTGAAAAATATATTTCCAAAATTGGTTTTTTTTATGATTTTTTAACTTGCGTAATAATTCTGTATTTCAAAAAATTATAGTAAAACGAAATTTAACGGACGATTTTTTTGAAATTATACAAATGTATTAGTAACTAATAAATTTATTAATATAAAAAGTTTGAAAAATATATTTTCAAAATTGATTGTTTTTTTGATTTTTTAACTTGCGTAATAATTCCGTATTTCAAAAAATCGTTGTAAATCAAATTTTAACGGTCGAAAAATTTTGAAATTATACAACTAATAAATTTATTAACGTAAAAAGTTTGAAAAAATATATTTCCAAAATTGATTTTTTTCTATTTTTTTAACTTGCGTAATAATTCTGTATTTCAAAAAATCGTTGCAAAACGAATTTTAATGGATGAATTTTCTTGAAATTATACAAATTTATTCGTAACTAATTAATTTATTTCCATAAAAAGTTAAATAAAAATATATTTCTAAAATTGATTTTTTTTAATGATTCTTTTAACTTCCATAATAATTCTGTATTAAAAAAAATCGTAACTAGAATTTTAATGGACGAACATTTTTGAAATTGTACATATTTATTCGCTAATTAACTTATTAAGATAAAAAGTTTGAAAACTATATTTCCAAAATTGAATTTTTTATGATTTTGAAACTTGCGTACTAATTCTGTATTTCAAAAAATCGTTGTAAAAGGAATTTTAATGGACGATTTTTTTTGAAATTGTCCAATAATATACGTAACTAATAAATTTATGGATATAAAAAGTTTGAACAATATATTTCCAAATTTGATTTTTTTATGATTTTTTAACTTGTGTAATAATTATGTATTAAAAAAAATAATCGTAACTCGAATTTTAATGGACGTAATTTTTTGAAATAATACAATTGTATTGGTAACTAATAAATTTATTAACATAAAAAGTTTGAAGAATGTATTTCCAAAATTGAACTTTTTATGATTTTTTAACTTGCGTAATAATTATGTATTTCAAAAAATAATTGTAAATCGAAATTTAAAGGACGAACATTTTTGAAATTATACACATTTATTCGTAACTAACAAAGTTATTAACATAAAAAGTGTAAAAAATATATTTCCAAAATTGATTTTTTTTATGATTTAAAAAAGTGCATAAAAATTCTGTTCTTTCAAAAAAATCGTAAGTCGAATTTTAATGGATGCAAATTTTTGAAAATGTGCAATAATATTCGTAACTAATACATTTATTAATATAAAAGGTTTGAAAAATATATTTCCAAAATTGGATTTTTTATGATTTTTTAACTTGCGCAATAATTATGTTTTTTTTTTGCAACTGGCGTAATAATTCTGTATTTTAAAAAATCGTTGTAAATCGAATGTTAAGGGGCGAATTTTTTTGAAATTATCCAATAATATTCGTAACTAATAAATTTATTGACATAAAAAGTTTGAAAAATATATTTCCAAAATTGATTTTTTTATGATTTTTTAACTTGCGTAATAATTCTGTATTTCAAAAAATCGTTGTAAAGCGAATTTTAACGGACGTAAATTTTTGCAATTATACAAATTTATATATATAGGAACTAATAAAGTGATTAACATAAAAATTTTGAAAAGTATATTTCCAAAATTGAAGTTTTTTATGATTTTTTAACTTGCCTATTAATATTGTATTTCAGAAAAATCGCTGTAAAACGAAAGTTTTTGAAATAATACAAATTTAATCGCAACTAATAACGTTATTAATATAAAATGTTTGAAAAATATATTTCCAAAATTGAATTGTTTATGATTTTAAAACTTGCGTAATAATTATGTATTTCAAAAAATCGTTGTAACTCGATTTTTTTTTTTAAATTATACAAATGTATTCGTAACTAACCAATTTATTAACATAAAAAGTTTGAAAAATATATTTCCAAAATTGTTTTTTTTATGCTTTTTTAACTTACGTAATAATCCCGTATTTCAAAAAATCGTTGTAAAACGAATTTTAATGGACGAATTTTTTTGAAATTATACAAATTTATTCGTAACTAATAAATTTATTAACATAAAAAGTTTGAAAAATATATTTCCAAAATTGGATTTTTTATGATTTTTTATGATTTTTTAACTTGCATAATAATTTTGTATTTCAAAAAATCGTTGTAAAACGAATTTTAATAGACACTTTTTTTTTAATTATTCAATAATATTCGTAACTAATAAACTTATTAACATAAAAAGTTTGAAAAACATATTTTCAAAATTGGATTTTTTTATGATTTTTTAACTTGCGCAATAATTATGTTTTTTTTCAACTGGCGTAATAATTCTGTATTTCAAAAAATCGTTGTAAGTCGAATTTTAATGGACGAAATTTTTTGAAATTATCCAATAATATTCGTAACTAACACATTTATTGACATAAAAAGTTTGAAAAATATATTTCCAAAATTTAATTTTTTATGATTTTTTAATCTGTGTAATAATTATGTATTAAAAAAAATAATCGTAACTCGAATTTTAATGGACGAATTTTTTTGAAATTATAGAATTGTATTGGTAACTAATAAATTTATTAACATAAAAAGTTTGAAAAATATATTTCCAAAATTTAATTTTTTATGATTTTTAACTTGTGTAATAATTCTGTATTTCAAAAAATCGTTGTAAAATTAATTTTAATAGACAATTTTTTTTTTAATTATTCAATAATATTCGTAACTAATAAATCTATTAACATAAAAAGTTTGAAAAACATATTTTCAAAATTCAATTGTTTATGATTTAAAAACTTGCTTCAAATTCTGTATTTTAAGAAATCGTTGTATATTGAATTTAACGCTCGAAAATTTTTGAAATTATACAAATTTATTCGCAACTAATAAAGTTATTAACATAAAAAGTTTGAAAAATAAATTTCCAAAATTGACTTTTTTATAATTTTGTGTGTAACTTGGGTAATAATTCTGTATTTCAAAAATTCGTTGTAAAACGAGTTTTAACCAACGATTTCTTTTGAAATTATCCAAATATATTCGTAACTAATAAATTTATTCACATAAAAAGTTTGAAAAATAAATTTCCAAAATTGTCTTTTTATAATTTTGTGTTTAACTTGGGTAATAATTCTGTATTTCAAAAATTCGTTGAAAAACGAGTTTTAACCAACGAATTTTTTTGAAATTATCCAAATATATTCGTAACTAATAAATTTATTAACATAAAAAGTTCGAAAAATATATTTCCAAAATTGATTTTTTTATGATTTTTTAACTTGAGTATTAATTCTTATTTCAAAAAATCGCTGTAAAACGAATTTTAATAGACGAATTTATTTGAAACTATACAAATGTATTCCTAACTAATAAATTTATTAACATCAAAAATTTGAAAAGTATATTTCCAAAATTGAATTTTTTATGTTTTTAAAACTTGCGTAATAATTCTGTATTTCAAAAAATCGTTGTAAGTCGAATTTTAACGCACGAAATGTTTTGAAATTATATAAATGTATTCGCAACTAATAAATTTATTAACATAAAAAGTTTGTAAAATATATTTCAAAAATTGAATTTTTTATAATTTTTTAACTTGCGAAATAATTCTGGAATTTAAAAAAAATGTTATAAAACGAATTCTAATGGACGAATTTTTTGAAATTATATAAATGTATTCGCAACTAATAAATTTATTAATATAAAAAGTTTGAACAATATATTTCCAAAATTGAATTTTTTATGATTTTTTAACTAGCGTAATAATTCTATTTTTTTTTTTTTTTTTCAAAAAATCGTTATAAATCGATTTTTTAACGAACGAACTTATCATATGTATTCATTCGTAACTAATAAATTTATTAACATACAAAATTTGAAAAATTTATTTCCAAAATTGATTTTTTATTTATTTTAAAACTTGCGTAGTATTTCAAAAAATTGTAACGGACTATTTTTTTTAACTATCCAATTATATTCGTAACTAATAAATTTATTAACACAAAGAGTTTGAAACATATATTTCCACTTTTCTTTAGTTAGTAGTAGTTTTCACGCTAGAACAGTCAGAAAATGTGAAACTGATGAAATTTCATGTTTTTCCCCGTTTAAACTTGCAGAATCAGCCTGTAAAACAGAAAAACTCTGTTTTCACCGCGATGAACGAGGATCTACCGATTATAAATCAAGTGATTGAGAGTGAACAAGAAGATGGCATGGAGGAAGTGGATGGGCCGTTACTCAAACTACGATTTTCCGACGATTTGCGTATTGTGGAGGCGCGACGACTACTGCAAAGTTCGAAACCGGTACCTATCGTGTTAGTACAACGTCCTGATGTCTCTGATCATGATTTTATTGAAGAACAAGAGAAGCATTTGTATGCGATTTGTACGAGGACGATGTCGTTACCGGTGGGCAGGTAATTTATAACAATAATAATAAACTGTCTTTATTTTTTAAGAAAAAACATTTGCAACCAAATTTAAATTCAAAGAACAAGCCCAGTTTAGATTCATAGATCTGCTCTACCACTTAACCCGCAAATTTAAATTTATATCGCAATTTAAACTAATATAATATCCCTAAGCGATTGTTTACTTTGTTTCTTATTACACTTCAGAAGAAACAAAGTAAATAATTTTTATTTATCCTTTAAAATGAATTATCACAAAGTAGTCGCCTTAACTATCCAATATTTAACATATATAAGTGTGATGTGGTGTGTCGCCAGATGGCGTTTAACTTTCCTCCTAGGGGCTCAGTTATACTATCCAATATTTAATAAATCTCTGTATTTTGTTTCTATAGAGGTATGTTCACGCTGCGAACCGCCCTCCCAGTTATCACCCAGCCCCTTCTAGCACCAACCTTATGTTTAACCGGTAAAGCACCGCCAAGAGGTACAACTGTTGATGTAACTCATATCGACACACCGGCAAATATGAATCTATGGCCTTTGTTTCACAACGGTGTCGCTAATGGTTTGCGAATAGATCCTGAAGCTCGATATATAGATTCCACATGGATTGTATTCAACAAGCCTAAAAATAACGCAGAAGCGCAAACCGAACATGCTGGATTTCTAATGGCGCTTGGATTAAATGGACATTTGAAAAATCTATCCATTTTGGACACATTTGATTATCTAACCAAGTTTCACGAAATGACTAGTGTGGGGATACTGTTGGGTACGATTTAAAAAAGAAATAATTGTGATTTGGTTAATTGCTGTTAATCTACAGGTCTTTGTTCGGCGTTCCGAGCAACAAGCAACACGGCTATCACGAAAATGTTGAGTGTACATGTAGAGGCCCTACTTCCGCCCACCTCAATGGAGCTAGATGTGCCTCAGAATCTACAAGTAGCTTCTTTAGTGGGAATCGGTTTGCTGTACCAAGGCACTGCGCACAGGCACATGACGGAGGTGCTTTTAGCTGAAATAGGGCGACCACCCGGTCCGGAAATGGAAAATAGTATCGATCGCGAATCTTACTCTCTAGCGGCAGGACTAGCATTAGGGCTAGTCAATTTGAGGCAGGGAGGTAAACCGTCTGGACTGTCCGATTTGAACGTGCCTGATACATTGCATTATTATATGATTGGAGGGAATAAAAGACCTTTAACAGGTAAGAAATTTAAACAATATATTGGTGTTATGTCACTCATGAGTTGTAGTGCGATAAAATAAATATATATATATATATATATATATATATATATATATATATAACCCTTAATATTATTTTATTTCAGGATCTCAAAAAGAGAAATACAAAGTGTCCTCGTTTCAAATCCGAGAGGGCACTGGAGTGAATCTAGATGTCACAGCGCCTGGCGCGACCATAGCAATCGGTTTGATGTATTTAGGAACAGGAAATAAAGCAACAGCCGATTGGATGGCTCCTCCAGAAACGCAGTATCTCTTAGACTTTGTACGACCAGATTTTCTCATGCTACGAACACTTTCCAGGGGTAATTTTAGTTTAATCCTGTATCTAAAAACATGAAACTTATAGAATTTTCATATTTACAGCTTTAATTCTTTGGAATGACATACGTCCAGAAAAGGAATGGGTTGAGAATCAAGTACCAGGAACGATTAAACCTTATTGCATGGTACAACCTTCTGTCATGATGGATATTGATTACGAGGCAATGAAGTAAGTTTTAAACTTGTATTAATGTATTAGCATTCATCCATCAACCAATCAAAGGTTTGAATTATTTGTTTTTACATCAAATCTACATGGTGTTTACCTTTATCTCGATAAATTATGATACAATCATTTAAGCCCAACCTCATACCCATCACATTAACAGAAGGCCTATACAAGGTGTTTAAAAATCTCTGAATGAAAACATGGATTTGTTGTAATATTCTGATACAGAAACTATATACATGCAATTTTTTTTAAATTTATAGTCAAGCCTACTGTAACATAATAGCGGGTGCTTGTTTCGCTCTGGGGTTACGTTACGCCGGCTCAGCAGATGAAACAGCCTTCCAAACTCTTCTAGAATACTGCCACATGTTCACATCGTTAACATCAAAGTCCATAGCGGATCTAGCTGGCAAGCCCACCATTGAAACCTGTTTGAACGTGGTTTTAATATCGGCTTCCATGGTAAACACTAGTCTACATAAAAAACATATCTGTAGATTTTTATATTTTTTAGGTAATGGCGGGAACTGGTAATCTGGAAATAATGCGAATTGTAAGGTATTTGAGACGACGAGTGGGCATCTCCAGCAGCGCTGTGGTCACTTATGGCTCGCATTTGGCTATTCACATGGCGTTGGGACTGCTGTTTTTGGGGGGCGGTCGATACACTCTTTCCAACTCACCGGCAAGTGTTGCGGCGTTAATTTGCGCCTTATATCCGAAATTTCCAACGCACAGTAATGATAATAGGTGAGATTTACCCCTACAATTAAATATTAATGTATTGCGCATTTTTACTCTCCAAATACAGCACTACTGTATATACCTTCATTATACAGCAGTTGTTATCGCGATTTTTTTTTACATTCATGACTAATATAATCGAAATACACTATTTTTGGAAAATGTGTGTTACCAAAATTGCTAGAAAACGTCTGAATGGCTAGGAATTTGCTGAGAAAACGAACTAAGGTTGAGAATTATTTCTTCGTGATCGATCTGAAATTTTGTATAATCAATAATTTTGAACATCCAAAGCAAATTGTAACAATTTTCATCCATAACTTTCTAGATGTTAACAGAAAACTACATCTGTAGGTCATTTTGTTCTTGCAATCCCCCATTATGTTGAGAATTCAGGAGGCGAATGAATATTTTCAGATACCATCTGCAAGCATTCAGGCACCTCTATGTCCTCGCAGTGGAACCACGTCTGGTAATCCCCAGGGACATCACAACAAGTCGCATGTGCTACGCAAACATCTCCGTTGTAAAACTAGATGGCACAACTTTAACACTACGCGGGCCTGGTTTAATTCCCGATTTGAACACTTTGTACAAAGTGTCCATCAAAGACGAGCGCTACTGGCCGGTGGTATTTGAACGGGAGCGCAATTGGGAACAACTGCTGTAAGTAGAAACAATTTTACAAAATCTGCCAAAGAGCATACTGAGCTACAACTTTTTTATGCATCAAAATTATATCTATAATGCATATAATCCTGACTTTTGTGAGACGTATCAAAACTATATCAGCTAGAGCAAAGTTGGCCAAACTTTTGATGAAAACGATCAAAAATAGTTATTTCTAGATATTAAAATTTTGTTTATTTTATGACTGCTTTGCCTTAGCACAAGCTGAGGTATAACATAGTTATTTTACTCGATTAATATATACACAGTCATAAAATTTGTATTTAGCAGCTAGTGACAACGTTATAACAAAACGTTATTTTATTCTGGCATATAACGAACAAAACGTATTGTTTCACACAGCAAACTTCTCTCGTCATCTGGTTGTGTCGATGTGAAACAACGCGCAGGCTGTTTAAGCTATACAGAGGACAAACAAGGCCACCGCACCGAGCTAGCTCGAACACTAACCAGCACTGATGTCATCCCATGGGACCCTCCAGCTGGCACAATTACCTCATTCACATCCGATTGCATTGTACGGCATTTTGCCGATCACTTTCTGCACGTTGAAGAGGGTGCCTCTGTCGGTCCCAGTGAAGCTAGATTGAAACAAGATCTAACTCGATGCACCTACGATTGCGTTGTAAAGGATAAGCTGGCGGTGTTACCGGTGTTCATTAACTTGCATAAGGTGAGGATAGTTAATAGAGAAATATATTGGAGGGTTTTTGTATTTTTTGAGTTGACATGCAAATATTATAAATATTTATTTTTAATTATAAGTATTATGATTAATTAATCATTATAAGTATTATGATGTAAAAAGCTTGAAAAAGACCTCAATTTTTCATATTGTTTCAGATTATACAAGACTTAGATACTTCAACCACAACCATGGATCTGTGCCAGTTGAAAATTATCTGCGGTTTTGTGCTAAAAAACACATGTGCCACACTGACAAACGCAGAGCTGATGCTATCACTGCACCAACAAGCCCTAGTAGTCCTCGATAACTGGGAGCCGCAGTTACGCGATGCATTAGAGGCGTTTATTTCTGGCCGCGATTCGAATTGTAATACGCAGCAACGTTTGGCCAACTATGTCACGTTTTACGGCATCCCCTATGCGTTTGGGTCGAATGGCGGAGAGTTGCTGGATGTGATGATACGTTTGCAACAGCTGCGACATAATTCGGAGACTGTTGATAAAGTTTTGCGAATTTTGGGCTATATTGTGTAATTAAGTTAAGTTTGTATATGCTTTAAATAAGTTTTTGTATTCAAAACAATTTAATGTTTACCCCCTTTAAACTCGATAGCAATTTTATTTCAAATGCTAGAGAGATGATTTATATATCAAAATGTACAGTATTTCTGTACCTACAAATTGAGGCTTAGACACTTTTCTCTAGCTCTTATCGTTTTCGCGCTATAAAGGCCAGCAAATATGAAAATGATGAAATTTCACGTCTTTTTCCAGTTCAAACTCGGTAGCATTTTTATTTCAACAGCTAGAGGGATGATTTGTATATCAAAATGTCCACAATTTCTGGGCCCACAAATTGAGGCTTAGGCACTTTTCTCTAGCTCTTACCGTTTTCGCGCTATAAAGGCCAGCAAATGTGAAAATGATGAAATTTGACGTCTTTTTCCAGTTCAAACTCGGTAGCATTTTTACTTCAACAGCTAGAGGGATGATTTATATATCAAAATGTGCAGAATTTCTGGGCCCACAAATTGAGGCTTAGGCACTTTTCTCTAGCTCCTACCGTTTTCGCGCTATAAAGGCCAGCAAATGTGAATATGATGAAATTTCACGTCTTTTTCCAGTTCAAACTCGGTAGCATTGTTATTTCAACAGCCAGAGGGATGATTTATATATCAAAATGTACAGTATTTCTAGGCCCACAAATTGAGGCTTAGGCACTTTTCTCTAGCTCTTACCGTTTTCGCACTATAAAGGCCAGCAAATATGAAAATGATGAAATTTCACGTCTTTTTCCAGTTCAAACTCGGTAGCATTTTTATTTCAACAGCTAGATGGATGATTTATATATCAAAATGTGCAGAATTTCTGGGCCCACAAATTGAGGCTTAGGAACTTTTCTCTAGCTCTTACCGTTTTCGCGCTATAAAGGCCAGCAAATGTGAAAATGATGAAATTTCACGTCTTTTTCCAGTTCAAACTCGGTAGCATTGTTATTTCAACAGCCAGAGGGATGATTTATATATCAAAATGTACAGTATTTCTAGGCCCACAAATTGAGGCTTAGGCACTTTTCTCTAGCTCTTACCGTTTTCGCGCTATAAAGGCCAGCAAATATGAAAATGATGAAATTTCACGTCTTTTTCCAGTTCAAACTCGGTAGCATTTTTATTTCAACAGCTAGATGGATGATTTATATATCAAAATGTGCAGAATTTCTGGGCCCACAAATTGAGGCTTAGGAACTTTTCTCTAGCTCTTACCGTTTTCGCGCTATAAAGGCCAGCAAATGTGAAAATGATGAAATTTCACGTCTTTTTCCAGTTCAAACTCGGTAGCATTGTTATTTCAACAGCCAGAGGGATGATTTATATATCAAAATGTACAGTATTTCTAGGCCCACAAATTGAGGCTTAGGCACTTTTCTCTAGCTCTTACCGTTTTCGCGCTATAAAGGCCAGCAAATATGAAAATGATGAAATTTCACGTCTTTTTCCAGTTCAAACTCGGTAGCATTTTTATTTCAACAGCTAGAGGGATGATTTATATATCAAAATGTACAGTATTTCTGGGCCTACAAATTGAGGCTTAGGCACTTTTCTCTAGCTCTTACCGTTTTCGCGCTATAAAGGCCAGCAAATGTGAAAATGATGAAATTTCACGTCTTTTTTCAGTTCAAACTCGGTAGCATTTTTATTTCAACAGCTAGAGGGATGATTTATATATCAAAATGTGCAGTATTTCTGGGCCTACAAATTGAGGATTAGGCACTTTTCTCTAGCTCTTACTGTTTTCGCGCTATAAAGACCAGCAAATGTGAAAATGATGAAATTTCACGTCTTTTTCCAGTTCAAACTCGGTAGCATTGTTATTTCAACAGCTAGAGGGATGATTTATATATCAAAATGTACAGTATTTCTGGGCCCACAAATTGAGGCTTAGGCACTTTTCTCTAGCTCTTACCGTTTTCACGCTATAAAGGCCAGCAAATGTGAAAATGATGAAATTTCACGTCTTTTTTCAGTTCAAACTCGGTAGCATTTTTATTTCAACAGCTAGAGGGATGATTTATATATCAAAATGTGCAGTATTTGTGGGCCTACAAATTGAGGCTTAGGCACTTTTCTCTAGCTCTTACCGTTTTTGCGCTATAAAGGCCAGCAAATGTGAAAATGATGAAATTTCACGTCTTTTTTCAGTTCAAACTCGGTAGCATTTTTATTTCAACAGCTAGAGGGATGATTTATATATCAAAATGTACAGTATTTCTGGGCCCACAAATTGAGGCTTAGG
This sequence comes from Lordithon lunulatus, assembly GCA_963942505.1. Classification (NCBI taxonomy): domain Eukaryota; kingdom Metazoa; phylum Arthropoda; class Insecta; order Coleoptera; family Staphylinidae; genus Lordithon; species Lordithon lunulatus. Next base: position 1,513,073 of record OZ012669.1, read on the forward strand.
CACTTTTCTCTAGCTCTTACCGTTTTCGCGCTATAAAGGCCAGCAAATGTGAAAATGATGAAATTTCACGTCTTTTTCCAGTTCAAACTCGGTAGCATTGTTATTTCAACAGCTAGAGGGATGATTTATATATCAAAATGTACAGTATTTCTGGGCCCACAAATTGAGGCTTAGGCACTTTTCTCTAGCTCTTACCGTTTTCGCGCTATAAAGGCCAGCAAATGTGAAAATGATGAAATTTCACGTGTTTTTCCAGTTCAAACTCAGTAGCATTTTTATTTCAACAGCTAGAGGGATGATTTATATATCAAAATGTACAGTATTTCTGGGCCCACAAATTGAGGCTTAGGCACTTTTCTCTAGCTCTTACCGTTTTCGCGTTATAAAGGCCAGCAAATGTGAAAATGATGAAATTTCACGTCTTTTTTCAGTTCAAACTCGGTAGCATTTTTATTTCAACAGCTAGAGGGATGATTTATATATCAAAATGTGCAGTATTTGTGGGCCTACAAATTGAGGCTTAGGCACTTTTCTCTAGCTCTTACCGTTTTCGCGCTATAAAGGCCAGCAAATGTGAAAATGATGAAATTTCACGTCTTTTTTCAGTTCAAACTCGGTAGCATTTTTATTTCAACAGCTAGAGGGATGATTTATATATCAAAATGTACAGTATTTCTGGGCCCACAAATTGAGGCTTAGGCACTTTTCTCTAGCTCTTACCGTTTTCGCGTTATAAAGGCCAGCAAATGTGAAAATGATGAAATTTCACGTCTTTTTTCAGTTCAAACTCGGTAGCATTTTTATTTCAACAGCTAGAGGGATGATTTATATATCAAAATGTACAGTATTTCTGGGCCCACAAATTGAGGCTTAGGCACTTTTCTCTAGCTCTTACCGTTTTCGCGCTATAAAGGCCAGCAAATGTGAAAATGATGAAATTTCACGTCTTTTTTCAGTTCAAACTCGGTAGCATTTTTATTTCAACAGCTAGAGGGATGATTTATATAGCAAAATGTACAGTATTTCTGGGCCCACAAATTGAGGCTTAGGCACTTTTCTCTAGCTCTTACCGTTTTCACGCTATAAAGGCCAGCAAATGTGAAAATGATGAAATTTCACGTCTTTTTTCAGTTCAAACTCGGTAGCATTTTTATTTCAACAGCTAGAGGGATGATTTATATATCAAAATGTGCAGTATTTGTGGGCCTACAAATTGAGGCTTAGGCACTTTTCTCTAGCTCTTACCGTTTTCGCGCTATAAAGGCCAGCAAATGTGAAAATGATGAAATTTCACGTCTTTTTTCAGTTCAAACTCGGTAGCATTTCTATTTCAACAGCTAGAGGGATGATTTATATATCAAAATGTGCAGTATTTCTGGGCCCTCAAATTGAGGCTTAGGCACTTTTCTCTAGCTCTTACCGTTTTCGCGCTATAAAGGCCAGCAAATGTGAAAATGATGAAATTTCACGTCTTTTTTCAGTTCAAACTCGGTAGCATTTTTATTTCAACAGCTAGAGGGATGATTTATATATCAAAATGTGCAGTATTTGTGGGCCTACAAATTGAGGCTTAGGCACTTTTCTCTAGCTCTTACCGTTTTCGCGCTATAAAGGCCAGCAAATGTGAAAATGATGAAATTTCACGTCTTTTTTCAGTTCAAACTCGGTAGCAGTTTTATTTCAACAGCTAGAGGGATGATTTATATATCAAAATGTACAGTATTTCTGGGCCCACAAATTGAGGCTTAGGCACTTTTCTCTAGCTCTTACCGTTTTCACGCTATAAAGGCCAGCAAATGTGAAAATGATGAAATTTCACGTCTTTTTTCAGTTCAAACTCGGTAGCATTTTTATTTCAACAGCTAGAGGGATGATTTATATATCAAAATGTGCAGTATTTCTGGGCCCTCAAATTGAGGCTTAGGCACTTTTCTCTAGCTCTTACCGTTTTCGCGCTATAAAGGCCAGCAAATGTGAAAATGATGAAATTTCACCTCTTTTTTCAGTTCAAACTCGGTAGCATTTTTATTTCAACAGCTAGAGGGATGATTTATATATCAAAATGTGCAGTATTTGTGGGCCTACAAATTGAGGCTTAGGCACTTTTCTCTAGCTCTTCCCGTTTTCGCGCTATAAAGGCCAGCAAATGTGAAAATGATGAAATTTCACGTCTTTTTTCAGTTCAAACTCGGTAGCATTTTTATTTCAACAGCTAGAGGGATGATTTATATATCAAAATGTGCAGTATTTGTGGGCCTACAAATTGAGGCTTAGGCACTTTTCTCTAGCTCTTACCGTTTTCGCGCTATAAAGGCCAGCAAATGTGAAAATGATGAAATTTCACGTCTTTTTTCAGTTCAAACTCGGTAGCATTTTTATTTCAACAGCTAGAGGGATGATTTATATATCAAAATGTACAGTATTTCTGGGCCCACAAATTGAGGCTTAGGCACTTTTCTCTAGCTCTTACCGTTTTCGCGCTATAAAGGCCAGCAAATGTGAAAATGATGAAATTTCACGTCTTTTTTCAGTTCAAACTCGGTAGCATTTTTATTTCAACAGCTAGAGGGATGATTTATATATCAAAATGTGCAGTATTTGTGGGCCTACAAATTGAGGCTTAGGCACTTTTCTCTAGCTCTTACCGTTTTCGCGCTATAAAGGCCAGCAAATGTGAAAATGATGAAATTTCACGTCTTTTTTCAGTTCAAACTCGGTAGCATTTTTATTTCAACAGCTAGAGGGATGATTTATATATCAAAATGTGCAGTATTTGTGGGCCTACAAATTGAGGCTTAGGCACTTTTCTCTAGCTCTTACCGTTTTCGCGCTATAAAGGCCAGCAAATGTGAAAATGATGAAATTTCACGTCTTTTTTCAGTTCAAACTCGGTAGCATTTCTATTTCAACAGCTAGAGGGATGATTTATATATCAAAATGTGCAGTATTTCTGGGCCCTCAAATTGAGGCTTAGGCACTTTTCTCTAGCTCTTACCGTTTTCGCGCTATAAAGGCCAGCAAATGTGAAAATGATGAAATTTCACGTCTTTTTTCAGTTCAAACTCGGTAGCATTTTTATTTCAACAGCTAGAGGGATGATTTATATATCAAAATGTGCAGTATTTGTGGGCCTACAAATTGAGGCTTAGGCACTTTTCTCTAGCTCTTACCGTTTTCGCGCTATAAAGGCCAGCAAATGTGAAAATGATGAAATTTCACGTCTTTTTTCAGTTCAAACTCGGTAGCAGTTTTATTTCAACAGCTAGAGGGATGATTTATATATCAAAATGTACAGTATTTCTGGGCCCACAAATTGAGGCTTAGGCACTTTTCTCTAGCTCTTACCGTTTTCACGCTATAAAGGCCAGCAAATGTGAAAATGATGAAATTTCACGTCTTTTTTCAGTTCAAACTCGGTAGCATTTTTATTTCAACAGCTAGAGGGATGATTTATATATCAAAATGTGCAGTATTTCTGGGCCCTCAAATTGAGGCTTAGGCACTTTTCTCTAGCTCTTACCGTTTTCGCGCTATAAAGGCCAGCAAATGTGAAAATGATGAAATTTCACCTCTTTTTTCAGTTCAAACTCGGTAGCATTTTTATTTCAACAGCTAGAGGGATGATTTATATATCAAAATGTGCAGTATTTGTGGGCCTACAAATTGAGGCTTAGGCACTTTTCTCTAGCTCTTCCCGTTTTCGCGCTATAAAGGCCAGCAAATGTGAAAATGATGAAATTTCACGTCTTTTTTCAGTTCAAACTCGGTAGCATTTTTATTTCAACAGCTAGAGGGATGATTTATATATCAAAATGTGCAGTATTTGTGGGCCTACAAATTGAGGCTTAGGCACTTTTCTCTAGCTCTTACCGTTTTCGCGCTATAAAGGCCAGCAAATGTGAAAATGATGAAATTTCACGTCTTTTTTCAGTTCAAACTCGGTAGCATTTTTATTTCAACAGCTAGAGGGATGATTTATATATCAAAATGTACAGTATTTCTGGGCCCACAAATTGAGGCTTAGGCACTTTTCTCTAGCTCTTACCGTTTTCGCGCTATAAAGGCCAGCAAATGTGAAAATGATGAAATTTCACGTCTTTTTTCAGTTCAAACTCGGTAGCATTTTTATTTCAACAGCTAGAGGGATGATTTATATATCAAAATGTGCAGTATTTGTGGGCCTACAAATTGAGGCTTAGGCACTTTTCTCTAGCTCTTACCGTTTTCGCGCTATAAAGGCCAGCAAATGTGAAAATGATGAAATTTCACGTCTTTTTTCAGTTCAAACTCGGTAGCATTTTTATTTCAACAGCTAGAGGGATGATTTATATATCAAAATGTGCAGTATTTGTGGGCCTACAAATTGAGGCTTAGGCACTTTTCTCTAGCTCTTACCGTTTTCGCGCTATAAAGGCCAGCAAATGTGAAAATGATGAAATTTCACGTCTTTTTTCAGTTCAAACTCGGTAGCATTTTTATTTCAACAGCTAGAGGGATGATTTATATATCAAAATGTACAGTATTTCTGGGCCCACAAATTGAGGCTTAGGCACTTTTCTCTAGCTCTTACCGTTTTCGCGCTATAAAGGCCAGCAAATGTGAAAATGATGAAATTTCACGTCTTTTTTCAGTTCAAACTCGGTAGCATTTTTATTTCAACAGCTAGAGGGATGATTTATATATCAAAATGTGCAGTATTTGTGGGCCTACAAATTGAGGCTTAGGCACTTTTCTCTAGCTCTTACCGTTTTCGCGCTATAAAGGCCAGCAAATGTGAAAATGATGAAATTTCACGTCTTTTTTCAGTTCAAACTCGGTAGCATTTTTATTTCAACAGCTAGAGGGATGATTTATATATCAAAATGTGCAGTATTTGTGGGCCTACAAATTGAGGCTTAGGCACTTTTCTCTAGCTCTTACCGTTTTCGCGCTATAAAGGCCAGCAAATGTGAAAATGATGAAATTTCACGTCTTATTTCAGTTCAAACTCGGTAGCATTTTTATTTCAACAGGTAGAGGGATGATTTATATATCAAAATGTGCAGTATTTGTGGGCCTACAAATTGAGGCTTAGGCACTTTTCTCTAGCTCTTACCGTTTTCGCGCTATAAAGGCCAGCAAATGTGAAAATGATGAAATTTCACGTCTTTTTTCAGTTCAAACTCGGTAGCATTTTTATTTCAACAGCTAGAGGGATGATTTATATATCAAAATGTACAGTATTTCTGGGCCCACAAATTGAGGCTTAGGCACTTTTCTCTAGCTCTTACCGTTTTCGCGTTATAAAGGCCAGCAAATGTGAAAATGATGAAATTTCACGTCTTTTTTCAGTTCAAACTCGGTAGCATTTTTATTTCAACAGCTAGAGGGATGATTTATATATCAAAATGTACAGTATTTCTGGGCCCACAAATTGAGGCTTAGGCACTTTTCTCTAGCTCTTACCGTTTTCGCGCTATAAAGGCCAGCAAATGTGAAAATGATGAAATTTCACGTCTTTTTTCAGTTCAAACTCGGTAGCATTTTTATTTCAACAGCTAGAGGGATGATTTATATATCAAAATGTACAGTATTTCTGGGCCCACAAATTGAGGCTTAGGCACTTTTCTCTAGCTCTTACCGTTTTCGCGTTATAAAGGCCAGCAAATGTGAAAATGATGAAATTTCACGTCTTTTTTCAGTTCAAACTCGGTAGCATTTTTATTTCAACAGCTAGAGGGATGATTTATATAGTAAAATGTACAGTATTTCTGGGCCCACAAATTGAGGCTTAGGCACTTTTCTCTAGTTCTTACCGTTTTCACGCTATAAAGGCCAGCAAATGTGAAAATGATGAAATTTCACGTCTTTTTTCAGTTCAAACTCGGTAGCATTTTTATTTCAACAGCTAGAGGGATGATTTATATATCAAAATGTGCAGTATTTGTGGGCCTACAAATTGAGGCTTAGGCACTTTTCTCTAGCTCTTACCGTTTTCGCGCTATAAAGGCCAGCAAATGTGAAAATGATGAAATTTCACGTCTTTTTTCAGTTCAAACTCGGTAGCATTTTTATTTCAACAGCTAGAGGGATGATTTATATATCAAAATGTGCAGTATTTGTGGGCCTACAAATTGAGGCTTAGGCACTTTTCTCTAGCTCTTACCGTTTTCGCGCTATAAAGGCCAGCAAATGTGAAAATGATGAAACTTCACGTCTTTTTTCAGTTCAAACTCGGTAGCATTTTTATTTCAACAGCTAGAGGGATGATTTATATAGCAAAATGTACAGTATTTCTGGGCCCACAAATTGAGGCTGAGGCACTTTTCTCTAGCTCTTACCGTTTTCACGCTATAAAGGCCAGCAAATGTGAAAATGATGAAATTTCACGTCTTTTTTCAGTTCAAACTCGGTAGCATTTTTATTTCAACAGCTAGAGGGATGATTTATATATCAAAATGTGCAGTATTTGTGGGCCTACAAATTGAGGCTTAGGCACTTTTCTCTAGCTCTTACCGTTTTCGCGCTATAAAGGCCAGCAAATGTGAAAATGATGAAATTTCACGTCTTTTTTCAGTTCAAACTCGGTAGCATTTTTATTTCAACAGCTAGAGGGATGATTTATATATCAAAATGTACAGTATTTCTGGGCCCACAAATTGAGGCTTAGGCACTTTTCTCTAGCTCTTACCGTTTTCGCGCTATAAAGGCCAGCAAATGTGAAAATGATGAAATTTCACGTCTTTTTTCAGTTCAAACTCGGTAGCATTTTTATTTCAACAGCTAGAGGGATGATTTATATAGTAAAATGTACAGTATTTCTGGGCCCACAAATTGAGGCTTAGGCACTTTTCTCTAGTTCTTACCGTTTTCACGCTATAAAGGCCAGCAAATGTGAAAATGATGAAATTTCACGTCTTTTTTCAGTTCAAACTCGGTAGCATTTTTATTTCAACAGCTAGAGGGATGATTTATATATCAAAATGTGCAGTATTTGTGGGCCTACAAATTGAGGCTTAGGCACTTTTCTCTAGCTCTTACCGTTTTCGCGCTATAAAGGCCAGCAAATGTGAAAATGATGAAATTTCACGTCTTTTTTCAGTTCAAACTCGGTAGCAGTTTTATTTCAACAGCTAGAGGGATGATTTATATATCAAAATGTACAGTATTTCTGGGCCCACAAATTGAGGCTTAGGCACTTTTCTCTAGCTCTTACCGTTTTCACGCTATAAAGGCCAGCAAATGTGAAAATGATGAAATTTCACGTCTTTTTTCAGTTCAAACTCGGTAGCATTTTTATTTCAACAGCTAGAGGGATGATTTATATAGCAAAATGTACAGTATTTCTGGGCCCACAAATTGAGGCTTAGGCACTTTTCTCTAGCTCTTACCGTTTTCACGCTATAAAGGCCAGCAAATGTGAAAATGATGAAATTTCACGTCTTTTTTCAGTTCAAACTCGGTAGCATTTTTATTTCAACAGCTAGAGGGATGATTTATATATCAAAATGTGCAGTATTTGTGGGCCTACAAATTGAGGCTTAGGCACTTTTCTCTAGCTCTTACCGTTTTCGCGCTATAAAGGCCAGCAAATGTGAAAATGATGAAATTTCACGTCTTTTTTCAGTTCAAACTCGGTAGCATTTTTATTTCAACAGCTAGAGGGATGATTTATATATCAAAATGTGCAGTATTTGTGGGCCTACAAATTGAGGCTTAGGCACTTTTCTCTAGCTCTTACCGTTTTCGCGCTATAAAGGCCAGCAAATGTGAAAATGATGAAATTTCACGTCTTTTTTCAGTTCAAACTCGGTAGCATTTTTATTTCAACAGCTAGAGGGATGATTTATATATCAAAATGTGCAGTATTTGTGGGCCTACAAATTGAGGCTTAGGCACTTTTCTCTAGCTCTTACCGTTTTCGCGCTATAAAGGCCAGCAAATGTGAAAATGATGAAATTTCACGTCTTTTTTCAGTTCAAACTCGGTAGCATTTTTATTTCAACAGCTAGAGGGATGATTTATATATCAAAATGTACAGTATTTCTGGGCCCACAAATTGAGGCTTAGGCACTTTTCTCTAGCTCTTACCGTTTTCGCGCTATAAAGGCCAGCAAATGTGAAAATGATGAAATTTCACGTCTTTTTTCAGTTCAAACTCGGTAGCATTTTTATTTCAACAGCTAGAGGGATGATTTATATAGCAAAATGTACAGTATTTCTGGGCCCACAAATTGAGGCTTAGGCACTTTTCTCTAGCTCTTACCGTTTTCACGCTATAAAGGCCAGCAAATGTGAAAATGATGAAATTTCACGTCTTTTTTCAGTTCAAACTCGGTAGCATTTTTATTTCAACAGCTAGAGGGATGATTTATATATCAAAATGTGCAGTATTTGTGGGCCTACAAATTGAGGCTTAGGCACTTTTCTCTAGCTCTTACCGTTTTCGCGCTATAAAGGCCAGCAAATGTGAAAATGATGAAATTTCACGTCTTTTTTCAGTTCAAACTCGGTAGCATTTTTATTTCAACAGCTAGAGGGATGATTTATATATCAAAATGTACAGTATTTCTGGGCCCACAAATTGAGGCTTAGGCACTTTTCTCTAGCTCTTACCGTTTTCGCGCTATAAAGGCCAGCAAATGTGAAAATGATGAAATTTCACGTCTTTTTTCAGTTCAAACTCGGTAGGATTTTTATTTCAATAGCTAGAGGGATGATTTATATATCAAAATGTACAGTATTTCTGGGCCCACAAATTGAGGCTTAGGCACTTTTCTCTAGCTCTTACCGTTTTCGCGCTATAAAGGCCAGCAAATGTGAAAATGATGAAATTTCACGTCTTTTTTCAGTTCAAACTCGGTAGCATTTTTATTTCAACAGCTAGAGGGATGATTTATATATCAAAATGTGCAGTATTTGTGGGCCTACAAATTGAGGCTTAGGCACTTTTCTCTAGCTCTTACCGTTTTCGCGCTATAAAGGCCAGCAAATGTGAAAATGATGAAATTTCACGTCTTTTTTCAGTTCAAACTCGGTAGCATTTTTATTTCAACAGCTAGAGGGATGATTTATATATCAAAATGTGCAGTATTTGTGGGCCTACAAATTGAGGCTTAGGCACTTTTCTCTAGCTCTTACCGTTTTCACGCTATAAAGGCCAGCAAATGTGAAAATGATGAAATTTCACGTCTTTTTTCAGTTCAAACTCGGTAGCATTTTCATTTCAACAGCTAGAGGGATGATTTATATATCAAAATGTGCAGTATTTGTGGGCCTACAAATTGAGGCTTAGGCACTTTTCTCTAGCTCTTACCGTTTTCGCGCTATAAACGCCAGCAAATGTGAAAATGATGAAATTTCACGTCTTTTTTCAGTTCAAACTCGGTAGCATTTTTATTTCAACAGCTAGAGGGATGATTTATATATCAAAATGTACAGTATTTCTGGGCCCACAAATTGAGGCTTAGGCACTTTTCTCTAGCTCTTACCGTTTTCGCGCTATAAAGGCCAGCAAATGTGAAAATGATGAAATTTCACGTCTTTTTTCAGTTCAAACTCGGTAGGATTTTTATTTCAATAGCTAGAGGGATGATTTATATATCAAAATGTACAGTATTTCTGGGCCCACAAATTGAGGCTTAGGCACTTTTCTCTAGCTCTTACCGTTTTCGCGCTATAAAGGCCAGCAAATGTGAAAATGATGAAATTTCACGTCTTTTTTCAGTTCAAACTCGGTAGCATTTTTATTTCAACAGCTAGAGGGATGATTTATATATCAAAATGTGCAGTATTTGTGGGCCTACAAATTGAGGCTTAGGCACTTTTCTCTAGCTCTTACCGTTTTCGCGCTATAAAGGCCAGCAAATGTGAAAATGATGAAATTTCACGTCTTTTTTCAGTTCAAACTCGGTAGCATTTTTATTTCAACAGCTAGAGGGATGATTTATATATCAAAATGTGCACTATTTGTGGGCCTACAAATTGAGGCTTAGGCACTTTTCTCTAGCTCTTACCGTTTTCGCGCTATAAAGGCCAGCAAATGTGAAAATGATGAAATTTCACGTCTTTTTTCAGTTCAAACTCGGTAGCAGTTTTATTTCAACAGCTAGAGGGATGATTTATATATCAAAATGTACAGTATTTCTGGGCCCACAAATTGAGGCTTAGGCACTTTTCTCTAGCTCTTACCGTTTTCGCGTTATAAAGGCCAGCAAATGTGAAAATGATGAAATTTCACGTCTTTTTTCAGTTCAAACTCGGTAGCATTTTTATTTCAACAGCTAGAGGGATGATTTATATATCAAAATGTGCAGTATTTGTGGGCCTACAAATTGAGGCTTAGGCACTTTTCTCTAGCTCTTACCGTTTTCGCGCTATAAAGGCCAGCAAATGTGAAAATGATGAAATTTCACGTCTTTTTTCAGTTCAAACTCGGTAGCATTTTTATTTCAACAGCTAGAGGGATGATTTATATAGCAAAATGTACAGTATTTCTGGGCCCACAAATTGAGGCTTAGGCACTTTTCTCTAGCTCTTACCGTTTTCACGCTATAAAGGCCAGCAAATGTGAAAATGATGAAATTTCACGTCTTTTTTCAGTTCAAACTCGGTAGCATTTTTATTTCAACAGCTAGAGGGATGATTTATATATCAAAATGTGCAGTATTTGTGGGCCTACAAATTGAGGCTTAGGCACTTTTCTCTAGCTCTTACCGTTTTCGCGCTATAAAGGCCAGCAAATGTGAAAATGATGAAATTTCACGTCTTTTTTCAGTTCAAACTCGGTAGCATTTTTATTTCAACAGCTAGAGGGATGATTTATATATCAAAATGTGCAGTATTTCTGGGCCCTCAAATTGAGGCTTAGGCACTTTTCTCTAGCTCTTACCGTTTTCGCGCTATAAAGGCCAGCAAATGTGAAAATGATGAAATTTCACGTCTTTTTTCAGTTCAAACTCGGTAGCATTTTTATTTCAACAGCTAGAGGGATGATTTATATATCAAAATGTGCAGTATTTGTGGGCCTACAAATTGAGGCTTAGGCACTTTTCTCTAGCTCTTACCGTTTTCGCGCTATAAAGGCCAGCAAATGTGAAAATGATGAAATTTCACGTCTTTTTTCAGTTCAAACTCGGTAGCAGTTTTATTTCAACAGCTAGAGGGATGATTTATATATCAAAATGTACAGTATTTCTGGGCCCACAAATTGAGGCTTAGGCACTTTTCTCTAGCTCTTACCGTTTTCACGCTATAAAGGCCAGCAAATGTGAAAATGATGAAATTTCACGTCTTTTTTCAGTTCAAACTCGGTAGCATTTTTATTTCAACAGCTAGAGGGATGATTTATATATCAAAATGTGCAGTATTTGTGAGCCCACAAATTGAGGCTTAGGCACTTTTTTCTAGCTCTTACAGTTTTCGCGCTATAAAGGCCAGCAAATGTGAAAATGATGAAATTTCACGTCTTTTTCCAGTTTAAACTCGGTAGCATTTTTATTTCAACAGCTAGAGGGATGATTTATATATCAAAATGTGCAGTATTTCTGGGCCTACAAATTGAGGCTTAGGCACTTTTCTGTAGCTCTTACCGTTTTCGCGCTATAAAGGCCAGCAAATGTAAAAATGATGAAATTTCACGTCTTTTTCCAGTTTAAACTCGGTAGCATTTTTATTTCAACAGCTAGAGGGATGATTTATATATCAAAATGTACAGTATTTCTAGGCCCACAAATTGAGGCTTAGGCACTTTTCTCTAGCTCTTACCGTTTTCGCGCTATAAAGGCCAGCAAATGTGAAAATGATGAAATTTGACGTCTTTTTCCAGTTCAAACTCGGTAGCATTTTTATTTCAACAGCTAGAGGGATGATTTATATATCAAAATGTGCAGAATTTCTGGGCCCACAAATTGAGGCTTAGGCACTTTTCTCTAGCTCTTACCGTTTTCGCGCTATAAAGGCCAGCAAATGTGAATATGATGAAATTTCACGTCTTTTTCCAGTTCAAACTCGGTAGCATTTTTATTTCAACAGCTAGAGGGATGATTTATATATCAAAATGTGCAGAATTTCTGGGCCCACAAATTGAGGCTTAGGCACTTTTCTCTAGCTCTTACCGTTTTCGCGCTATAAAGGCCAGCAAATGTGAAAATGATGAAATTTCACGTCTTTTTTCAGTTTAAACTCGGTAGCATTTTTATTTCAACAGCTAGAGGGATGATTTATATATCAAAATGTGCAGTATTTCTGGGCCTACAAATTGAGGCTTAGGCACTTTTCTGTAGCTCTTACCGTTTTCGCGCTATAAAGGCCAGCAAATGTAAAAATGATGAAATTTCACGTCTTTTTCCAGTTTAAACTCGGTAGCATTTTTATTTCAACAGCTAGAGGGATGATTTATATATCAAAATGTACAGTATTTCTGGGCCTACAAATTGAGGCTTAGGCACTTTTCTCTAGCTCTTACCGTTTTCGCGCTATAAAGGCCAGCAAATGTAAAAATGATGAAATTTCACGTCTTTTTCCAGTTTAAACTCGGTAGCATTTTTATTTCAACAGCTAGAGGGATGATTTATATATCAAAATGTGCAGTATTTCTGGGCCTACAAATTGAGGCTTAGGCACTTTTCTGTAGCTCTTACCGTTTTCGCGCTATAAAGGCCAGCAAATGTAAAAATGATGAAATTTCACGTCTTTTTCCAGTTTAAACTCGGTAGCATTTTTATTTCAACAGCTAGAGGGATGATTTATATATCAAAATGTGCAGTATTTCTGGGCCTACAAATTGAGGCTTAGGCACTTTTGTCTAGCTCTTACTGTTTTCGCGCTATAAAGGCCAGCAAATGTGAATATGATGAAATTTCACGTCTTTTTCCAGTTCAAGCTCGGTAGCATTGTTATTTCAACAGCTAGAGGGATGATTTATATATCAAAATGTGCAGAATTTCTGGGCCCACAAATTGAGGCTTAGGCACTTTTCTCTAGCTCTTACCGTTTTCGCGCTATAAAGGCCAGCAAATGTGAAAATGATGAAATTTCACGTCTTTTTCCAGTTCAAATTCGGTAGCATTTTTATTTCAACAGCTAGAGGGATGATTTATATATCAAAATGTGCAGAATTTCTGGGCCCACAAATTGAGGCTTAGGCACTTTTCTCTAGCTCTTACCGTTTTCGCGCTATAAAGGCCAGCAAATGTGAATATGATGAAATTTCACGTCTTTTTCCAGTTCAAACTCGGTAGCATTTTTATTTCAACAGCTAGAGGGATGATTTATATATCAAAATGTACAGAATTTCTGGGCCCACAAATTGAGGCTTAGGCACTTTTCTCTAGCTCTTACCGTTTTCGCGCTATAAAGGCCAGCAAATGTGAATATGATGAAATTTCACGTCTTTTTCCAGTTCAAACTCGGTAGCATTGTTATTTCAACAGCTAGAGGGATGATTTATATATCAAAATGTGCAGTATTTCTGGGCCTACAAATTGAGGCTTAGGCACTTTTGTCTAGCTCTTACCGTTTTCGCGCTATAAAGGCCAGCAAATGTGAATATGATGAAATTTCACGTCTTTTTCCAGTTCAAACTCGGTAGCATTTTTATTTCAACAGCTAGAGGGATGATTTATATATCAAAATGTACAGAATTTCTGGGCCCACAAATTGAGGCTTAGGCACTTTTCTCTAGCTCTTACTGTTTTCGCGCTATAAAGGCCAGCAAATGTGAATATGATGAAATTTCACGTCTTTTTCCAGTTCAAGCTCGGTAGCATTGTTATTTCAACAGCTAGAGGGATGATTTATATATCAAAATGTGCAGTATTTCTGGGCCTACAAATTGAGGCTTAGGCACTTTTCTCTAGCTCTTACCGTTTTCGCGCTATAAAGGCCAGCAAATGTGAATATGATGAAATTTCACGTCTTTTTCCAGTTCAAACTCGGTAGCATTTTTATTTCAACAGCTAGAGGGATGATTTATATATCAAAATGTACAGAATTTCTGGGCCCACAAATTGAGGCTTAGGCACTTTTCTCTAGCTCTTACCGTTTTCGCGCTATAAAGGCCAGCAAATGTGAATATGATGAAATTTCACGTCTTTTTCCAGTTCAAACTCGGTAGCATTGTTATTTCAACAGCTAGAGGGATGATTTATATATCAAAATGTGCAGAATTTCTGGGCCCACAAATTGAGGCTTAGGCACTTTTCTCTAGCTCTTACCGTTTTCGCGCTATAAAGGCCAGCAAATGTGAAAATGATGAAATTTCACGTCTTTTTCCAGTTCAAACTCGGTAGCATTTTTATTTCAACAGCTAGAGGGATGATTTATATATCAAAATGTGCAGAATTTCTGGGCCCACAAATTGAGGCTTAGGCACTTTTCTCTAGCTCTTACCGTTTTCGCGCTATAAAGGCCAGCAAATGTGAATATGATGAAATTTCACGTCTTTTTCCAGTTCAAACTCGGTAGCATTTTTATTTCAACAGCTAGAGGGATGATTTATATATCAAAATGTGCAGTATTTCTGGGCCTACAAATTGAGGCTTAGGCACTTTACTCTAGCTCTTACCGTTTTCGCGCTATAAAGGCCAGCAAATGTGAATATGATGAAATTTCACGTCTTTTTCCAGTTCAAACTCGGTAGCATTTTTATTTCAACAGCTAGAGGGATGATTTATATATCAAAATGTGCAGTATTTGTGTGCCTACAAATTGAGGCTTAGGCACTTTTCTCTAGCTCTTACTGTTTTCGCGCTATAAAGGCCAGCAAATGTGAAAATGATGAAATTTCACGTCTTTTTTCAGTTCAAACTCGGTAGCATTTTTATTTCAACAGCTAGAGGGATGATTTATATATCAAAATGTGCAGTATTTGTGTGCCTACAAATTGAGGCTTAGGCACTTTTCTCTAGCTCTTACCGTTTTCGCGCTATAAAGGCCAGCAAATGTGAAAATGATGAAATTTCACGTCTTTTTCCAGTTTAAACTCGGTAGCATTTTTATTTCAACAGCTAGAGGGATGATTTATATATCAAAATGTGCAGTATTTGTGGGCCTACAAATTGAGGCTTAGGCACTTTTCTCTAGCTCTTACCGTTTTCGCGCTATAAAGGCCAGCAAATGTGAAAATGATGAAATTTCACGTCTTTTTCCAGTTTAAACTCGGTAGCATTTTTATTTCAACAGCTAGAGGGATGATTTATATATCAAAATGTACAGTATTTCTGGGCCTACAAATTGAGGCTTAGGCACTTTTCTCTAGCTCTTACCGTTTTCGCGCTATAAAGACCAGCAAATGTGAAAATGATGAAATTTCACGTCTTTTTTCAGTTCAAACTCGGTAGCATTTTTATTTCAACAGCTAGAGGGATGATTTATATATCAAAATGTACAGTATTTCTGGGCCCACAAATTGAGGCTTAGGCACTTTTCTCTAGCTCTTACCGTTTTCGCGCTATAAAGGCCAGCAAATGTGAAAATGATGAAATTTCACGTCTTTTTTCAGTTCAAACTCGGTAGCATTTTTATTTCAACAGCTAGAGGGATGATTTATATATCAAAATGTGCAGTATTTGTGGGCCTACAAATTGAGGCTTAGGCACTTTTCTCTAGCTCTTACCGTTTTCGCGCTATAAAGGCCAGCAAATGTGAAAATGATGAAATTTCACGTCTTTTTTCAGTTCAAACTCGGTAGCATTTTTATTTCAACAGCTAGAGGGATGATTTATATATCAAAATGTACAGTATTTCTAGGCCCACAAATTGAGGCTTAGGCACTTTTCTCTAGCTCTTACCGTTTTCGCGCTATAAAGGCCAGCAAATGTGAAAATGATGAAATTTCACGTCTTTTTTCAGTTCAAACTCGGTAGCATTTTTATTTCAACAGCTAGAGGGATGATTTATATATCAAAATGTGCAGTATTTGTGAGCCCACAAATTGAGGCTTAGGCACTTTTTTCTAGCTCTTACAGTTTTCGCGCTATAAAGGCCAGCAAATGTGAAAATGATGAAATTTCACGTCTTTTTCCAGTTTAAACTCGGTAGCATTTTTATTTCAACAGCTAGAGGGATGATTTATATATCAAAATGTGCAGTATTTCTGGGCCTACAAATTGAGGCTTAGGCACTTTTCTGTAGCTCTTACCGTTTTCGCGCTATAAAGGCCAGCAAATGTAAAAATGATGAAATTTCACGTCTTTTTCCAGTTTAAACTCGGTAGCATTTTTATTTCAACAGCTAGAGGGATGATTTATATATCAAAATGTACAGTATTTCTAGGCCCACAAATTGAGGCTTAGGCACTTTTCTCTAGCTCTTACCGTTTTCGCGCTATAAAGGCCAGCAAATGTGAAAATGATGAAATTTGACGTCTTTTTCCAGTTCAAACTCGGTAGCATTTTTATTTCAACAGCTAGAGGGATGATTTATATATCAAAATGTGCAGAATTTCTGGGCCCACAAATTGAGGCTTAGGCACTTTTCTCTAGCTCTTACCGTTTTCGCGCTATAAAGGCCAGCAAATGTGAATATGATGAAATTTCACGTCTTTTTCCAGTTCAAACTCGGTAGCATTGTTATTTCAACAGCTAGAGGGATGATTTATATATCAAAATGTACAGAATTTCTGGGCCCACAAATTGAGGCTTAGGCACTTTTCTCTAGCTCTTACCGTTTTCGCGCTATAAAGGCCAGCAAATGTGAATATGATGAAATTTCACGTCTTTTTCCAGTTCAAACTCGGTAGCATTGTTATTTCAACAGCTAGAGGGATGATTTATATATCAAAATGTGCAGAATTTCTGGGCCCACAAATTGAGGCTTAGGCACTTTTCTCTAGCTCTTACCGTTTTCGCGCTATAAAGGCCAGCAAATGTGAAAATGATGAAATTTCACGTCTTTTTCCAGTTCAAACTCGGTAGCATTTTTATTTCAACAGCTAGAGGGATGATTTATATATCAAAATGTGCAGAATTTCTGGGCCCACAAATTGAGGCTTAGGCACTTTTCTCTAGCTCTTACCGTTTTCGCGCTATAAAGGCCAGCAAATGTGAATATGATGAAATTTCACGTCTTTTTCCAGTTCAAACTCGGTAGCATTTTTATTTCAACAGCTAGAGGGATGATTTATATATCAAAATGTGCAGTATTTCTGGGCCTACAAATTGAGGCTTAGGCACTTTTCTCTAGCTCTTACCGTTTTCGCGCTATAAAGGCCAGCAAATGTGAATATGATGAAATTTCACGTCTTTTTCCAGTTCAAACTCGGTAGCATTTTTATTTCAACAGCTAGAGGGATGATTTATATATCAAAATGTGCAGTATTTGTGTGCCTACAAATTGAGGCTTAGGCACTTTTCTCTAGCTCTTACTGTTTTCGCGCTATAAAGGCCAGCAAATGTGAAAATGATGAAATTTCACGTCTTTTTTCAGTTCAAACTCGGTAGCATTTTTATTTCAACAGCTAGAGGGATGATTTATATATCAAAATGTGCAGTATTTGTGTGCCTACAAATTGAGGCTTAGGCACTTTTCTCTAGCTCTTACCGTTTTCGCGCTATAAAGGCCAGCAAATGTGAAAATGATGAAATTTCACGTCTTTTTCCAGTTTAAACTCGGTAGCATTTTTATTTCAACAGCTAGAGGGATGATTTATATATCAAAATGTGCAGTATTTGTGGGCCTACAAATTGAGGCTTAGGCACTTTTCTCTAGCTCTTACCGTTTTCGCGCTATAAAGGCCAGCAAATGTGAAAATGATGAAATTTCACGTCTTTTTCCAGTTTAAACTCGGTAGCATTTTTATTTCAACAGCTAGAGGGATGATTTATATATCAAAATGTACAGTATTTCTGGGCCCACAAATTGAGGCTTAGGCACTTTTCTCTAGCTCTTACCGTTTTCGCGCTATAAAGACCAGCAAATGTGAAAATGATGAAATTTCACGTCTTTTTTCAGTTCAAACTCGGTAGCATTTTTATTTCAACAGCTAGAGGGATGATTTATATATCAAAATGTACAGTATTTCTAGGCCCACAAATTGAGGCTTAGGCACTTTTCTCTAGCTCTTACCGTTTTCGCGCTATAAAGGCCAGCAAATGTGAATATGATGAAATTTCACGTCTTTTTCCAGTTCAAACTCGGTAGCATTGTTATTTCAACAGCTAGAGGGATGATTTATATATCAAAATGTGCAGAATTTCTGGGCCCACAAATTGAGGCTTAGGCACTTTTCTCTAGCTCTTACCGTTTTCGCGCTATAAAGGCCAGCAAATGTGAAAATGATGAAATTTCACGTCTTTTTCCAGTTCAAACTCGGTAGCATTTTTATTTCAACAGCTAGAGGGATGATTTATATATCAAAATGTGCAGAATTTCTGGGCCCACAAATTGAGGCTTAGGCACTTTTCTCTAGCTCTTACCGTTTTCGCGCTATAAAGGCCAGCAAATGTGAATATGATGAAATTTCACGTCTTTTTCCAGTTCAAACTCGGTAGCATTGTTATTTCAACAGCTAGAGGGATGATTTATATATCAAAATGTGCAGTATTTATGGGCCTACAAATTGAGGCTTAGGCACTTTTCTCTAGCTCTTACCGTTTTCGCGCTATAAAGGCCAGCAAATGTGAATATGATGAAATTTCACGTCTTTTTCCAGTTCAAACTCGGTAGCATTTTTATTTCAACAGCTAGAGGGATGATTTATATATCAAAATGTACAGAATTTCTGGGCCCACAAATTGAGGCTTAGGTACTTTTCTCTAGCTCTTACCGTTTTCGCGCTATAAAGTTTAGCAAATATGAAAATGATAAAATTTTGAAGCAAATCGATGAAATTCCGAAAATTGGGAAAAATCGAAAAAATATTATTTTATTTATAGGTCAACACATCTCGAGTCCTGTCAGCACGCTTGAACTTTGTCTCTCCTGTGTATTTTAACTGGGAGAGCGATGATTCAGGTGTATTGACAGACCGAAATCTACAAGTACAATTTTGGCCGACATCGCATAATATACCATCCCGGATGTCAAGATGTTGAACCAGGACGCAAAAATGTCACGAATTTCACGAAAATCGGTCCAAAATTTAAGGATTTTTAAGATTTATGGTAAGAAGGGGGGAGTAGGCTGACCATAAATCTTAAATTTTTCTTAAATTTGGCCGAAATTCCGTGAAATTTCGACCAGAAAATGAAAATGTTGTAAATATTTCAACCCGTGATGCAAAAGTGTAGGCGAATTTTACGAAAATCGGTCCAAAATTTAAGGATTTTTAAGATTTATGGTAAGAAGGGGGGAGTAGGGTAACCATAAATCTTAAATTTTTCTTAAATTTAGCCGAAATTCCGTGAAATTTCGACCAGAAAATGAAAATGTTGTAAATATTTCAACCCGTGATGCAAAAGTGTAGGCGAATTTCACGAAAATCGGTCCAAAATTTAAGGATTTTTAAGATTTATGGTAAGAAGGGGGGAGTAGGCTGACCATAAATCTTAAATTTTTCTTAAATTTGGCCGAAATTCCGTGAAATTTCGACCAGAAAATGAAAATGTTGTAAATATTTCAACCCGTGATGCAAAAGTGTAGGCGAATTTCACGAAAATCGGTCCAAAATTTAAGGATTTTTAAGATTTATGGTAAGAAGGGGGGAGTAGGCTGACCATAAATCTTAAATTTTTCTTAAATTTGGCCGAAATTCCGTGAAATTTCGACCAGAAAATGAAAATGTTGTAAATATTTCAACCCGTTATGCGAAAATATTGGAGAATTTCACGAAAATCAGTCCAAAATTTAAGGATTTTTAAGATTTATGGTCAGAAGGGGGGAGTAGGGTGACCATAAATCTTAAATTTTTCTTAAATTTGGCCGAAATTCCGTGAAATTTCAACCCAGAATGTCAATTTACAAAATTACCTACTTTCTTATAATGTAATCCTTGTTGGACTTCGTCATGATTTTGGGAATTTTGTAGATTTCGGTCTGTCAATACACCTGAATCATCGCTCTCCCAGTTAAAATACACAGGAGAGACAAAGTTCAAGCGTGCTGACAGGACACGAGATGATCTGTTGACCTAGAAATAAAATTGCAAACAATTTCATACGCAATTGTTTGCACTTTCCCGGAAAATAAAGAAAATGGATGCATTTGGCGTGAAGTTATACAAACGCATGCTTCCATTGTGAAGATAAACAACTGCGTGCATACGGTGTAAAGTTATACAGCCGCATGCATTTAGCGAGGATTTATATCAAAGAAAATATAATCCTAACATACAACGACGTGGCAATTTATATCTTTATTGTCAAGTCCGTAATGCTACTGTCACCCATATGTTTTATCTATCTATCAGCTGCATCAGCGTGAAATTATACAGCCGCATGCATATTCAGTCAATATAATTTTATATATATTTTATTATTATTATATTTTCTTTGAATATAAACCAAAGAAAATATAATCTTATATAAACCGTCGTACGCATCCGGTGTTATGCTCTCGCATGCATCTGGTGTGAATCATACAGCCATTGATTAATCATCACATGATTAAACAATGATACTGATGCATGCATTTCATGTGAATATATACAGCCGTATGCATTCGGAAAACGTTATACAATTGTATGTATCTAGTGTAAAGTTATATAATTCCATGCAACCCACTCTTTCTTTTTTCAATCCGATAGCTCTCAAATTTAGTAAACATTCCATGCAATTACTATTTACTAAACATCATTTTCGAGCTATTTCTCAGTAAGTACCTACTTCTAGTTTTAATTTTTGGAATCAGAGGGTGTTGACCTCATTCAAAATAATTATAAAAATATTTGAATTTGGTTTCGATCCATACAGTCGTTTCCCGCAATTTCGTTCACAGCAAAAAATTCTAATGTCTGGTATGCAACTGTATATACACAAGTGTGTTTTATTTCCATACAATTTACGAAACCGTATAAGATTACCTGTGTAAGTTCTACCTTGGTAATGACATAATTTCGAAAAAGAACTCTTCTGATTGGTTATTACAAATATACCCATCAATGATTCAAATATTGGATTTTTTCACAGCCTAGTGTTGGATGATATAGCCTACTTAGCATCAATTCACCCCTTATATCGCATGTCAACATCATCCCCGAATTTTCAAATTTATATTCACATACATTTCGAAGCCAATATAATTACATAACGCGTTCCGCCGCCGCCAGACGTCGCGGTGCTCGCGCGTTTGCGGCCCCTTTCCATCGGCGACCTTCGTCCGCTCGCCGACTCCCCCACACACAATTCCCTTTTTCACATGTCAGTTCCGCCCGCGGCTTCATCCCCGTCAGTGTGTGCTCCACCCTTCTCCGGCGTAGTGCGATCGATATGTACGCGGTAGCTCGACGTTGTTAGAGGTTAGAAAAGGTCGGCCCCTTAAATGGACTGTTGCAATTGAATTGCTGGAATGTACTAGGAGTTTTAAACAAACAGTGCAGATAATATGACTCGATACTTTGAGCACACGACGGTTTTCAATTTCACCTGGGAGCAGGTAGCACAGGCCTTTTGGAAACGTTATCCAAATCCCAACAGGTAAATGTTTAGTTATGTCAGAATCTAAATGTTAGAGGTTTAACTTCAAGTTAACGTACAGCCTTATTTTATACGTCTGCATTACTTTAAATAGCAGTAGGTTTTACACACGAGTATATTCGACGTAATATTATGAATTCTGTAGCTTCATTTAAATTATTAAAATATTTAACATGTGAAATTGATAACAGTAAATCTATTAAACATTAATAATACCTATCCATAGTTATATATTTTGAACTAAATCAAAAGTGTTGTCTTTATATAATATTGTTTTTGTTTATATTTAGGTTGAATATTTCATAATGTTTTCAATTTGAATTGTAAATTGGCTAAGAAATGCTAATTTGCATTTAGTATGTATTTGTCAACAGTCTAATTATTTATGTATGAGTTACTATGGATATTTGGTTACCATGGATATGTTAAAACTAAATTACTAATAGTAAAAAAGGTTTTGGTCTGGTTCTACAATTGACATTTAACTGGAGAATAAGGCTATTCGTGGAATAAGTTTGATATTTTAAAGCCAATATCTCAAACTTATTCCACAAATAGCCTTATTTGCCAGTTAAATATCAATTGTAGAACCGGCCCTTTATTGAATACATAAACTGACCAACCCACATATTCATCAACATTCCATAAATGTATCAATAGCTATTGAATTCATAAGTATTTATTGTTCTGGCAACAAGAAATTCATTATCCTAGATTATGTAGTTACTTTAGATTCCTTCTATTGGAAACACTGAATAATTAAACAAAAGGTTTCATCAAGTTTAACATAAATTTTAAAATAATAGATAATTGTAAAACAAATAGATTTTTTTGTCACAATAGTGCATGATTTAAGAATATTAGTAAATGATGTTATCACATTTAAAATATATTCAATGGCGGCCATTACAAGATAGGCGGGACTTAAGATTCCCGCCTATTTTATAATGGCCGCCATTCAATAAATTTTAAACGTGAATTGTTTGTAATAATAATACAATTTAATTACTGTAATAAATTATTAAATAACAAAACTTTACTGTATGGTTTTAGTAAACATGTACTGACAGAAGACACTGTAACGAGGGAAATCCGTGGGGGTAATCTCATTACCAAACGTATTCTTAGTAAAACGAACGCCATTCCAAAGTTTGCAGAGCGGCTCATTCATGCCAAGCACGTGTATATAATGGAAGAGTCTCATGTGGACCCCAAAAATAAGGTGCTTGTTACATACACACGCAATTTGGGCTATGCAAAAGTGATGGTAATATTATAATGCATAGCATTCAATGGAATTCAGTTTTATCTGTTATATTTATCACAGAGTGTCATCGAAAAAGTCATTTACAAGGAAAGTGACACACAACCAGGACACACTATTGCAATTAGATCAGCATGGATTGAGTCACAAGTGAGGGGATTCAGTAAGGCTATTTGTGCTTTTGGGTATGAGAGGTTCAAGAAAAATTGCAATAAAATGGTAAGTCAATATTTCTCTTGTTTATCATTTACAAGCGTCATGCTACGTTATCATTTAGTGGCGATTAAGACTCCTAATTACATGCTTTATTACCTATAATGCTTTAATGAGTTTTGTATTTAAAAACGTATTTATCTTTAAAATAATGAGGCATAGGTGATAAGAATATTTAAATATTTTGCTCGTTATATTATTATATATTGCAACAAATGAGCATAGTTTTATTTGAGGTAAAGTATTTTTAATTTTAATCTTCTATATAGAAGTGCTATATAAGAAAGCAGGATCCAAGTCATAAAATTAATAAAATTGCAATATTATATCAGGATTATATTAAGTTGTAGTTTTAATGTGTTGGGTGTAATTTGAATTATTCATTCTATAGATTGGTGGTTTCAATCACGTCCTACTGAACATGTTTCCGCAACACAGTCACCTCTCAACCCACCAGACGCACCCAACAGCCACCAGCAAGCTGAAGGATGCTGCGAAAAACGCGTCTGAACTAGCAAAGGCGAAAGCGGCCCCGATTTACGCTTCATTGCACGTGAACCAATCCTAATATAAGCACACTTGTACATACACACATTCTCTATATTCCATACACTTATATGCATTCTACACATATAACGTATCTAGCAATTCCAATACGTTGAAGCAATGACATGGTTCGAAAATAAAATGCACCATGAGTTTCGGTGGTCGCACACATCCGAAATGTTTTAATTTTATTTAATGGCGATTATCAGACGAGGGAACCTTAGGGCAGAAAAAAAAGTGAAAATTATTTTTTAGAAGAAAGTAATTGGCATGTGTACATAAGATAATACTGTGCGTTTTCCTTGATTGTAATTGTATTACTGTAGTAATAAAAATATTTTCCAATATTGTTTATACAGTATTGTATTTGAGGTATCATTTGGTGCCTTTAATAATATCCCAAAATAGGGAGACTAGTAGTAGTTAAACTTATTTAATACCTCTAACAGATTGTTAATACAACCCAAAATTATGTTATTGTAAAACATAAACGTTTTAAATACGATTGTTTGAAAACTAAATTATTGGTATCATTCAAAAATTTGTTGATTTGTAAATATTTTGTAGGGTATTATTAGATGCACTTTAGAAGAATAGTTTTGGTAATTTTGTATAGGGTTCTAGTCTAGATGAGTAATAAAGATTTTTATTCGTTGTTTTATTAAGTAATTAATTTGTTTGTTTTACCAACTCAAGCTGACAGAAATTCGATGGTACGCATTGTTTAACACCCCTCGTAGATTCCATATATGTTTGAACGATTCCGGTTGCGTGTTATACGCTGAGTCGACGGCTTTTGACCAAATTTCCACCTGGAATCATGTATAATGAATCTTAAAACTCACTTTTGAACAATGCATAAGAGATATGCCTTGTTCAGAATATATGTTATTTAGATGACTTGCGAGTTTAATGCCAGGGTTAAGCTGAAAACACATGAGGCGGTTTTTGGCATCCGACTCGGCGAAAGCCGCCTCGTGTGTTTTCAGCCTTATTTCATAGGACGGTTGTTAAAATTTAATTTACGTAGGATTAAATTGGAGAGATGTAGGTCAACAAAAAGGGCAGTCACCACAAATACTTGGGACACTAATCACTGACTTCAATCATACGTGTACAGAATAGGAAAGGACAGTTGTCGCAATGGTATAGGGAGCGGGCGAGGTGTGGTTCGACCTGGGGAAGAAGGACCGACTCTACAAAGACTTGGGTCACTAATGACGGACTCCGACAATGGAATTATGCTCATGAACCGGTAGCCGTCCATGTACAACTAGCCTAAGATATTTACTGTTTCTGTTCCCTCCTTAACGGGCACTTTAGCAGTCCACAGACTCCAAGACCAGTGCTGTGGGGGTTCGTTTTTGTCCTGTACGTCAATGTTGGCCACCTCCCAATGGTCGCCGCCGTTGACGGTGACATCAACACGCACGATTTGTCGACCACCTCCCGACCATGCGTATCCTAGAAAATTCTCAGTATGTAAATGAAAAGTTCTGGTTAGATGGTTAAAAACACTTTCAATGTAGAGTTTGAATCATATGTTGTGGTAAAATATTGTTGTCGATTGAATATCGAACACATATAATTTGTATACATTTCTACTAAAAGCAGAAGGTCCAATAAAAGTGCCTTTCGTTTATCACTCTGGGCTGGTACGGTTTCTTGTTCTATTTGCCGCTTCCGATGAGCATAATTCTACCCCGGCCTTACAACTGGCGACGCACGACCGCAAGACCTGAGCGATACTGCACGCCACGAGGGCGACTAGAAATGATAAACCATGCTAAACGAAAGCGCCTAATAGAGAGAGATGTACACTTTTTCAAACAGTTGTAGTAGGAATTGATATTTAAACTGAAACAGCCAATTGTGTCCTCAGTGGATAGTGCCACTCGTAGAAAACCCACACTAATACATACCTTGAACTACAATATGTCCATCAACAACCTCTACTGTCTGCCCTGGCATAGGTTTACAAATTGATGAAATAACCGGCAGCTCTTGAATGGCAGGCGACTTGGAAAAATCTACATTATCCCAATCAACACTCGGTGAGAAGCCTTTGTAGTCCAACTGTTGCCAATGCGCGTTGCTCTCGTGCGAAGAGAGAAATATTTTCCCTATAAAAAATACATTATCAATTTATTTTGCAGCATCCCCACGTGTTTTATTTACCCAGCCATTTAACACTGCGTGCTCCCACCACCCCCGGCACAATCACCCTCACAGGGTAACCATGATCGCGCGGTATTGGTTTATCGTTCATTTCGTATGCCACAATCACATCTCCGCGTTTATCAATGCCCTTCCATATGGGGATTGAGGCGCCGTAGCAGGTTTTCGCGGAATCAGTGTCCAATCCTTCAAACTAACAACACTAAAATGACGACTTGGGGTGTCAAAATTAAACAATTTTGAAAAAAATATATTAAAAAAAATCTTTATAGGGCTATCAGCCGGTAAAGGGAGAAGCTCAGAGGAGTTTAATCACCCGGTATTTACCTTAACTTCACAGAAAACCTTTGAAAAACTGTGAAAGGTGATTCGCGAAAATTCGCTCCCCGCTGGGACTCCCCAATGCTCAGTACGAGACGGACGACGCCTCTGACCACTCGGCCACTGAGCTGGGTAGATAATATTATTTACAATATACAGCTAAATAAAACTGGACACGAAATTATAACAGTGTACATTATTATTTTTCTAACTCAACAACCCTATTCAACGTGGCCCTGGAAAGCGCTATAAAAAAGATAAACGGACATGAAAAACTAATGACACAAATACTGGCATACATAGATGATATCATGATAGTAAGTAGTTCGGCTAAATTCTAGACATGGTCAAATTTCTCTGATGGCTGATGGGTTAAAGGATCGTACGCGCTTGCATATACTTTCTTCATTTCATCTATCTTCTTATTATAGTATTCTCTTTTCTTTCTTTTTTTTTTATTGTCGCTTCAGTAAAATGTGTCTAGAATAAGCGTTCAGGATGTTGAGCTGCAGCAAAAGAAGCAGGACTAGACACAAAGCAAGAAAAGACAAAATACATGCAAAACACGAGGAAGGAGGACACACACGGAAAGAAAGTACAGTTAAATAACATCGGCATAGAAGAAGTGAACAACTTTATCTACATGGGGACGCAAATAAGCATACTCAGGTACAGCGTCTGATCTTGGAAATTTCTGAGAGGGGGAGGGGGGTATGCAATTCAGCTCCATGCTGCTCCTGTAGATGTTTTCACATGAAGTTATAAACAAGAATTAATTGTTCAATCCTAATTTGCCAGTCCCCTACCATATATAACTACAATTCTATCAACAACCGTTTGTTTTAAATTCTCTTGCATGCCACGTCATCAATTTGTAATTTGTTTTTTTTTTCAATCAATAGCAAATTCTCTATATGTTACGCATAAAATTGCGGAATTTGCAAATGATTAAAAAAATCAAAACAAATTACAAATTGATGACGTGGCATGAAGTAGAATTTAAAACAAACAGTTGTTTGTATATTAATATAATTAATCACCTGTATATGTTTGTAATCATTATTATCCTCTTTGAAACCGGCAGCACGAAGGATATCAATTAATCGGGCTCCGGTCCACGTGGCATTGCCTACAGCCGCATTCTCCCAATTCAAACCCTTCACCGGTCTCACCTAAATCGTTGAAAAAAAAACTTGTATTGTACATTATATACATGATTACTATTTTGTTGTTGTTAGACCTTAGTCATTTCACTGCGCCTGTTCCCCGCGCACATGATCGACGCTGTTATCGTGTGTTTGGGAAACTTTTTGAGTTCCTCCAGTGTGAAACTGTATGTTTTCTTGCGCCCCTCGAACTCGACGGTTAGTTCGTAGGTGTTGGCATCAATGTCCGGCACCGGCATGTGATTGCGCACGTAGAATAACTCACTAAAAAGATAATCACGAAAAAACGAGGTCATTCTTTACTTATCTATTATTTGACTAGTACCAAAGAATAGAAGTAAAGAGGTAAGCCGCAAGGACAACTTCAGTGAAATGATGAAAAAGAATGAACCGCTCATTCACCTTATATTATATTCATCTTAAAAGTATATTAACAATCGCGCATTATTGTAGGAGTGAAATCATATGATTTTAATGCAATCAGCTGATCAAACAATAACAAAGATCAGCTGTTTACCTACTACCTTGAAGAAAACCGTTAAAGTTTGAATCGCCAATACATTACATTCGTTAACCGTTGCTCGACGGTTAACGAATGTAATGTATTGGCGATTCAAACTTTAACGGTTTTCTTCAAGGTAGTAGGTAAACAGCTGATCTTTGTTATTGTTTGATCAGCTGATTGCATTAAAATCATATGATTTCACTCCTACAATAATGCGCAATTGTTAATATACTTTTAAGATATAAATAGTATAACCTCTCATGTATAAGATGAAAAAACAAATGTTATACAAACAAATTCCCTACTAAATGTAGTTCATTTCCTGCCACCAGATGGAGTATCAGCCGGCTTGAATCGCCAATTCTTTGGTACGATGTAATAGATAGAAATTCAGTATAAACTCACTTAGGTGTCAGGAAACTATCAACCAACATATTACAAGGTGGTTCAGCGTTGAAGGGCTTCACTGAAGCAGGTTTCAGCACCTTCAGTCGCACTGGGTCATTAGAAAATGGGTCGTTCACATCCCTTTTGATCAGCGCGTCCGCTTCAGATAAATTCCCTATTCGCATCGTTTCCAGCAGTTCGAAAATATAAGGGCTTTGCGTGTGTAACGTATAGAGCTCCCAAAAGGGCTCTATAGAGCCGCCAGCGGCCAAAAGGATTTGTTCACCGCCTGGGTGGATTTCCACAAACTCTGTAATATCGTACACGCCGCGCTTGTATGTCACCCATATTTTGTTCTCCCTTAAAATATATGTTATTCATTATTCAAAACGAAATCCATTCAAATAATTTATGTTACATACATTTTATCATGATTCGCAACATCTTCAATTGTATAGGTTGGCAACCCGTCTACAAATATACCACCCGTTCCAGGTGCTGGTATGTCCTCGATTGCTTCTAAAAACGCTTTCAAACGTCTTCTTTCTGAAATTGTTGAGTGTTGTAACTTAAGTATTTAGAATTGCGAGATATTAAGTAACTAAATCCTTAAGTATATATCGAAAAAATAAACAAAAACTAGATAAAAATGATACAACTAACCCCCTAGGAGGAAAGTTAAACGCCATCTAGCGGCATCACATTAATTAGCAATGCACACCCACCAACCCCTACCAACCAAACTATACCCGTCCACTATTGACTTGAACTCTGTACTACACTGTTTCTTACAAATGTAACAATATAATGTAGACTTCAAGTCATAGGGAATAATGTAGTGTAGAGTTCAAGTCATTTGAAATAGTGGACGGGCATAGTTTGGTTGGTAGGGGCCACCCGCCCACCCCACTTTTGCTCGCATAGTTTTTTCCATTAGATAACACTCTTCTTGGAATGGTTTAACAATATAAACCCTCTGTATCCATTGAAAAAAACTATGCGAGCAAAGGTGGGGTGGGCGGGGGTCCCCTACCAACCAAACTATGCCCGTCCACTATTTCAAACGACTTGAACTCTACACTACATTATTCCCTCCCTATGACTTGAAATCTACATTGCACAGTTATCAATTACTTTCTATGATTCAATTAATTTCACTTATTAATTAACTTCTAATTCGTAAACATTTGTAAGAAACAGTGTAGTACAGAGTTCAAGTCGTTTGAAATAGTGAATGGGCATAGTTTGGTTGGTAGGGGCCGCCCGCCCACCCCACCTTTGCTCGCATAGTTTTTTCCATTAGATAACACTCTTCTTGGAATGGTTTAACAATATAAACCCTCTGTATCCATTGAAAAAAACTATGCGAACAAAGGTGGGGTGGGCGGGGGGCCCCTACCAACCAAACTATGCCCGTCCACTATTTCAAACGACTTGAACTCTGTACTACACTGTTTCTTACAAATGTTTACGAATTAGAAGTTAATTAATAAGTGAAATTAATTGACTCATAGAAAGTAATTGATAACAGTATAATGTAGACTTTAAGTCATAGGGAATAATGTAGTGTAGAGTTCAAGTCATTTGAAATAGTGGACGGGCATAGTTTGGTTGGTAGGGACCACCCGCCCACCCCACCTTTGCTCGCATAGTCTTTTCCATTAGATAACACTCTTCTTGGAATGGTTTAAACAATACAAACCGTCTGTATCCATTGAAAAAAACTATGCGAGCAAAGGTGGGGTGGGCGGGGGGCCCCTACCAACCAAACTATGCCCGTCCACTATTTCAAATGACTTGAACTCTACACTACATTATTCCCTCCCTATGACTTGAATTCTACATTACACAGTTATCAATTACTTTCTATGATTCAATTAATTTCACTTATTAATTAACTTGTAATTCGTAAAAATTTGTAAGAAACAGTGCAGTGCAGAGTTCAAGTCGTTTGAAATAGTGCATGGGCATAGTTTGGTTGGTAGGGGCCACCCGCCCACCCCACCTTTGCTCGCATAGTTTTTTTCAATGGATACAGACGGTTTGTATTGTTTAAACCATTCCAAGAAGAGTGTTATCTAATGGAAAAAACTATGCGAGCAAAAGTGGGGTGGGCGGGTGGCCCCTACCAACCAAACTATGCCCATGCACTATTTCAAACGACTTGAACTCTGCACTGCACTGTTTCTTTCAAATTTTTACGAATTACAAGTTAATTAATAAGTGAAATTAATTGAATCATAGAAAGTAATTGATAACTGTGTAATGTAGATTTCAAGTCATAGAGAATAATGTAGTGTAGAGTTCAAGTCGTTTGAAATAGTGAATGGGCATAGTTTGGTTGGTAGGGACCACCCACCCACCCTACTTTTACTCGCATAGTTTTTTCCATTAGATAACACTTTTCTTGGAATGGTTTAAACAATATAATTCCTCTGTATCCATTGAAAAAAACTATGCGAGCAAAGGTGGGGTGGGCGGGGGGCCCCTACCAACCAAAATTATGCCCGTCCACTGTTTCAAATGACTTGAACTTTGCACTACACTGTTATCCGTGACTTTATATGATTCAATTAATTTCACTTATTAATTAGCTTCTAATTCGTAAACATTTGTAAGAAACAGTGCAGTGCAGAGTTCAAGTCATTTGAAATAGTGGACTGGCATAGTTTGGTTGGTAGGGGCCGCCCGCCCACCCCACCTTTGCTCGAATAGTTTTTCCATAGGATAACCCTCTTTCTGGAATTGTTTTAACAATATAAAACCTTTCTATCCATTAAAAAAAACTATGCGATCTAAGGTGGGGCGGGCGGGTGGCCCCTACCAACCAAACTATGCCCGTCCACTATTTCAAATGACTTGAACTCTACACTACATTATTCCCTATGACTTGAATTATACATTACACTGTTATCAATTACTTTCTATGATTCAATTAATTTCACTTATTAATTAACTAACATTAATAATTAACATTAATTATGAGAGCATTGATGCAGTTGGCAATGGTATGGGCCCCCACCACCATTACCAACAATTTTTTGGGCGACATCTATTGAAATAAATGGCTACTTATCATTTTTAAAAACACTGATACGTCACTATGAAATTTAAAAATAAACCAATTTCCATAATGCATATTATTAGTATTATATATACTTACTATGCACCTCATAAGCTGCCCATCCAACAATACCAGCACCCACAAAAACTCCACTTGTAAATCCTTTTTGCTCTCTATGATGGCCATATTTTCTATTTGTGTTGTTTAAGCCGGTTATCTGTCTCACCAAAGACCGATTGGAGAGTACACGGGAAGATAACCTAAAAAAACAGATATGAAACTAAAAATATACTCATATATAGTTCTTACCTGTGTAACACTGAACTCATTGCGGTGCGCGATGATGAAGATCGAAAAAAAAATATGTATAACTTGTGTTTTTCGGTCACGCAAAGTTTAAAACCGAATGATAATGTTTGACCTTCATATCGGCTATCGGGTCGGCATCAAACGCAAACAAGCTTTCCAAATGGGGATAATTTTAAAATGCAACAATTACTAATAAGGCGGTACTCGTTTGTATATTACTGACATCTGTTTGTTCTTAAAATGGGGCTAATGTTTTATGTTTTGGGTGTGTTCTAATATTAGTATTCAATTGAAATACAAATATTAGAGTTTTTTTTTACAAATTAATTAATTAAATATATATTTAATTAATTAATTTGTAAAAAAAAAAACTCTCCAATAGAATTAACATGAAGGTCCGAATCTGGCCAGCTGCAAGTGTAGCTATCGGATATAAACAGCCTCTGTTTCGACCTGATGATGGACAAAAGTATTCTTCAGTGTATACATCCTTATGAGATTTTTGCGGCGGACATACCTACTTATAGGACGCATTCCATGTTTAAAAATTAAAATTGCACGTGCGGTGTTGATATATATATATATATATATATATATATATATATATATATATATATATATATATATATATATATTGCAGAATAGGGTATGAGTTATATTAGGATTATATTTTCTTTGTGAATTATCCTCTTCAAGTTGATTATCCTAGCTACACCCCCAAATGAATACTAAATTATCAATAAGTCCGAAATAAACCTTCATGTTTAGTAACGCCATCTATCGGTGCTGGTTACTTACCAATAATTAACTTCTAAATTGTAATTAATAGAACTGCATGCATTATATTCCTCAACGAATGTCTTTCTTATCTCTGGATGGCTTATTTAAAACGTAACTTATCATCTGCAGCACACGGTTAACAAAATTACTCCAAACATATTACAATTACACACGAACAACATAGCAGACATTAATAAATAAAACAACTGCCCATTTGTTTTTTAAATTTTGTCTAAAACCGCAAGCTTTGATATTTAATTTGTATACATTTATCCTTCATCATTATTTTTAGGCGCAATTCATTGCGCTGATAGTTGTGTTTATTTATGATTAGAATACATTGCAGCTGACACCCCTGTAAGTTCCATATGTTAAAATATTTACAGTAATTTAGTGTTAATTATAACTGCTTTTTTTTAATTTACAAAAACTTGTTTTCATTGCTTAGTTGTCAAGGCTACAGTTTGAGGTTAGAATTAGTTTCCAAATATTTCAGCAATATTTAGTGCAATTACACAAATAGGTAACTATAAACTACAAAAATATCAATATTGCGGCGAAATGGACGGTTGAAATTATAGGGGGTGTGGCCAAATTCAATTTATTATTTAAATGGCATCATTTATGATTTTTGATTCAACTATACTGCTATTTTAACTGATTTATTAATATTTTTAGGAATATGTATCTGAATTCTTACTATCATAATACCCAATTTATATTTCAACCTATTTAACATATTGGCATTCTAAATTTTAGAATTTTTTGTTTCTAGCTAAATGTTAACTAAATTAAGCTTGGAATTTATATCTTCTGTTTTTTTTAAATTATAAATTTGGTATTGATGATACTATCAT
Source organism: Lordithon lunulatus (assembly GCA_963942505.1). Taxonomy (NCBI): domain Eukaryota; kingdom Metazoa; phylum Arthropoda; class Insecta; order Coleoptera; family Staphylinidae; genus Lordithon; species Lordithon lunulatus. The sequence continues at coordinate 1,546,214 of OZ012669.1, forward strand.
CAATTGATGATATTATCTTCAATACCCAATTTGATTTTTTAATTATAAATTGGGTATTGATGATAGTATCATTCTAAATTTTCTAGCTAATGATACTATCATCAATACCCAATTTATAATTAAAAACTCAAATTGGGTATTGATGATAGTATCATCAATACCCAATTTATAATTAAAAAATCAAATTGGGTATTGAAGATAGTATCATCAATACCTACTTTATAATTAATAAATTTGGTATTGATGATACTATCATCAATTGATGATATTATCTTCAATACCCAATTTGATTTTTTAATTATAAATTGGGTATTGATGATAGTATCATTCTAAATTTTCTAGCTAATGATACTATCATCAATACCCAATTTATAATTAAAAACTCAAATTGGGTATTGATGATAGTATCATCAATACCCAATTTATAATTAAAAAATCAAATTGGGTATTGAAGATAGTATCATCAATACCTACTTTATAATTAATAAATCGGAAGATATAAATTAATTTCCAAGCTTAATTTAGTCAATATTTAGAAACAAAAAATTATAAAATTTAGAATGATACTATAAATTGGGTATTGATGATAGTAATCATAAACTTTACAGGTCCCATAAGCTATTGAATGGATAACTTGACAAACGTCATTGTGACAGAATATGTGAAAACAAATGTCAAACACCTTGAATAGCACTTGCAATTGGAGCTTTGATACACTTTTTGTTTAATTATTCAGTGTTTCCAATAGAGAGAATCTAAAGTAACTATATTCTCTAGATAATATATTTATTGTTGTTATAACAACGAATACTTATGGGTTCAATAGCTATTGATAGATTTATGGAACGTCGGTGAATACGGGGGATAAACATCCAAGCTGTTAATATTTCATATCATATATCATATTAAATTTTTGTATCAAGTAGTAAAAGTTTTTTATCATTGTTTTTTAGTGTCCATAATGTTGCAAGTTGGTAGTCGTTGCCTATTACAAGGCCTACTGAGACAAGTGAATCAATCCCGCCATTTAATCATAACAAATGGCATCCAAAAAAGTTATTTTGGACAAACAGCATGGATTCGTAAACCGATTGCAAATAATCTAAAGGTGATTTAAAATCATGCTACCCTACAATTTGTTACAATTAAAGTTCTTGTAGTTGAATTTTCTGAGGGGAGGCAGTACGATTGCAATCAATTCAGCTGCTGAGACTTCCACCAAGGCTAAGAAACAAATTGGGTACTGGTTGATGACATGCAGTGGGATGGTTTTTGTTGCTGTAGTATTAGGTATTGTTGTTGTTATTTATTATATGGGTTCCGAGGTTGTTCTTAAAGTGGTGGAGAAGGCTGTAGATGTAACAAAAGGGAAATAAATTGCAATCAAATGTATTCAAGTTTTTATATCCCAGCTTTATGAAGTTATTTTAAAACATATATGTGCATTGCTAATTGATGTGGTGCTGCCATGACATGACATGATATAAAAAATAATTAGACAATTAAAAAATTAAAAAACATTTTCGTTAGGGGGGGGGGGGGGGGGGTCGTTAGAGGTCCTCTATTGTTTTTAAAGTGCAAATGGGGATCGCGGACCTGAAAGTTTGAGAAACACTGTTTTACGCCACCGCGTGGGTGTGCATTGTTAATTGATGTAGTGTCGGCAGATGGCGTTAAACTTTTTCTCTACAGAAAAAGTTGCATACAAAAAAAAACTAATAATATTAAAAATTGAACGAGTATCAGAGAAATTTGTTGGAAAAATCTTATATTTTTTTGGCATGATATAAAAAATAATTGGACAATTAAAAAACACTCATTAAAAATTTGCAATTTAAAATTGAATGAGTCCGAGAAATTTGTTGGAAAAATCTTAATATTTTTTGGCATGAGAAATAATTGAATGTAATTAAAAGATGAAAAAACATTTTCGTTAAAAATTTGCAATTTAAAATTGAACGAGTCCGAGAAATATGTTGGAAAAATCTTAATATGTTTTGGCATGATATATAAAATAATTGAATGCAATTAAAAAATTAAAAAACATTTTCGTTAAAAATTTGCAATTTAAAATTGAACGAGTCCGAGAAATTTGTTGGAAAATTTTTTTGGGTTGATTTATAAAATTGTTCAAGACAATTTAAAAAATTAAAAAACATTTTCGATAAAAATTGGCAATTTAAAATTAAACGAGTCCGAGAAATATGTTGGAAAAATCTTATATTTTTTGGCATGATATATAAAATAAGTGAAGACAATTATAAAATTAAAAAACATTTTCGTTTCGAAATTTCAAATTGAACGAGTCCGAGAAATGTGTTTTTTATATTTTTTGGCATGATATAAAAAATAATTGAAGACAATTAAAAAAACACTCGTTAAAAATTGGCAATTTCAAAATTAAACGAGTCCGAGAAATTTGTTGAAAAAATTGTATGTTTTGGCACGATATAAAAATAATTGACATAATTAAAAAATTAAAAAACATTCATTAAAAATTGGCAATTTAAAATTGAGAAATTAGATTTAATTATATATTATAGATTTAATTGAATTTATTCGCTTTATAATTTCCACCCTATGCTTTATTTATTTGTTGGCATTATATAAAAAACAATAGAAGACATAATTCGATTTCTAAACCAATTTCGACAGGAGGGGTAACGCGGCTAACCGAATCAGGTCTTTCGATGGTCACATGGAAACTTATGGGTGAGAAAATGCCACGCAGTCAGGCAGAATGGGAAGAAGAGTTTAAAAAGTATCAGGAATTTCCAGAATTTAAAATGTAAGTAAAATCAGAGTACATTTCTCTCTATAGAGATAGTTTAACGCCATCTGGCGACATATTTTTTTATATTTATTGTAACAATTGTACCCATATCCCTTAAGCTAGTAATTTTCAAAGTGGAGGCCGCGAAAAAAATTGGGGGGAGGGGGTTTATATCGGAGATACATACGTCTATACATTCCGGAAGGAGGGAGGATTAATTTAAATTCAAAAGGAGTTTGTTTAAATATCAGATTTATTTTTAGTAACAATAAAAAATTATATAAACATATATATATATATATATATATATATATATATATATATATATGTTTATATATATATATATATATATATATATATATGTTTATATAATTTTTTATTGTTACTAAAATTAAATCTGATATTAATCAAAATTATGAGTGTTTTAATGCATTTAAACAATAGAAATTAACTCCTTTTGAATTTAAATTAATCCTCTCTCCTTCTGGGGGGGAGGGGGTTTATATCGGAGAAAAAATTATTTATTAATTAATTTAAATTCAAAAGGAGTTTGTTTAAATATCAGATTTATTTTTAGTAACAATAAAAAATTATATAAACATATATATATATATATATATGTTTATATAATTTTTTATTGTTACTAAAAATAAATCTGATATTAATCAAAATTATGAGTGTTTTAATGCATTTAAACAATAGAAATTAACTCCTTTTGAATTTAAATTAGTCCTCTCTCCTTCCGGAATGTTTTTCTACACGTATCTAATCTTTGAGCGGGGGGGGGGGGGGGGGGGTGTCGTTAGAGGTCCTTTATTGTTTTTAAAGTGCAAATGGGGATCGCGGACCTGAAAGTTTGAGAAACACTGTTTTACGCCACCGCGTGGGTGTGCATTGTTAATTGATGTAGTGTCGGCAGATGGCGTTAAACTTTTTCTCTACAGAAAAAGTTGCATTACAAAAAAAACTAATAATATGCTAAAATCAGAGATCATTTTGAATGAATGTTTACAATGATTATTGTAGTAAAAACAAAGAAATGACTCTCACCGAATTCAAATCAATCTGGTACATGGAGTTTGGGCATAGAATGTGGGGTCGACTGATTGGAGCAGCTTTTGTTCTCCCAGCCACCTATTTTTGGACAACCGGGATGCTTAATAAGGCGATGAAGAAAAGGGTGCTGGTTTATGGTGCTTTGATTGGACTACAGGTATGTAAAATAGTGTAAGAAAAAAAAAATGCAACCATTTTTAGATACTACTCGTCAAACCAATACGCTGAAAAATGTTCGAAACTCGGCTAGCGATTACACATAACAAAAACAAAAAAATTAATAATACATAGTAGTTGGTTCAATGATCATTAGAACAAGGTCATTAAAAAATATAAAAAAAATCTTTATAGGGCTATCAGCCGTGAGGCTTTTCCGCCGATCAAGGGAGAAGTTTTTCAGAGGTTTTCTGTGAAGTTATGGTAAATACCGGGTGATTCAACTCCTCTCGCCGGTCATGGGAGAAGCTCAGAGGAGTTTAATCACCCGGTATTTACCTTAAGTTCACAGAAAACCTCTGAAAAACTGTGAAAGGTGATTCGCGAAAATTCTCTCCCCTTTGGGGATCGAACTCAGGCTCCCCAATGCTCAGTACGAGACGGACGACGCCTCTACACATAACATAAGCACAACATAATTTATTTTAGAATTGCAGTAATTGTAAGAAATAGTGAAAACTAAAATTTATGGTGGATATCATGAGTATTATTTATGGCTAAAATTAGACCACTATATTGTAATAGATCACATTTGTTTTAAAACATGTATTTTCGGAAATTACTAGTCATTTGGAATATGACTTTTTGTACTAAGTCCTAAGATAAGTCATTTCCCGCAATAATTTGGAGACATGTCAAAATTCAAAAATGTCTAGTTTTCTCAAAAAAAAAGTGTTCAAAATATGTTTAAAAAAAGTGAACAATGTCAATGTAATTCGTGTAAAGTCGTGTGGTGTGCCGACACCAGATACAGTGGCGTAGCGAGCTTAACTCGCGCCCGGGGCACAATACATTTTTAGCGCCCCCCTCCCCATTCAAAAACCATATAATATAACCATTTGGCGCCCCTTAGTGAGTAACGCCCGGAGCATGATGCCCCCCCTTGCCCCCCTCTCGCTACGCCACTAACCAGATATTTATAAAATGTACAATGTTGGTTTTTTTGTAGGGACTCCTGGGTTGGTACATGGTTAAATCAGGACTAGAGGATAAATTTGATGGCGAGTCCGATGTACCACGCGTATCCCAGTACAGACTAGCTGCGCATCTTAGTGGTGCCATAGTATTATACATAGGACTTTTATATGCCACTTTGAATTACTTGCTGCCACCTGCTGGCATGGCTGGCGAACCAAGAAGTGTCGTTAAAAGTGCATTCAAGTTTAAAATGCTTGCACATGGCTGTAAAGGCATGGTGATTTTGACTGCCGTATCAGGTACTACACAGAGTGATCTATTAAACTAACAAAAATAGATATATTAATGTAACTTTCTCTCTAGAGAGAAAAATCAACGCCATCTAGCGACATATCATTTAACAAAGCACATATGTGGGTCAAAAAATCCGACTATTTTTGTTTTCACTTTCGATGCTGAAAAATTATTTCTCTCCAAAGAGCTCTTAAAATTAATACGAAGGTCGAATGTTTTGCTAGTGTCAATGTCAAATGGGTGACTATTCAAGAAATATGTTTGCATGTACATAAAACAACTCACGAGAGTGAGTTGTTTTATGTAGGAATCTTCTTGATTATCCTAGTAGAAATGTGCACGGGATATTTGAGTGTTAATATTGTGTTATTTTAGAATTTCAGGTCATGCTTGTCCTTACAAAAAGGAAATTATTGGAAACTACAGGACTATTATTATCAGAGATGATAATAATAGTCCTGTAGTTATCAGAGATGATAATAATAGTCCTGTAGTTATCAGAGATGGTAATAATAGTCCTGTAGTTATCAGAGATGATAATAATAGTCCTGTAGTTATCAGAGATGATAATAATAGTCCTGTAGTTTCCAATAATTTTCTTTTTTAAGGACAAGCATAGCCTGAAATTCTAAAATAACAACACAATATTATGCCATGATTGTCCTTAAAAAAGGAAATGATTGGAAACTACAGGACCATTATTATCATAGATGATAATCATAGTCCTGTAGTTATCAGAGATGATAATAATAGTCCTGTAGTTATCAGAGATGATAATAATAGTCCTGTAGCTATCAGCGATGATAATAATAGTCCTGTAGTTTCTAATAATTTCCTTTTTTAAGGACAAGCATAGCCTGAAATTCTAGAATAACACAACATTATGCCATGCTTGTCCTTAAAAAAGGAAATTATTGGAAACTACAGGACCATTATTATCATAGATGATAATCATAGTCCTGTAGTTATCAGAGATGATAATAATAGTCCTGTAGTTATCAGAGATGATAATAATAGTCCTGTAGCTATCAGCAATGATAATAATAGTCCTGTAGTTTCTAATAATTTCCTTTTTTAAGGACAAGCATAGCCTGAAATTCTAGAATAACACAATATTATGCCATGCTTGTCCTTAAAAAAGGAAATTATTGAAAACTACAGGACTACTATTATCAGAGATGATAATAATAGTCCTGTAGTTATCAGAGATGATAATAATAATAGTCCTTTAGTTATCAGATATGATAATAATAGTCCTGTAGTTATCAGAGATGAAAATAATAGTCCTGTAGTTATCAGAGATGATAATAATAATAGTCTTGTAGTTATCAGAGATGATAATAATAATAGTCCCATAGTAATCAGAGATGATGATAGTAATAGTCCTGTAGTTATTAGAGATGATAATAATAGTCCTGTAGTTATCAGAGATGATAATAAGAGTCTTGTAGTTTCCAATAATTTCCTTTTTTAAAGACAAACATGGCCTGAAATTCTAAAATAACAATAGAATATTAACACTCAAATATCACGCGCACATTTCTAGGATAATCAAGAAGATTCCTAATGATAGCAAACTGATAAAAGCTAGAGTTAGTTGACATTACAATTTTCTAGGTGCATTCGTTGCTGGTCTTGATGCCGGCTTGGTGTACAATTCGTTTCCGAAAATGGCTGATAAATGGATACCTGATGATGTGTTTGCATTATCTCCAAAACTCTCCAACTTTACGGAGAATCCAACGACCGTGCAGCTGGATCACAGAATTTTAGGGACCACTACCGTTACACTGATTACAGCTCTGTGGCTGGTGTCCAGACGTCGACGGCTACCAACCAGAGCATATACAGCAGCAAACGCCTTTTTAACCATGGCATGGCTACAGGTAAAAATGGATTATACAAAAAAAATAATAATATATAAATATCAAACTCTTCTAAAATTTTCAGGTAGCATTAGGAATCACTACGTTGCTAACATACGTCCCAGTACCGGTAGCCGCATGTCACCAAAGCGGCTCGCTCGCGCTCCTCTCAACAGCTGTATGGCTGACACACGAGCTTAAACGTCTACCTAAATAATTTACTAGTTTTAACAATAGGGAAAACAACACTAAACTTAATGTAACAAACGTTATTGTATATTCTTTTAAAACGATACACACTCACAAATACTTCAACTAAAATCTCTTTCTCTCACAAACGCAGGAATTTCAAAGTTGCTGAAAGCACAAGTTACTTATAATAAAAAATAATCATGTTTTATTATTTTGCGCTCTTTATTAGTGGCAAACTAATACAATTAATTGTATTAGTTTGACACTACAAATATAACAGCTGATTGCACTTGATGGTGATATTAAACCATAATGCACAAATCAGCCCCTGTACAGTCTTACAAATATAACTGGTGAGTATTATTTCTCATTTTAATTATTATTAATCGAATACAAAAAATACCTGTTCTTTTTATATTGTTCGTATTTATCACATTTCACAACGAAAACTCTATTCATATTTGCAAATATTTTAGTATACACAAATTTAAGATATTTAAGTCTATATTCCTAACATAAATATTTGCAAATGATAACAGAGATAGAATTATAAAGCTAGTTAAAAATGTCATCTATGAAAATTTCATACAATCAATTGTCTAAAGGCTTGGTTTCCAAGGAAGCGGTGTAGACAAAAGCGGCCGTATTCATGTAATTTTGACCTCGCACATTTTTTTTATGTATATTTAAATAAATCTAGTAATCCAGAGAGCGGTTTACCTCGAAATATTGAGAAAATGTCATGAATTACACTGGAATTTGGTGAGTTATTCAATTACATGTACTTAAAACGTATGTATAAATGTAATTTATTTATTTTCTCAACAGACTTTAATCTAGTTACAGAGAAAAGTAATGTGTAAATGACGTCAAAAACGGGCAAATTTATCGACAACGTTTGCTAAGAAACCAGGACAACTAAAATTTCTTTATATACAATTATTTTATTTACATTAATCAAATTATTATTGTTTAAAACAAATTACTTAAGGTGGCTTTATACTGACATACAATAATAAATAAGGAGTCAATTTCAGAAAATTATTTATTGAATATTGCAACAAAATAAGTAAAAACTTAAGGCTGTTTCGCTTTGTGAAAGGTAATTGATATTCTGCTAGTATTAAAAGCTTGACAGTGGGTATGTTTTAAACATGAGATAATGATGGCATTATTTCATCTCAAAAAATAGCCACTGTCAAGCTTTTAATCTTTTCATCACGATGAAACTTGCTTTATAGCGCATGATAATAGCGAGGGCTCAAAAATCGCAGTTGTCGGCAACAAAAGCTTGATTATTTTTATCACAAATATAGTAAAGTAAATTTCTGTACTTATTTCAACGGTCAAAAATTTGCATACGACAATATAAAAAGAATAGGAGTCTTTACAACAATTAAAAAAGAACACTCGCTAATAACCAACAAGTGCTTAATTATAAAAATACTCCGACTACATCAGTCTAAAGTAGCGATTTTTATTTTTTTATTCAAACGTGTTTTATCTTTTAAAATCTTCTTCATATAAATATACTTTCGCAATGTTTTAAAGATAGTAGTAGTAGTTGTAATCGCGCAAATATCTCTCTGTCGTTTTACTTCATTTTTATTTTTTACAAATATATATTTATGTTTATATAAATAAGGCTATGCTAAAATTAAAATCTCCCGAATCGCGATTCTCCTCGATGCGTTGACGATAAAGACAATTATTTGGTTTGTGGGATAACATTAGAGCCTTCAATGCCTAAAAACTAAATGATTTTCTTTTACTAATTCCTGTGAGTTTATATGCAGGACGACAACTAACCACAGGACTAAAGACTAATCCCCGTATTCACCGACGTTCCATAAATCAATCAATAGCTATTGAACCCATAAGTATTCATTGTTATAGCAACAATAAATAAATTTTCTAGTTACTTTAGATTCTCTCTATTGGAAACACTGAACAATTAAACAAAAGATGTCATTAAAGCTCCCATCACAAGCGCTCTTCAAGGTGTTTGACATTTGTTTTGATATATTCTGTCACAATGACGTTGTCAATTTATCCATTCAATTGCTTATGGGACCTATACAGTTTATGGGATGTTGGTGAATATGGGCATAAATGAGCTATAACCCTGGGGAGCTAGCCTTTTGGCGGCACAATATTTATTGGTCCCGCTAGCCATCCCTTAGGGCGGCCCTGTTTATATGAAAAAGTATAAAGGGCAAAAATGGACTAACCATCAAATATAAAAATAATTAAATTTATATTTGTTAGTACTACTACTACAAACTACTACAACAAATACTCCAAGGAAACCTCGAGGCGGAAAGAGGCCCAGGCAGTCGGTGCCACTATTAGATGAAAAACCTGCAAGAGTGATTTGGACTCAACTCAACCCAACTCTTCCGAACTGCCGTAAACAAAATTAAAATTACCAATGTCTGGACTGGATAGAGCATCATCAGAAGAAGAAGATGTCTTCTACTGTAAGGTGTAGGCGTATATTGAAAATAATAACATAACACTAGATTCTCTCTAAATTTGAAAAATCTACTTTTATGTTATTATTATCAATATACGTAAAGTGTAGGTGTATTATATGATAATAATAACATAACACTAGATTCTTTCCAAATTTGAAAAATCTAATTTTATGTTATTATTATCAATGTACATACAAGTGTAGGCGTATAATATGATAATAATGACATAACACTAGATTCTCTCCAAATTTGAAAAATCTAGTTTCATGTTATTATTATCAATATACGCCTACACTTTACGGTAGAAGGCATATGATAAGAAAATATCATTATTATTATTAGTACTAACATAAAATAGTTTTTTTTTATTTGAAAGTTAGTCCACTTTTGCTTTCAATGCCTCATATATATATACCATGTTTTCGTTTATGTGTTATTATAGGGTTGTAATATTTTAAGACGACTCTGAACTGGTTTAAGACAATTCCCACAAAGACGTGACCGCATTACAAAATTACTCATTCAAATGTATCCCACAAAAATAACTGTGTTTCATCATTGCATCATTTCAAGCGCATTATTACGTGTCTGCTCGCTATACTCACGCGCACTGTTTTGATGAGAATGGATGATCGATATACACAACCTGAGTGGGATGATATGGTGCTCGAAAAACATTTGTTCACCTCTCGACTTCAATAACTCGTGTAAAAAATTGCACTAAAAACTGTTCGAAAGCGGGGCGCGGTTTTTTTTATAAATTATATATTACACAACAAGCTGAATTGGGGGGGTTAGGAGGTGCAAACACATTACTCGAGTTGTGAAACGTGGTTTGTTTTTTTTTGTTTTGATATGCTCCTTGAATATGTCCATCCCCATTGCTATCACCTCAGAGTAGAATCAAATATCGTTTCTATATAAACAGAAGACATTATTAAAGTACAGAAGTGGTATATAGGGTGAAACAAATTCAAAACTACTTGAAATACATGTTTATACTATTGTAGGATAAGTGCTTACTGATAAAAATGGGCCACTGTATCTAAAATGTCCTTCTTTTTTCATTAATTCACATATAGAGTGAAAATTTAAAAACAGCAAAATAAAAAAAAACTTCTATATAGCCCTATAAAGAAATAAGTTTTCTTTAAAAAAAAAAACCTCTATCTTTATAGGCCGTGACATATCCTTTCACAGTTTTTTAGAGGTTTTCTGTGAAGTTAAGGTAAATACCGGGTGATTAAACTCCTCTGAGATTCTCCCATGACCGGGGAAAAGCCTTACAGCTGATAGCCCTATAAAGATAGAAGTTTTCTTTAGAAAAAAAAAACTTCTATCTTTATAAGGCTATCAGCCGTGAGGCTTTTCCGCCGGGCATAGGAGAAGCTCAGAGGAGTGTAATCACCCGGTATTTACCTTAACTTCACAGAAAACCTCTGAGAAACTGTGAAAGTTGATTCGCGAAAATTCGTTCCCCACTGGGGATCGAACTCAGGCTACCCAATGCTCAGTACGAGACGGACGACGCCTCTAACCACTCGGCCACTGAGCTGGGTTACAGCAAAATATTACAAGTGTATCATGTACACAAATTATAATACACTACTCTTTCTCCGCCATCTTAGATAACATTGTAAGGTTGGTTTCAATTTGGATTCCTCACAAAAAGTAATAATGTCTTAGTTAGAGAATACTAGAATCTACTACCCTGTTTACAATTTAAACGAGAAAAAGGTAGTATTTTGATATAAAACAGGTCAAATATCTCTACACACACTGTTGTAGAAAAGGCCACCGGATATATATATAATAATTTGAGATATTTGACCTGTTTTATATCAAAATACTACCTTTTTTTCGTGTAAAGGTTATATATCTCAAATTATTGTAAAAAAAATGCATAATTTGGCTGTTTATCCTATTTCTTAATATAAGCGAGATTTCCATACTTACAGTCGAATAATGAGCACCCTGTATATTAAATAATATTGTTTTGTAAAAATACGGAACTTACAATATGAACATGACGTCAAAAGCGCTGGTTTCCTAGGAAACCAGGGTTTAACAGCATAATAAAACCATTCTATAAAATACAACTGAAATGAATACATTTTTCTTACCAATATGCTAGGAGTATTGTAGATTTCATGACTGCCTGCTCGGCTCGGTATTTACAATAACTTGAACTATATATCCCGTGGGTATTTTGGCTTCCTCTACGTGTAATTTGTCCCCTAAAAGCTTGCCCCCAAAGAACCATCTCTGTCGCGACGATTCGATACCCTCTTGACTCTGTAATTATGGAACAAAATTTCATAATTATTATATTTTATATTTACCAATCATCAGGGGAGGTTTCAAATCTGGAGGGTGGTTTATCGGGTAATTACCTCCTTAACTTAGGAAAAAAAGGTACAACTAACCCCCTAGGAAAACCATAATCTATAAGTGATTATTTTAATTCAAAAGTGTGTTGATTAATAAATTTAATGTAAATTTTATGTAAAAATGATACAACTAACCCGCTAGGAGGAAAGTTAAGCGCCATCTGGCGGCACCACATCAATTAGCAATGCACACCCATATGGTAATAACCGTCAACATGTACATGCCATCAGGATCACCGGGTTGTTGAATAATATTCCAACAGAGTGCTTGAGATATCAACACAAGGCCACTCGTATAAAATATATACAAGTGTGAACCCACCTCTTAGCAATCTAATCGCGTCAACTAATATCTAGATGGCGCTTAACTTTCCTCCTAGGGGGTTAGTTGTACTCTCTCTTTTTGTAAACAACCACTTGAGATATTGTGTGAATTCATCCTCTCTAGCTGAGCTACACTAATGAGATCTAATAAGATCGAAATCTAGATATGTAGATTGCTAAAAAGAGTTCACACTTATACATCCCTTAACTTAGGTAATTTTAAAATTCTTAAGAACTACAAGTTACAACATATACAACTCTCACTTACTTGCAATTTCTTTTTACACATACTAATCGTATCCGTCGTGTAAACGGCCATTTTAATATCGGAACAATTGTGGGACAGTCGCAGCTTGAGTGTGGTCTCCGTGCCGCCGTCCACCGGTTCCGAGTAGTCGGCCGGGGAGTCCCGGCCGTTGTCCTCTTTGACAATATTAATGGGGTAGCTGAGACAGTAGATGGGCACCAGGTACCGGGCGCCCAGCTCGTCGTAGCATTCTGTGAGGTAGCCGTTCGGCACGGACACGCTGGCTCCGTCCAGGATCGCCTGGGCCAGCTCGTAATCGGTCGCCTCGGCGGCGACTGCGGCTGCGCGCAACGCGTCCCATATCTCTTTGCGGCCATCGAACGCAGGCGCAGTGTCCCAGAATTCGTCGCGCTTGCTACGCAACTGGCCCTCCGTTAATGGCACATCGGATTTCCATCGTATTGTCTCATGGCACAGCGGGTGATTTTTACGTGTACTACCTGTAAAGATTTATTAATGTACAGTGATTTTATTCAATTATTTTCTACAAATCAAACTACATTGTATCACTCCAATGCTAAAACCATGAATGTACAAAATTTAAAGTGAATTCAAAAATCACTCCATCTTGTTACCAAAGTACGCATGTTGAGGTGCTACATATTCCCAATATTACTTTACGGAGTCGAGTCCTGGACACTAAATGAAGCAACAACAAAAAATGTTTGAAGCCTTTGAGTTGTAGCTACGTATCTTGCGGATAACTTGGAAAGACCGAGTAACAAACATAGAAGTCCTCCACAGGTTGAAGAAAGAGAAGGAGATCATGGACACCATCAAAATCCGCATGCTCCAATATCTAGGTCACATTATGCGGAACGAGGACAGATACGCCCTGTTACAAGCCATCATTCAAGACAATTCAAGGAGAATTTCATGGTGGCAGAATCTCACTGCGTGGTACAGGAAGACGTGGAACAAGCTCTTCAGAATAGCAACCAATAATGTGAAGATACTCATGCTTATCACAAACATCCGAAATCGGATAAGCACATGAAGAAGACCTAAGTGTAATTTTTGATAAGAGTTGGTTGACTAGAATACAATGTTCAAACAGCGAGTGTGATAGTGACGATCTTATTCACCTAATGTAACCGATGGAAAAGTTCAATCACAAAATTCTATATTGAAAGAGTAGTGTTGGGGGGTCCCCCTGCCCTTGTCACATATTCCTAATTCTATCTCTACCTAGGTTGCTAAACTTTGCTTTCCTTTCAAGTTTTCATCCACCCACACCTCAGCCATACCCACTCTTGAATATATCCTTCCTCTATTCATTCACCATCCACACTCTGTCCTACACCTACATCTCATGACAATTCATGTACCAATCCCTTCTTACTCAACTCTGCTCACTGCAATCTCAAACTTCACTACCCTCATACATAATTCTGCACACATGCTCATATAATTGGTTTCCTGCAGAAGCATCAGGAAAAACTAACAAATGTACAATTACTAAACCAAGATGGTATATTTAATCTAATTTAAGCCAAATAAGGTATTGGTATCAAAGCTCGGCATCGGGCAGTAAAAGCAGATCAGCACACAAGTATATCAGATGAGGAGCTCCAATAATAAATTATAGTAATTAATTCCCAACAAACTGTAACATAGTTGGCCAATACAACAACAGCATATGGTTACTGTGTACCAAACCTAAATAATAATGTTGTTAATCTTTAAAATCGATTCATGTAGAAATTCTAGCAACTTTTCTTCAATTTTCACAAATTTGATTTTTGTATTAATTCCTTTCTACAAACTACTGATTCAATTATAAATAAATAGTAAAAGTAGTAGTAAATAGTAAATGTAGTAGTAAATAGTAAAAGCTTAGGTATTCATGATTCAAATGTTAACAGTTTTCATTCGACTAGTGGGTCAACAGCTGATCTTTGTTATTATTTCATCAAAAAATTAGATAAAAATTACATAATTATAAGTAAATAGTAAAACCTTGGGTATTCACAATTCAAATGTCAACGATTTTCATTTAACTAGTGGGTAAACAGCTGATCTTTTTATTATTATCAACTAATTAGATAAAAACTACATGCTTTCGACCACTTGAATGGTAATAATGGTAATTGTTCATAAACTAATATATAATTAGACAAACCTTGCACATATTGTCACATATATGATAAGAAAAATTGTATGTGTAGAGACTACCCACTAGATTTTAGTTAATTTTCTGCCAACAAATAGAGTATTGACTAGCTTGAATTGCCCATAGTCATATGGCTTGAATCACCAGTAGAATACCCTCTGTATTCACCAATGTTCCATAAATCTATCAATATCTATTGAACCCAGAAGTATTCGTTGTTATAGCAATAATAAATACATTATCTATGGAATGTAGTTACTTTAGAGTCTCTCTATTGGAAACACTGAATAATTAAACAAAAGATGTCATCAAAGCTCTAATCGCAAGCACTATTCAAGGTGTTTGACATTTGTTTTGGCATATTCTGTCACAATGACATTTTAAATTGATCCATTCAATAGCTTATGGGATCTATAAAGTTTATAGGATGTTGGTGAATACAGCCATACATCTATTTCATTTTCAATAATCAGGCCATCATTGAAAACAATAACACTGCCATACTGTTATCAAATGTCATTTCACTTGAAACCCGCAACATATTTTCCACATAATCCCTTTTATTTACAACATACAATAGCATAATATACCAAAACAAACAGCCACCAGGCATTTAATTAACCATAATGATTGACACTTGCAAAAAATAATCCTTAACCTGATATTGTGCAACAAGTTACCCACAATCCTCTCCAACCCATCTGTTTGTATGGCAAACCCCCCCAATTGTTCTTGCCCCGAGCGCATTTTGTTGTTCAATCCGCACGGTTTAAAGGTTAAGTGCGTTACCTGAGTTGGGCCTGGATATCGACCCCGGGGAGTCGTCGATGGCCCCGCTCCGGCCGCGCGTGATCCCTATACAGCCGCCCATTCTGAATCACGACGAGTTGACGGTGTGGCATGCACGCATCGCCGCGGCCCTATATTTTGCGTTGCCATTCTGCCGCCATATCACGCACACGGACACATTCGAGGGGGGCGCCTGCTTCAGATCGGACGGACGACACACGACGATGACATGACAGGCGACGGGAGTGACGTGCGCGTCGCGTAGATGGCGCTGCCGGTACCGAGCGTGTTTTTATCACCACAGAGTTTGGAAATTGTGGTAGATGGCTGTGCGGGTGTGGTGGGGGGAGCGGCCATTATGAATTTTACCAAGGATACTAAACTAGAGAGGTTGGCTCATTCCCTATGTGTCTGTATGAATTTAAACGTAAACCCTCATCAGACTTATATTTATTCACAGACCGTTTCATATCCAGGATATAGTCAGTGACAAAAACCTACATATACCCATCTAATTTACAATAACTCTCAGTAATATTTACTTATATATATATATATATATATATATATATATATATATATATATATATATATATATAAAAAAATAGTTAGAGGGAGGACTTTCTGTACGAAGATTATTGTTAACAGTTTGGTTTTTTAGTAAATCCTGATGATGCTCTGGATTCAGAGCGAAATATCGATCTAAAGAGAAGAGGTTTCTTTTAGCCCTAATCGCCGCATTCCCAACAATCTCCCTCTAACTAGTTTTTCGGCGAAAAAAAAAAACTACCCTCAACTATATATATATATATATATATATATATATATATATATATATATATAAATATATATTTTGTCGATAATTATATTATCGGAGCACCCTATAAAACTCAGTTATGCGAACCACAACAGAAACAAGTCATGCGGACCTCAACAGAAACGCCAAGACAACCAGCAGAAGAGAAGAAATTATACTATGCTGATCGAGGAATCCATACAAAATAACGCGAACATCATACATCTCGTTATTCACAATTTGGTCTTCACAATTTGGTCTGTGTTTCAACCACACTGCGACAATAAGTTCATTAGTTAACTCAGTTTAGATTCATAAAAATGACCGTGAATTATAGTGTAGTGCAAAGATCAAGTCATTTGAAATAGTCAATCGGTTTAAATTGTTTAATCACGATGGCAACAGTCAGTTTAGAAATAAACACTTCAATGTCGCATACAAAATGAATAATTTTCAAAAGGTTTTCAAAAATTACAAACTATTTGGCTTGAATAGGAATGGGTTATTGGGAACACTTCTGAAGCGATCGCGTTACAATCTAGAGTGGTCCCCCAACGCTTGTCTAAACAAAGCCGTGCTGAACAAGTACATGTGTCTGCCGCTGCCAGAATGCAAGTGTCAAGTAAAGTATGTCTGGATTGATGGCACTGGTCAGCAGATGCGTTCGAAAACACGCACTTTGGGCTACATACCGAAGTGTGTCAGTGATGTGCCGCGATGGTCATTTGATGGGAGTTCAACAGGGCAGATAGAGAAGGGTTCGAAGCTTTCGGATGTTTATATTTATCCGGTGGCTATGTACAAGGATCCATTTCGTGGAGCTAACAATAAGATAGTTTTATGTGAAACCTACTATCATGATGGCAAACCAACGCCTACGAACTATCGGCATAATTGTAAGAAGGCTATGGACTGCGTGATTAAAGAACATCAGCCATACTTTGGATTGGAACAAGAGTATCAGTTAATGGATGTGCATGGGAGACCGTTTGGGTGGCCTCCAAATCGCGGGGAGCCGTTGGCTCAAGGCATTTATTATTGTTCAGTAGGAGCGGATCGGGCTTGGGGCAGGGATATTATAGAAGCCCATTATAGGGCTTGTCTGTACGCAGAGGTTGATATTGAAGGGACCAACGCTGAAGTCACGCCAGGACAGTGGGAGTTCCAAATAGGGGTATGTTGTGGGATTAAAGCAGCAGATGATCTGTGGATGGGGCGTTTTATTTTATGGCGGATGGCTGAGGAGTTTGGGGTGGCCATTTCTCTAGCACCAAAACTATTTCCGAATTGGAACGGAGCTGGATGTCACGCGAATATGTCCACGAATAAAATGCGGGAGGAGGGCGGTATTAAAGCTATAGAAGCGGCAATCGCTAAGCTAGCGAAAAAGCACAAGGAGCATTTGGTGTGGTACGATCCGACTTGTGGCCAAGATAATAAGGCGAGGTTGACTGGCAAACATGAAACTAGTTCAATGGAAAAGTTTACAAGCGCTGTGGCCAATCGGGGGGTTAGTGTGAGGATAGGACGTGACATTGCGGATAAGAAGAAGGGACACTTGGAAGATCGTAGGCCGGCATCCAACTGCGATCCATACGCTGTAATGAATATGCTCGTTCACACTATATTGATTGAAAAATAATGATGTGTTGTCTTCTGCGGTTTAATTAAGGACACTTTAAGGGATTAGATTTTAATTAATTAAAAATTGACCCAATAAATACAACATAAAGAAGTAAAAAAGGCTGTAGTTTATTTAGTTTATGATGTTAGAGTGAGATAGTGAATCATGAAGAAGTAAAAAAAGCTGTAGTTTATTTAGTTTATGATGATGTTAGAGTGAGATAGTGAATAAAGACACTTATGTGTCAGCGATTCGTAGGGAAATGGATTTGGATCACCCCCGATGCAGTGTCGTAGCGAGCTTATCTCGCGCCCGGGGCACAATGCCTTTTTAGCGCCCACATAACTCAACTAACTAATCAAGGAACAGAGGACCTTCCAGGAATAAATAAAGTAGAGATAGAAAAGGCTCTCAAACATATGAAAAATAGGCGTGCACCAGAAGAAGATTAATTTAAAACAGATCGTGCAATAAAAATCTTCCTGCAAACTTTGTTTTTGGGTGAAAATTATGAAAAAGTGGCTTATATTGAGCCCAATTAAATATAGAATGTAAAATAATATCAAAAATTTAAATATCTTAAATCTTCGATTTTTTATATTTTTTTATAACTCAGTCGATTAATCTAAAACAGCTCGTACGATAAAAATCTTCATGCACACTTTATTTTTCGGGGAAAATTATCAAAAGAGAGTTTATATTGAGACAAATTAAATATAAAATGTAAAATAATAGCATACATTTAAAATTCTAAAATCAGCTCGTGCTCGTGCGATAAAAACCTTCATGCAGACTTTATTTTTGGGGGAAAATTATTAAAACATAGCTTATATTGAGCCAAATTAAATATAGAATGAAAAATAAAATCATAAATTAAAATTTTTAAATCTTTGTTTTTTTTTAATCATTTTTTATAACTCAGTCGATTAATCTAAAACAGCTCGTACGATAAAAATCTTCATGCACACTTTATTTTTCGGAGAAAATTATCAAAAGAGAGTTTATATTGAGACAAATTAAATATAAAATGTAAAATAATAGCATAAATTTAAATTTCTAAAATCTGTGATTTTTTATAACTCAGTCGATTAATCTAAAACAGCTCGTGCGATAAAAACCTTCAAGCAGACTTTATTTTTGGGTAAAAATGATGAAAAGTGGCTTATATTGCGCCCAATTAAATATAGAATGTAAAATAATATCATAAATTTAAATTTCTTAAATCCTTGATTTTTTAAAATTTTTTCTAACTCAGTCGATTTTATTAAATCAGCTCGTGCAATAAAAATCTTCCTCTAGACCTTATTTTTTGGTGAAAATTATCAAAAAGTAGCTTATATTAAGCCCAATTAAATATAGAATGTAAAATAATATCATAAATTTAAATTTCTTAAATCTTTGATTTTTTATAATTTTTTATAACTCAGCCGAGTAATTTGAAATAGCTCGCACACTAAACACCTTCCTGCAGACTTTATTTGTGGGTCAAAATTATCAAAAATCAGTTTATTTTGAGCTTAATTAAATATAGATTGTAAAATAATATCATAAATTTAAATTTCTTAAATCTTTGATTTTTTTTTATAATTTTTTATAACTCAGTCAATTAATTTAAAACATTTCGTGCAATAAAAACCTTCATGCCGACATTATTTTTGGGTGAAAATTATCAAAAAAAATAGCTTATATTGAGCCAAATTAAATATAGAATGTAAAATAAAATCATAAATTTAAATTTTTGAAATCTTATTTTCTTATAATTTTGTTATTTATAACTCAGCCGAATAATTTGAAACAGCTCGTACAATGAAAACCTTCCTGCAGATCTTATCTTTGGGTGTAAATTATCAAAAAATGGTCTATTTAGAGCCTAATTAAATATAGAATGTAAAATAATATCAATAATTTAAATATCTGTAATCTTTGATTTTTTATGATTTTTTATAACTTTCAATCATTTCAATTATTTTAAACAAGCTCGTACAATGAAATAAACTTTCTTGCAGACATTATTTTTGGGTGAAAATTATTAAAAAGCGGCTCATATTAAGCCCAATTAAATATAGATTGTAAAATAATATCATAAATTAAAATTTCTTAAATCTTTGATTTTTTATAATTTTTTATAACTCAGCCGATTAATTTGAAACAAATTGCACACTAAACACCTTCCTGCAGACTTTATTTTTGAGTGAAAATTATCAAAAAATAGCTTATATTGAGTCCAATTAAATATAGAATATAAAATAAAATCATAAATTAATTTTTTTTAAATCTTTGATTTTTTTATATTTTTTTATAACTTAGTCGATTAATTTAAAACAGTTCGTGCCACAAATACCTTTCTGCAGACTTTAGGTTTAGGTGAAAATTATCAAAAAATTATATTGAGCCCAATTAAATATAGAATATAAAAGAAAATCATAAATTAAATTTTTTTAAATCTTTGATTTTTTATAATTTTTTATAACTCAGCCGATTCAGTTAAAATAGCCCGTGCAATAAAAACTTTCCTGCAGACATTATTTTTAGGTGAAAATGATCAAAAAATAGCTTATATTGAGTCCAATTAAATATAGACTGTAAAATAAAATCATACATTTAAATTTCTTAACCTTTAGATTAAAAAAAAATAATTATAACTCAGTAGAATAATTTAAAACAGCTCGCACGCTAAAAACCTGCCTGCAGACTTTATTTTTGGATGAAAATTATCAAAAAGTGGCTTATATTGAGCTCAATTAAATATATAATGTAAAATAATTTCACAAAATTTAATTTCTTATATCTCTGATGTTTTTATAATTTTTTATAACTCACATTAATTTAACACAGCTCATGCAATAAAAACCTTCTTGCAGACTTTATTTTTGGGTAAAAATTATTAAAAAATTGTTTATTTTAAGCCCAATTAAATATAGAATGTAAAATAATATGATAAATTTTTTTTTTTAAATCTATGATTAAAAAGTTTTATTTAAGTTGGCAGTATAGTAGCTGTCAAATTTTGTTCTATCAACCCAAAAAATTATTCCATAAGTATGCACTTAGAAAGTCGGTGGAACGGATGAATTAAAAACATGAATTTCCACTAATAAAACAAATTGAAAATCATTGAAAGTTTAAATCGATGGCGTTGTGCTTTGAGTTGCCTATCATACGCCCCCAGCTCGAGCCCACGTGAAACCATCACGCGTGCACTTCACGTTTGTTTTACCCCAATCACACCGCCAGCATCTGTCACACACGAGCACCGTTTTGTTTTGGTCGGGCTCAAAACAAAAGCGTTTAAAAAAAAGAAACCGCCACCGCGACAGGCCGTTCACGCGATCGCGTGTGCCGCGTGCATTAAAAAAAAAACGATCGCCACCACCTTGGTGGAAAAGAAGTATGGGCGTCTAGGCTTATTTTTTGTTTCCTTCGCTGGAGGGAGGGGGCGCTCCCGTCGGTCGCGATGGGCCAGACGACGAGCGGAATTCCAGGTAATGAAAACAAACAACAACAACAACAAAAAAAAACAGTTGCATGCGACATTTCAGGTGGGTTTGTCGGTTTTCAGGGCGTTTGTTTGAGGTTAAAAAGCTGGTAGGATTTTGCCCCCGGGAGCGATTACAGCGAGTCCGGGGTTAGCAAAGGTCGGGAATGCGATAAGCTGGGATGATATTCAATATTTGTGAACAAATTTACATGGAATTGTAAACGAATGTTGTTCTTGTTTACATAGTTTTAGTCTATATTGTGTTAGAATTGAGGGACATTTGAATGAAAAACATACATTTTTAGTATGATGGGTTGTTATTGTTTCCGGATGTAACTAGCGCCACCTATTATTGCTAATCTGAAGTTTTATGTTTTGTTTCAGACATCGTAGAATATTCTATCTGTCCACTATTTAAAACGACTTGAACTATGCATTACATTATTTTTCACATATATTGTTTTAATTAGTCTTAAATTAATAAATAACATTTAAAGTAATCATAAAAAATAACGGATAATAGTGTAGTGCATAGTTTAAGTCGTTTGAAATAGAGGACGGGTATAGTTTGGTTGGTGGGGGGCGCCCGCCCGCCCCACCTTTGTTCCCATAGTTTATTCCATAGGATAACACTCTCCCTGGTATGGTTTCAACAATATAATACATTTGTATCTATTGAAAAAAACTATGGGAGCAAAGGTGGGGTGGGCGGTTGACCCCCACCAACCAAACTATGCCCGTCCACTATTTCAAACCACTTGAACTATGTACTACACTATTATCCGTTCCCCCTAGTGGTGTGGTCGGGTTTCCCTTACCAACCAAACTATGCCCGTCCATTATTTCAAATGACTTGAACTCTGCACTACATTATTTCTCACTTTTTTTTACGAATTAGGCGTAAATTAACAAACGGAATTAATTGAATAGAATATAAATTAATGGATAATAGTATAGTGCAGAGTTCAAGTTATTTGAAATAGTGGACGGGCATAGTTTGGTTGGTAGGGGACACCCGCCCACCCCACCTACGTTCGCATAGTTTTTTCATTGGATATAGATGGTTTATATTGTTTAAACTATTCTAAGAAGAGTGTTATCCTATGAAAAAACTATGCGAGCAAAGGTGGGGTGGGCGGGCGCCCCCTACCAACCTGACTATACCCGTCCACTATTTAGAACGACTTGAACTATGCATTACATTATTTTTCACATATATTTTTTTAATTAGTCTTAAATCAATAAATGACAATTTAATTATAGAAAATAACAGATAATAGTGTAGTGCATAGTTCAAGTCGTTTGAAATAGTGGACGGACATAGTTTGGTTGGTGGGGGCCGCCCACCCGCCCCACCTATGTTACCATAGTTTATTCCATAGGATAACACTCTCCCTGGTATGGTTTCAACAATATAATACATTTGTATCTATTGAAAAAAACTATGGGAGCAAAGGTGGGGTGGGCGGGTGTCCCCCACAGACCAAACTATGCCTGTGCACTATTTCAAACGACTTGAACTATGTACTACACTATTATCCGTTCCCCCTAGTGGTGTCGACGGGTTCCCCTTACCAACCAAACTATGCCCGTCCATTATTTCAAATGACTTGAACTCTGCACCACATTATTTCTCACTTTTTTACGAATTACGCGTAAATTAACAAACGGAATTAATTGAATAGAATATAAATTAATGAATAATAGTATAGTGCAGAGTTCAAGTTATTTGAAATAGTGGACGGGCATAGTTTGGTTGGTAGGGGCCACCCGCCCACCCCACCTACGCTCGCATAGTTTTTTCATTGGATAGAGATGGTTTATATTGTTTAAACTATTCTAAGAAGAGTGTTATCCTATGAAAAAACTTTGCGAGCAAAGGTGGGGTGGGCGGGCGGCCCCTACCAACCTGACTATACCCGTCCACTATTTAGAACGACTTGAACTATACATTACATTATTTTTCACATATATTTTTTTAATTAGTCTTAAATCAATAAATGACAATTTAATTATAGAAAATAACAGATAATAGTGTAGTGTATAGTTCAAGTCGTTTTAAATAGTGGACGGGTATAGTCAGGTTGGTAGGGGCCGCCCGCCCACCCCACCTTTGCTCGCATAGTTTTTTCATAGGATAACACTCTTCTTAGAATAGTTTAAACAATATAAATTATCTATATCCAATGAAAAAACTAAGCGAGCGTAGGTGGGGTGGGCGGGTGGCCCCCACCAACCAAACTATTCCCGTCCACTATTTCAAACCACTTGAACTATGTACTACACTATTATCCGTTCCCCCTAGTGGTGTGGTCGCGTTTCCCTTACCAACCAAACTATGCCCGTCCATTATTTCAAATGACTTGAACTCTGCACTACATTATTTCTCACTTTTTTTTACGAATTAGGCGTAAATTAACAAACGGAATTAATTGAATAGAATATAAATTAATGGATAATAGTATAGTGCAAAGTTCAAGTTATTTGAAATAGTGGACGGGCATAGTTTGGTTGGTAGGGGCCACCCGCCCACCCCACCTACGCTCGCATAGTTTTTTTATTGGATATAGATAATTTATATTGTTTAAACTATTCTAAGAAGAGTGTTATCCTATGAAAAAACTATGCGAGCAAAGGTGGGGTGGGCGGGCGGCCCCTACCAACCTGACTATACCCGTCCACTATTTAAAACGACTTGAACTATGTATTACATTATTTTTCACAAATATTTTTTTAATTAGTCTTAAATTAATAAATGACAATTTAATTATAGAAAATAACAGATAATAGTGTAGTGCATAGTTCAAGTCGTTTGAAATAGTGGACGGGCATAGTTTGGTCGGTAGGGTTCTATTTTTACACATTACTTTTTACTCAGATATGATTATATATAATATGTTTAAAGAGGAAACGTTGATGAATACGGGGGTTAATGTTTCAAATGAAAAAAAAAATGCTACCCTCCAGTTAACTACGTACTTTGAATATTATTTTGACATATTTTTCTCAGTATTTTTTACACATTAAATATTTTTTCGATCGTAATGAGCTAGCATTCAAACTTAAATCTGCATATTTTTTGTGGGAAACTGTACGTTTTCTCACTGCCGCCCACACAGGCACTCGCAGTTGCGGTTCCACACACAAACACTCGCGAGATTGAGCGTGATTATGTGAATTAGAGGGTCATAAGGCCTCCCAGCCGGACCGGTTATGAGGGCGACCTTTGCCACCAATCGAGTTGATTGGATAATTGAAACTGCAATTGTCAAACACCTCGGGACGCGGCGCAGTCGGACGTGACCGGACTGGATTGAATTAAGAATTGTCTGCTCAATTCAATGATAAAAGCAGTCATTTTTTTTGTATAACATAAAGCACTAAAATTGCGATTTTGTAAATCAATAATATTCGTAATCATTGAACAAATGTTACTTGAGTTAACTAAAGATTAAAAGAAAACCCCTTACGACCATACGACTAACCAGAAAGTAGGAGAGAAAGTGGATACGACACAAGCCAAATTTTTTGCTTATCATTTAACAAACGCCTTCAATCCAAAAATTATACAACTAACCTCCTAGGAGGAAAGTTAAACACCATCAAGCGGCACCACATCAATTAGCAATGCACACCCATATTGTAATAACATGCTCATGCCATCAGTGGTGGATTTACACTTATATTTGTTTTATAAGATTGGCTTTGTGCTGATATCTCAAGCACTCTGTTGAAATATTATTCCATAGAGGGCACTATCCGGGGATCCTAATGTCATGAGCATGTTGACGGTTATTACCATACTTTAACTTTCCTCCTAGGGGGTTAGTTGTATAATTTTTGTATATAATTACTCGAAATATTGTGTGAATTCATCCTCACTAGCTGAGCTACACTGATGAGATCTAATAAGATCGAAATCTATCTAGATTTACATATCTATGTAGATTGCTAAGAGGTGGCTTCACACCTTATATATGTTATTTGCATATTATTTGCGTACCTTTACCATATTTTAAATTAATTTTATTACATTGTTATATTCTATATTGTTGTCCTGTAATTATGATTTGTTATGTTGGGCAATAATAATAATTATTATTATTTCCATTTCTGATATTTATGTTTTATTATCTAATTTTCAAATTACATGCAGTGAAGTAGTTGGTTTATTATATAGACTGTGAAAAATATTAACAATTAACTTGCGCCATATAACTTTAATGAAACATGGGAGGCAATTTCAAGCAACACGTGACGAATTCCCTTCAGTGTCACTGCCATTAATTCGAATCTAATAAAATTCGCTACGGTCGCGTTTTATATCTATTTATTCCTTCTTTTTTTTCGACTATTGCCGTCGTGTCGGTCGGTGTGCGCGATTTGAAATCGTTAAATTTTTACCGTGAGAAAGCGAGCGCACCGTGTGCTCCGCACGTTTGACGTCCGAAGATAATGGCAGGCTCTCCGATGTGGGAACCGCAATCGAGGATAATTTCCCTCGAATTACCTATCGCGCGTCCCGGCGAGTTAAACGCTCGGATAATTTATTATCATGCCACAAGTTGGAGAAGAGAACTAACCAACAACAACAACAAAAAAAAACGTTTAGTACTTATGAAATTATACTTATATGCGGTGGTATGGTGGAAATACGTTTCATTTCATAAATGGGTAGATTATATGTTGGTTTAAGGACATGATTTCTATAACTATAAGCATCGAAATTCTTGAGGTTCTGAATATAAGAGAAAAATGGCATGAACACATCTCAAGAGTTGGATGTAATATTTTCATATTATATAAATACCTCTAATAAAGAAGATGAATAAAACAACTATGTTTTTTACCACTTGTTTCCAACAAGTGGTAAAAAACATAGTAGTTTTATTCATCTCCTTTATTGAAAATGAATTACCACGCAGTAGATGCCAAAACCATTCAATGTCATAAATATCTCTATAATATAAAAACCATATTTTTTGTTTATTATTTAATTAAAGTATTTTGGACACAAGGGGGTTAAACTCTTGCTCTTCAATGCCCAGTATTAGCGCCTCTAACCACTAAACCTTGAATTCTACATAACTACATTGTTTCCTGCAAATGCTTATGAATGACTTCGTTAAAGTTTGTTTTTGTTATTGCAGAGTGTAGTACATCTATGATTAAATAAAAGAGAAGATAGTGTGTACCTTGTACTCCAGAACTGCTTCCGTATTCACCAATTTTCTATAAATCTATCAATAGCTACTGAACCCATAAGTATTTGTTGTTATAGAAACAATAAATACATTATCTAGAAAATGTAGTTACTTTAGATTTTCTCTATTGGAAACACTGAATAATTAAACAAAATGTGTCATCAAAGATCCAATCACAAGCGCTAATCAAAGTGTTTGACACTTGTTTTGGCATATTCTGTCACAATGAATTGTCAGTTTATCCATTCAATAGCTTATGGGACCTATAAAGTTTATGGGATGTTGGTGAATATGGGCATGAGTTGGGCAAAGTAAAATATTCATGCGATTGTTTAAAAACTGGAGAAGCTTGAAAATAATAATAATAATAATAATGATTTTTCCCCCCTTGAAGTACATAAACTAGATTAACAAATGTTTACAGTAACAACGAAAATAATAGAATAATAGAAAGTAGAAAATAGATATATGCGAAATAACTAGTAGTATTGGATTGTTAAGGCGTCTACTTTGTGATAATTCATTTGAAAGGATAAATAAAACGAATTTTTACTTTGTTTTTTATGTGATAAAAAACAAAGTAAAAAATCGTTTTATTTATCCTTTAACTAGTAGTAGTTTATAAAGAGTAAATAAACTGCGAAACAAAGAAAAAATTGTTTTATTTATCTTTTAAATATTTATACTATTTATATTGAATGAAGTACCGTGCTACTTAGAGTATAGTTCCTGTGCTGGGATTCATTCGAGTGTTTAAATCACCGCCGGATTTGACTAGGATCCGCTAAAGCGCGCCCGTTAATTGCACCGTTTGCAATTAAATCGCATCCTGAGGAAATTAGCAATTTTATTAAGGCGCCCGGGTTATTTTGTATGTATGAAATTCATGCGAACGCGCACCGAACCGGTCTCACCCGGGGAACAACAGAAGACTTAATGCCGTGCCACAAAAACATACTAATAACAAACGTAATTTACATACAAAATAAAAGTACTACTCCGCCAAAAATTACTAATTACCCCCATCTATCGCCGCTCCCTTTGCCCTTGCGACTTTCCTCTCCCACGTCAGCCTCCTCGCCTTCCCCATCCTCGCATAACCATTCATTCAGCAGCTTTCTGCAGTCTCCCACTTTTATTTATATTGTATTTTTATTTTTATTTTTGTATATTTTTGTTGAGGTTTGTGATGTGGAGGGGCAGTGAGGCAAATGCCAATAAAGGTCTTTTTTTTACATACAAAATAACTGAATTCTGTAAACAGTGTAATCTTTTACCTTTTCTATTATAAAGTACATCTATACTGTCTCTTGATTACAGCCTTATTTTATTTGACTATTAAGATTTTTATTGAATTTTTCTTAAATTTTCATCTCAATACAATAATAGTATATGGTCACAGAAATCCGTCTTCAGCTGCTCTATTTACATGCCCACCGCGTCTGCAGATTTTGCAATCTGCTGCTCCCCCAATTTGATTATTATAGGGTTAAATGACACTCAACGGTCGTTGCAAAGGTGTTCTTGCCATTAAACGCACGCCGGGGTTATTGTTGTCGTCTGCATAACAACACAGTGCACCCCTTTTCATACAAAAACACGTGCCCTCGTGGCCGGCCGCGTGAGTGCAATTCAATCAAAAACATGCATACATGGAATAATAGCAGCTTGCTGAGGGAAATTGGTTACGCGTTTAAAGCGACTGTTTATGACAATAAATACAATATTTACCAAACCTTTTCGTGATAAACGTGACTTTCCTATGTAATACTATACGTAATTGAAATTTACTAAATTTTGTTTTGTATTAAATTAACCAAATTTACGGCAAAATAACTACTATTAAACACACACAAAAAATACTTAGCATAACGATTCAAAAATTCATTCCTTCTACAAAATATACCCAAAAACACAATACAATAACATAAATAAAAGACAATATACAATTAAATGAATAGTACTGACCAACATCACTACAACTTCACATTTTTCATAAAGGTAACTATCGATATCAAGTAGATATATATATATATATATATATATATATATATATATATATATATATATATATATATGTATATTTGTTTATGTATATGTATATTTGTTTATGTATATGTATGTATATAGCTCAGCTAAATAAAGATCTTTCTTTCTATACAATTTATATTTAGAAAGGTTATGATGGCAATTACCATAAATCATATTCAGGACTGGAAAATTAAAAACTATAAAGAAAAATATCTGGTGTGGGCAACACACGACTTTCCGAATTACATTTTCAAATTTTTTTATTTTTTGTTGATATTTTTGACAATATTGACTATATTTGACCAAATCGCACTATATTTGACAATATTTGGAGATATTTGACTATATTTGACTATATTTGGCTATATTTTATAAAATTAAACATATTATTTGACGATATATGATGATATTTGCCAACACTGGACAATATTTGAGATTATTTGACAATATTTGACGATTTTAGACAATAGTTGACGATATTTGACAATATTTGATGATATTTGACTATATTTGATTTTGATTCAAGCCACTTGAAAAAAAAAATAATAACTAAAAATACAATAAATAAGTAAGCAGCTTGAATTTTTTTTCACAAACTATTATGAATTTTGGATAATAACCCATGTATTTATTGTTATTATTTTATTTATAAAATTTATATTTTATTTATTTTATTTATTTAAAATTTATGTTGTATTCAAAATACATGGGTATTATACAAAATTCAAAAGTTTTAGTAAACAAATTCAAGCTGCTTGAAAAAGAAAATGGAATTTTATATAATAACCCGTGTATTATTATTAAAAATACATGGGTTATTATACAAAATTCCAAAGTTTTTGTGAAAAAAAATCAAGCTGCTTGAAAAAATAAATAAAATAGAATTTTATATAATAACCCGTGTATTATTATATGAAATTCTAAATTTTTTCTTTTTCAAGCAGCTTGAATTTTTTTTTACAAACAATTATGAATTTTGGATAATAACCCATGTATATTTATTGTTATTATTTTATTTGTAAAATTTATATTTTATTTATTTAAAATGTATGTTGTATTCAAAATACATGGGTATTATACAAAATTCAAAAGTTTTAGTAAACAAATTCAAGCTGCTTGAAAAAAAAAATTAATTTTATATAATAACCCGTGTATTATTATTAAAAATACATGGGTTATTATACAAAATTCCAAAAATTTTGTGAAAAAAAATCAAGCTGCTTGAAAAAATAAATAAATTAGAATTTTATATAATAACCCGTGTATTATTATATAAAATTCAATTTTTTCAAGCAGCTTGAATTTTTTTTCGTAAACAATTATGAATTTTGGATAATAACCCATGTATTTATTGTTATTTTATTTATAAAATTTATATTTGTTTTTTTTAATTCAAAATACATGGATTATTATACAAAATTCCAAAGTTTTTGTGAAAAAAAATCAAGCTGCTTGAAAAAATAAATAAATTAGAATTTTATATAATAACCCGTGTATTATTATATAAAATTCAATTTTTTTTCTTTTTCAAGCAGCTTGAATTTTTTTTCGTAAACAATTATTAATTTTGGATAATAACCCATGTATTTATTGTTATTTTATTTATAAAATTTATATTTGTTTTTTTTAATTCAAAATACATGGATTATTATACAAAATTCCAAAGTTTTTGTGAAAAAAAATCAAGCTGCTTGAAAAAATAAATAAATTAGAATTTTATATAATAACCCGTGTATTATTATATAAAATTCTAATTTTTTTCTTTTTCAAGCAGCTTGCATTTTTTTTCACAAACTATTATGAATTTTGGATAATAATCCATGAATTTATTGTTATTATTTTATTTATAAAATTTATATTTGCTTTTTTTTATATTAAAAATACATGGGTTATACAAAATTCCAAAGTTTTTGCGAAAAAAAAATCAAGCTGCTTGAAAAAATAAATAAATTAGAATTTTATATAATAACCCGTGTATTATTATATAAAATTCTAATTTTTTTCTTTTTCAAGCAACTTGAATTTTTTTTCACAAACAATTATGAATTTTGGATAACCCATGCATTTATTGTTATTATTTTATTTATAAAATTTATATTTTATTTATTTAAAATTTATGTTGTATTTAAAATACATGGGTATTATACAAAATTCCAAAGTTTTAGTAAACAAATTCAAGCTGCTTGAAAATTTTTTTTTTTATATAATAACCCGTGTATTATTATTAAAAATACATGGGTTATTATACAAAATTCCAAAGTTTTTGCGAAAAAAAAATCAAGCTGCTTGAAAAAATAAATGAATTAGAATTTTATATAATAACCCGTGTATTATTATATAAAATTCAAAATTTTTTCTTTTTCAAGCAGCTTGAATTTTTTTTCACAAACTATTATGAATTTTGGATAATAATCCATGAATTTATTGTTATTATTTTATTTATAAAATTTATATTTGCTTTTTTTTTAATTAAATATACATGGGTTATACAAAATTCCAAAGTTTTTGCGAAAAAAAAATCAAGCTGCTTGAAAAAAATAACTAAATTAGAATTTTATATAATAACCCGTGTATTATTAAATAAAATTCTATTTTTTTTCTTTTTCAAGCAGCTTGAAATTTTTTTCGCAAACAATTATGAATTTTGGATAATAACCCATGTATTTTTAGTTATTATTTTATTTATAAAATTTATGAATATATTTCTTTTTTTTTTAATTATGAACTTTGTATAATAATCCATGTATTTTTAGTTATTATTTTATTTATAAAATTTAAAAAAAAATATATATATTTTTTTCAAAAAAAAAAATTAATTTTGTATATTAATCCATGTATTTTTACTTATTATTTTATTTATAAAATTTATAAATATATATATTTTTTTAATTATAACTTTGTATAATAATCCATGTTTTTAGTAATTTTTTTATAACTAAAAATACAATTGGTTAATATACAAAATTCATAAGTTTTTGTGAAACATAGTTTTTCAAGCTGCTTGAAAAAAAAAAAAAATAATATTTATAATATTTATAAAATTTATATTTGTTTTTTTTTATTAAAAATACATGGGTTATACAAAATTCCAAAGTTTTTGCGAAAAAAAATCAAGCTGCTTGAAAAAATAAATAAATTAGAATTTTATATAATAACCCGTGTATTATTATATAAAATTCTATTTTTTTTATTTTTTAAGCAGCTTGAATTTTTTTTCACAAACTATTATGAATTTTGGATAATAATCCATGAATTTATTGTTATTATTTTATTTATAAAATTTATATTTGCTTTTTTTTTAATTAAATATACATGGGTTATACAAAATTCCAAAGTTTTTGCGAAAAAAAAAATCAAGCTGCTTGAAAAAAATAACTAAATTAGAATTTTATATAATAACCCGTGTATTATTAAATAAAATTCTATTTTTTTTCTTTTTCAAGCAGCTTGAAATTTTTTTTCGCAAACAATTATGAATTTTGGATAATAACCCATGTATTTTTAGTTATTATTTTATTTATAAAATTTAAAAAATTTATATATATTTAAAAAAAAAAAATAATTTTGTATATTAACCCATGTATTTTTAGTTATTATTTTATTTATAAAATTTATAAATATATATATTTTTTTAATTATAACTTTGTATAATAATCCATGTTTTTAGTAATTTTTTTATAACTAAAAATACAATTGGTTAATATACAAAATTCATAAGTTTTTGTGAAACATAGTTTTTCAAGCTGCTTGAAAAAAAATAATAATAACTGTAAATGAAATAAATAAAATTTATAAAATTTATAAAATTTATAAAATTTATAAAATTTATAAAATTTATAAAATTTATAAAATTTATAAAATTTATAAATAATATCATAAATATAAAACATATAAACACATGGGTTATGATACAATTTTTTTTTGAAAAAAAAACTAAAAATGCAATAAATAAAATTTATAAATAAAATAATAATTTAAAATATATGGGTTATTATACAATATTTTTTTCCTTTTTGACTTTTTTGGCTGTTTTGACCTTTTGAAATTGTTGACACTTTTGACATTTTCACGTTTTGAAGTTAAAGTCACTTTTTGGCATTCTGACATTTTAATATTTTGACATTCAGACATTTTAACTTTTGGCATTGTAACATATTTACATTTTGGAATTTTGACATATTTACATTTAGTTATTTTCACATTTTCATGTTTTCTCATTTTCAAATTTTCATTTTTCACATTTTCAAATTGAAACTGGGTATTTAATATTTTGACATTCTGACATTTTAACATATTGGCATTTTGACATTTTGTAATTTTGACATATTTACCTTTAGTCATTTTCACATTTTAATTTTTCACAATTTCCATATATTAATATATAAAATTCTAATTTTTTTCTTTTTCAAACAGCTTGAATTTTTTTTTCGCAAAAAAATATGAATTTTGTATAATAACTCATGTATTTTTAGTTATTATTTTATTTATAAAATTTATGAATATATTTCTTTATTTTTTAAAATTATGAACGTTGTATATAATTTTTAGTTATTATTTTATTTATAAAATTTATGAATATATTTCTTTATTTTTTAAAATTATGAACGTTGTATAATAATCCATGTATTTTTGGTTATTTTTTTATAACTAAAAATACATTGATTAATATACAAAATTCATAAGTTTTTGTGAAAAATATTTTTTCAAACAGCTTGAAAAAAATAAATAAATAACTAAAAATACAATAAATAAATAAAAGAAATAAAAATTATAAATAAAATAATATTAAATAATTAAAAAATTAATAATTAATAATACAATTTTTTTTGAACAAAAATAATAACTAAATTTGCAATAAATATATAAATAAAATCAATAAAATAATAATTAAAAATACATGGGGGAAAATATTGTATAATAATACTATATTTTTTTCCTTTTTTTGAATTTTTGACATTTTTGACTTTTTTTTGGCTTCTTTGACATTTTTTTGAAATTGTTGACACTTTTGAGATTTTGACATTTTCACGTTTTGAAGTTTGATATTTAACTTTTTGGTATTCTGACATTTTACCATTTTGACATTCTGACATTTTAACATTTGGCATTATGACATTTTTTCATATTGGAATTTTGACATATTTACATATAGTCATTTCCACATTTTCATTTTTCACATTTTCAAATTTTCAAATTTTCAAATTTTCAAATTTTCAAATTTTCAAATTTTCAAATTTTCAAAGTTTCAAATTTTCAAATTTTCTAATTTTCAAATTTTCAAATTTTCAAATTTTCAAATTTTCAAATTTTCAAATTTTCAAATTTTCAAATTTTCAAATTTTCAAATTTTCAAATTTTTAAATTTTTAAATTTTTAAATTTTTAAATTTTTAAATTTTTAAATTTTTAAATTTTTAAATTTTTAAATTTTTAAATTTTTAAATTTTTAAATTTTCATGATTTACTATACAATATTTATTTCCTTTTTTTAACTTTCTGACATTTTTTACTTTTTTGACTTTTTTTGGCTTCTTTGACATTTTTTGAAATTGTTGACACTTTTGAGATTTTGACATTTTCACGTTTTGAAGTTTGACTTTTTAACTTTTTGGCATTCTGACATTTTACCATTTTGATATTCTGACATTTTTACATTTTGGAATTTTACATTTAACTTACATTTAGTCATGTTCACATTTTAATTGTTCACAATTTTCTTTTTCACATTTTTAAATTTTCTCATTTTCAAATTTTCATTTTTCACATTTTCAAATTGAAATTAGGTATTTGAATTCACTATTTACCGATATGTGTCTGTCGACTAGTCCACACATGCTGAGGTAATGTGGACATACGACCGTGTCGATCTTTATGTTCGATCGGAATTGTTGATTGGCATAGTGTGGATGAGGCTTTAGAGTGTTTGTCAAAAACACAACGCCCCGCTGGCGTATCCTATATATCAGTCGAAGCGCTCATTAAATAAAAGTGAATTTTAAATCACCGATAGAAACAATTATTGCTAAAACATTTAAAAAAAATCTTTTCCAATTTTATTCATTGTTAAATCAACAATGTATTTATTATAGTGATATTGTTGATTTTGGACAACATTTGACAATATTTGATGATATTTGACTATATTTGACAAAATTTGTTTCATTTTAATTTTCAGTCGTTTGTCTGTAATTAAATTTTAAACTATATCTAATAAAACGTGAATTCTAAATCACCAATAGAAACAATTGTTACTAAAACATTTTTTTTAAATCTTTTCCTATTTTATTCATTGTTTAAATCAACAATGTATTTATTGTTCGGCCGCTCATTGTCGACTCGTGCGCGCGATGTAAAGGGAAAACAATGAAAAACGAAAACATCCCATTGTTTTTCCTATGCGGTGTTTTCTGTGTGTGTGGTGTGTTAAATTGTCGTTAAGGATGCGCCGACATGTGGCGGCTGCGGCACGCGACAGCGGTCGCGTGCCCAGACGGAATACGTGCCATGCCACCCCGAGGGCAAAAGACGAGAGGAGCCCCGCCCGTGGGCCATGTAGAAAGCGGCTCGACTTATATTACAAATATAGGTGGCTGCGAAAATTGAAGGATGCCATATTGTTATTCTATTATAATTATAGAGAAAGTAAATTTAGAGATAGGTTGCGTTGAAAGGTTTAAATATAGATACCGGGTGGTCATTAAAAATAAACACTCTGTACAAAATCTCTATGATATTAAAACGAAGATACTGTTTGTTACCCCCACTTCACCTAGTATGATAATAATGATACTCAAAAATTAAATCATTAAAACACCTTGTGTATAATAATTAAGGAAGCCTAAAGGACCATTCACAATAAGCAATAAGCAATTTATATTTTAGATTGTATTTATACCAAATACTTCAATTAAAGACAGCAGTGATTCTTAACCTTTTTTCATAACGGTTTACTTTTAATAAATAAAACATTATACAAATATAGGTGGCGAGGGGGTGCGAATATACATATACATATATATATATATATATATATATATATATATATATATATATATATATATAGTATTTTGTTATAATTCTCATATTGTATTGACTTGTGTAAACTTCTTGAAGTGATAACACTAATAAACGATTATTATTATTATTATTATAGAGAAAGTAAATTTAGAGCTAGGTTTCTTTTGAAGGTATGAATATAGATACCGGGTAGTCAGAAATTCTGCTCTTTCCATTGTCATATAATATTATATCACTGGTGTTTGGGCAAAAGGGCTTAAGTCAAGAAATGTAAAGTTTACATTTCCTGACGTAAGCCCTTTTGCCCAAACACCAGTGAAATAATATTATATATTCTAAAACCTATTCTATATGTTAAGAAACATTTCATATAAAAATACTGGAGGTGAGAATGTTAATATCATGTGTATTTGTATTTTGAAAATTTAATTGAATTTGTGGACAGGCCCCCTCATTTGTCATCTTCACTGGAACTCCCTGTTTCATTCATAATTTTAATTGCGCCCGTCGTTTGTCTGAATTACGACACTTCCTGTTGCCGTGGGCGCTCACGGTGCGGGCACACTGAATACTCCAATTAATTGAAGCGAATTAGGGGTTAATTGCGCTACTCTTAATTTCCACCAAATGTCTAATTACTGGCGAAGAAATTTCTGTGAGAAGATAATAAGAGATATCCGGTGAAGTTCAAAAGGTTACTTTTAATAATTAAAAGCCATTATTAAGAAAATAGATGAAAATAGATGTATAAATATATACAATTTGATTTTCTTTTTTTATTCGTGATTGAATTGTAGAAATTCCATTAAAAAATTTGTGATTTGTGATTTTTTTATATTAGTAATGACTTTTTAAGGCCCGGTTATATAACTATCGAAATAATTTCCCATCCGTGATTCTAATCTCACTTTTGACATCTTTGACACACAATGCAACGTTGCCATATTAAGAGTATGAGGCTTACTTTTAATAGTTGTTAACCATTTGTACATTAAACATTTTTAAACTTGTACGAGTTTTCCTCAATCCTGAGGTGGTGGGTGGCAGCGAAACCTCGGTGTGGTCTGCACATCAAGTGTAAGATCAGAAATAAGACTATTGTTAATACACCCATGTTTGTAATACTCGTAGAATTATCATAAAATTGTAGGATTGCTGCTGTTAATATGTTAAAATAAACTAGTATAGAGAGAGAGTTAATCTGTATTAAGGCTACCTATTGCTATAACTATAGTTTAGAATATACTAAATTTGTTTTATACACTTCTCACTACTTATCTATTTCAGTATGCGTTAATTGAATTGTGCACGCAATGTGTGTAACCACCACCACCAAAGTGGCTGCATCATCGATTTTATTAATAGCACTTATTGCGCGATTTTCCACCGTCGTGTCTGTGTTAATCGGAAACGGAGGGTTCTATTAATAGCGGCCAGAAGCGGGGCGCGCGTTCCGCATTACAGACTTTTATTGCCAAACGCCGACATATCCAGAGGCTGCTGTTGCTGCGAATACTCTTTGCACCTGGCTCTTCCCAAGCTGCGCTCTCTTTGTGTCCGCCCCGGTTTAACAATTCCGGCAGCCACGCGCCAGACACACTTCACCGTTTTCGGGGGGATTAACATGCCGATAACGGGACTCAAAGAGAAGAAAAAATAACCACAGCATAATAGGTTTTATATACCACTACTTATAGCCTCATTATTAATTAGTTTAGTGTTCATAATAGTATTTCTTAGTAAGTTAAGTTACCTATATCCCGTAAATTATTAAAGAGTAATTAGCCAACAC
This sequence comes from Lordithon lunulatus, assembly GCA_963942505.1. Classification (NCBI taxonomy): domain Eukaryota; kingdom Metazoa; phylum Arthropoda; class Insecta; order Coleoptera; family Staphylinidae; genus Lordithon; species Lordithon lunulatus. The sequence goes on from OZ012669.1 coordinate 1,583,869, forward strand.
AGAACACCTGCTTATCGTATGCAAATAACGATACAAAGGGATGAAACACATAAAAACAACATAAAATGCAATAGGTTACATATAACATAGACACTAATAACAGAAGGCACAAATGCTATGTTATATGAGAACTGACTAGCACAGAAAATAGCATTCAACAGCATACAAGACAGATAATGCCTGGGAAAACTGTAATCCAACATCATGAACAGTGCGTTCGAGGCCATCGGCCAAAGAGGAGTCAGGAATACTCCACTCCACCAAATCTTGGTACAACCCGGACCTAAGAGACATATCCCGACCAAAATCAGAAGTATATAAAAAATACAAGAACCCAGGAAGCTCACGACAACTACAATTACGAACAAAAGAAGATTTACAAACTACTTAGTAAGTAGAAGCAATCAGCTACCTACATCAAACGGAATACATAACACCTGAAGAATGGGCCAAATTACAAGTACAAATACAATTACAAGAGCCTATATAAAATAGGGATTACCATTAAGATTGCAACCACCGCTCTAGTGGAATAGTAGACAATAGAGGACTCAAACTGGTTTATTAGCCAAGAAGAAATAAAGCATGAAATTAAGAACCTAAAATCAAGGAAGGCAGCAGGCGAAGATATATTTTTATAGTATAAACAATAAGTTTATTTCGTTTGTATTAAATTACTGTATAACAGTATTGCAGCCAATATGTTTACTAATTATCCAAACAATTGATGGTCGTAAACAAAGCGTTTGTTTTGTATATTTAAATGGGTGCGAGCAGGGGTCTATTTTCAGCGCGAAACACCGTCAGGCTCCCGATAATCTGCAAGGCAATCGATCGAAAGGGAATTTCAAATATTTGGGACGCACGCTCGCGAATTAAGGAGCGCTGCGATGCTACAATTGTTTAATTTATTTAATCAGCAAATATCTGGCGAGCATTTAATGACCGATCTAGATACATATTATGTCAGATTTAGGCATTAAGACCCGCACACATCTATTAAAAATAAACAATCGGCAGCTGTAGCGAAAATAATTAAGTGAAATTAAAAGTAATGGGACTAAGCTTTTACCCGTTATGTAGAGGGTGTAATGAAGAACTAGAAACAACAGAGCATGTACTATGCTTCTGCCCAGCTCTAGTAAACACCGGGCATCTAATACTAAAGGAGTGTTGGCCTAGTATGGCAACTCCTCACGCGCCAGAGTATTGCAAATTGCTCCTGTCTCTTTTTTTATATATAAAAGTATCACATTACTGTTGATACAACTAACCCCCTAGGAGGAAAGTTAAACGCCATCTGATGGCACCACATTAATTAGCAATGCACACCCATATGGTAATAACATGCTCATGCCATCAGGATCACCGGGTAGTGCCCTCTATGGAATAATATTCCAACAGAGTGCTTAAGATATCATCACAAGGCCAATCTTATAAAACATATATAAGTGTGAATCCACCCCTTAGCACTCTACATATCTAGATTTCGACCTTATTAGATCTCATCAGTGTAGCTCAGCTAGTGAGGATGAATTCACACAACATCTCGAGTGGTTATATACAAAAATGATACAACTAACGCCCTAGGAGGAAAGTTAAATGCCATCTGGCGGCACCACATGCTAGCTGAGTCACACTGATGAGATCTAATAAGATCGAAATCTAGATATGTAGATTGCTAAGGGGTGGATTCATACTTATACACATTACTGTTGTTTCAATTACCTGGAATGAGTTGTTCCATGCAAGTATTGAGTGGTTGAGTTTCCCCACTAGTATTCAGCCCTTTTTTTTTAGCATTCCGGGTAGTATTATGCCATAGAAATTGTAGTTATTACATATAGTAAGTGTAATTCTAGTATATGAATCGTTTAAATCAAATTTATACAGCACATTAGATCATTTAAATTCCTGTAACCTCGTCGCCGCTCAAATATTTACCATACCTATTTTTCGATCGAGCGTCGCAATATAAATTTCGTAAGATAAACATCCATTAAGAGACCTTAAGCTGTTTACACCATTAACCTTTCGGCCGCACACAGCCACACACATATAGACACAGGGCTTATAATTGGCGGAAGTTGCGCGTGGCGTGGAGTCTGCGGCAGCTGCCGGACACGCGGCATGCAAACACAACCCCACACGCACACGTTCGCGAGGGGGATGTATTGTTGTCCACGTTTCGATACACGAGGGGTGGCGCATCTGAAACTGTTGCGATGCGGATTCCTATGCACGCGGCGGCAGATGCGCGTCCCGGAATTCAAATTCACGTGAAAGCGCTCCCGTTTTTCCGGTGGGCGAATATAAGGGGGTAATAATAATAGCGATGGGTGCAACAAGCTGAGGGGGTCGTGTGTGTGTTGCTATTATTTTTACACCCCGTGAGGCTGCACCACACACTAACGAACGCAGCTGGAGTGCGAGAATAAATAGCAACAGATGAAATTCCAGGGCACAGAAATAAATTAACATTTTGAATGCAGACGATCGAAATTTCTATGAAAATACTACTAGCAATTTAATTTAATTATTTAGCACAAAAGTAGAAACCAATAACTAACATAACTTGACTAAAATACAACTACAAACTACAGATTAACATTTACAACGTATGTAATTAGTACATAATCAAGGATTTTACTGTTTTCACGTTTTGTGGTAGTGTAAACTATATAATATATGATGAATTTTATATACAACTATATAATAGATGATGTATATAAAATTCCCATACTATTCAAAACTCTCGTCAATTAATAGAAAAAATAAAAAATAGACATACAAATACTGAGTTTCTGAGCCCAAACAATTATTATAACCTTCTATATTTAAAAGGATAAATAAAACGATTTTTTACTATGTTTTTTTATCACACTTCAGTTACACTTTGCAACTAGTTTCGGCTAAGCTCTAGCCATTTTCGAGCTCCTCGAAAATGGCTAGAGCTTAGCCGAAACTAGTTGCAAAGTGTAACTGAAGTGTGATAAAAAACATAGTAAAAAATCGTTTTATTTATCCTTTAAAATGAATTATCACAAAGTAGACGCCTTAACAATCCAATACTTCTATATTTACTCTGCACCGAGTAAGTTTTTAAAATTAAATATTTAAGATTGTATCTACTTGAAAATGAGTTTTAATAATAATAATAATAATAATATTAATAATAATAATAATAATAATAATAATAGATTTATTGCCCAACAGAACAAATCCCATTTACAAAATAAATTATTATAATTAATAATACTACTCAGTTTTAATAAATATAATGATTTAATTAATAATAATAATAATTATTATATATATATATATATATATATATATATATATATATATATATATATATATATATATATATATATAATTATTATATAAAATTTGACGTATTATTATGACGACTGTATTGTTTAATGATTATTCTGGCGAGATGAAAAAGCAGCTGATCGCCGCACCTTGACTTGAATAATTGTGTGGCATCTTAAGGAAGCAAACCACCTGCCGATGACCTTCGGAAAATGATAGCGACAGGTGAATTGCTTTTTAAAACCGAGCAAAGGGATACAGTGGTCTACGACCCTTGGCCGATTTAAAGGGGCGAGTTTCTAAATTTCTTTAAAGATTTAAAAGGCAAATCAAAATAGACCGTCTGAAACATTAAGGCCCGGTTTCTCGAACGAATCTTAAATAATCGTCTTATATAAGCTCGTTTTATATAAGCTCGTCTTATATATAACCACATCTTAAATTTGTATTCTGTTCCACCAAACATATGTAGATCTTACTTACTTTTACATTGTAAGACCGTCTTATCGTTTTAAGATCCGATTTTTGTTTGGTACAACACTTTAAGACCGTCTTATTATTAATATATATATATATATATATATATATATATATATATATATATATATATAAACAATTATTTGTAAATTATCTATCAATAGAATTACTTGGTGGCGAGAAGTAATTCCATTGATAGGTAATTTACAAATAATTGTTCATACTCAAAAACTGTTTAAAACTTTTCTACATGTAATTAAGCCTGCTGGCCAACGTCAAGGTACCAATTCGTCAAACAGGTTTCTATCACAATCAAACTTAGTTAGGGGATGGCAAATATATAACATAAATAGACATACAAATACTGTTATACAGGATATATTTCTGAGCCTAAATAATGATCATAGCCTTCTATATTTACTCTGCATCGAGTAATTTTTTTATTTATTTATGTTTTTATTAATTAATTATTTTATACTGTCCATATTAAATTAAATTCTATTCTATTTAATTCGTGACAACTTCAAATCACCCAATTGTCAGAGCTGTGAAAGACACTTTCAAATACTCAAATACAATTTATATCCAAGAACGCTTTTGATTAAAAAGTCGTCTAACAGTTAAAGTGACAAATCGTTCCCATTCTTCTCTATGCTCCCGAATAACAATGGTGGAGTGAAGAAGAGTCAAGGCCGGCGTTGCACGGTCCAAGCGCGTCGTTTCCATTCATAAATTCGAGCCGGAACGAAAAACAAAGGAGTGCGATTAACTGCCGCGGAACGAAAACGCCTCCGTCGGAGCGAATTATTTGCACACGTGAACTGTACATCCGGTTCCGCTAACCACATTATTCTATGATATGTAGAGTGGTTTTGGATAGTGCGTTGAAAATAAAAAAGATATTACGTAGACAACAAACAAAACGTAAAAGATACATATTACTTTATAACATATATATCATAATAACTTATTCGGATTAGTTTGATATTTTATGTCAGATGTCAAAAAAAAAACAAATGTCATTTGTGATGCACCTTACGTCATATGTCACATGTGATACATCAGATATCATACGTCATATATATCAGATGTTATATAAAAAAAACTTCTATCTTTATAGGGCTATCAGCCGTGAGGCTTTTCCGCTGGTCAAGGGAGAAGCTCAGAGGAGTTTAATCAACCGGTATTTACCTTAACTTCACAGAAAACCTCTGAAAAACTGTGAAAGGTGATTCGCGAAAATTCGTTTCCCGCTGGGGATCGAACTCAGGCTCCCCAATGCTCAGTACGGGACGGAGTAATTAGAGGCGTCGTCCGTCTCGTACTGAGCATTAGGGAGCCTGAGTTCGATCCCCAGCGGGGAACGAATTTTCGCGAATCACCATTCACAGTTTTTCAGAGGTTTTCTGTGAAGTTAAGGTAAATACCGGCTGATTAAACTCCACTGAGCTGGGTCATATTATATATTATTTTGAAAAAGTTAAAATAGGTGATGCTGGCACAGAGGCAGGTGGTGAAGAAGAGAAAAAGAGGCAGAAACGTGGTGGCAAAGGGATGATAAAGGTCACGAAGAAGGAGGATGTGCCTAAACACGTTTGTGTGTCACGAGCACCAAGAGAGAAGCAAAAGTCAGTTAAAGTTGTCACTGGTTTGAGCATTTTTGATATTGATTTGAAAGTGGCAGCGAAATTCTTCGGTCAAAAGTTCGCCGGTGGTTCATCAGTCACCGGTGATGACGAGATCGTAATTCAAGGACGATCTATTTGACATAATCCCAGAAAAGTGGCTGGAAATTAGACTTAATTGAGGACTTGGGGGACCAAAAGCGCTAGCTGCAATTGTATAAAAACCTGCTTGACGAATTAGTACCTTGACATTGGTGATCAAGCTTTATCACATGTAGAAACGTTTTAAACAATTTTTGAATATAAACAATTATTTGTAAATTATCTATCAATAGAATTACTTGGTGACGAGAAGTAATTCCATTGATAGGTAATTTACAAATAATTGTTCATACTCAAAAACTGTTTAAAACTTTTCTACATGTAATTAAGCCTGCTCACCAACGTCAAGGTATATTTGTCATATACAAAAATATGAACTACTAAAATTCCCAGATGACCAGTTAATTTTGGCCCAGACAAAAGAAGACCTGGAATATATTAGACAAGGAAGCTAAGAGAAGAATAAATAAAAAAGAAATGAATGTAAAGGAAACACCCATATAAAAATTTCAGGATCACTCAATCCAAACCCCTGGTGCCCCTTCCTTTCCTTAATCTTCATCCCACTTGCCACCAAGTAATTCCATTGATAGGTAATTTACAAATAATTTTGAAGCTCAAAAACTGTTTAAAACTTTTCTACATGTAATTAAGCCTGCTCACCAACGTCAAGGTACCAATTCGTCAAACAGGTTTCTATCACAATCAAACTTAGTTAGGGGATGGCAAATATATAACATAAATAGACATACAAATACTGTTATACAGGATATATATTTCTGAGCCTAAATAATGATCATAGCCTTCTATATCTGCATCGAGTAAGTTTTTTATTTATTTATTTATTTATTAATTAATTATTGAAATGGATTTACTTGCAATTGTCGATTTTTTTTTAAGAAAACACAATATGGGATTGTAATTACAAAACTTGACATGGTAAAAAAATGTGGTTTGAAAATTCAAGTTCCCCATTAATTTGATTTTGAAACAAGTCTAAACTTGTTACATTTCTCATATTCGTAATGACAGAAAAATGGATTTACTTGCAACTGTCGATTTTTTTAAAAGAAAACATAATATGGGTCTGTAACGACTAAACTTGATGTGGCAAAACATTGTGGTTTGATAATTAAGGTTTCCCATTAAATTAACCTTGAAACAAGTCTAAACTTGATACATTTCTCGCATTAGTAATGACAGAAAAATAGGTTTACTTGCAATTGTCATTTTTTTTTTAAACAAAAACCATATGGGACCCTAACTATTAAATTTGATGTGGTAAAACGTTGTGATTTGAAAATTCAGGTTCCCCATTAAATTAACTTTGAAACAAGTCTAAACTTGTTACATTTCTGACATTAGTAATGACAGAAAAATGGATTTATTAGCAACTTTCTCATGTTAGCAATGACAACAAAATGGATTTACTGGGAACTATCGTTTTTTTTTAAACAAAACAATATGGGACTGTAACTACGAAGCTTGATGTGGTAAAACATTGTGGTTTGAAAATTAAGGTTTCCCATTAAATTAACCTTGAAATAAGTCTAAACTTGTTACATTTCTCGCATTAGTAATGACAGAAAAATAGGTTTACTTGCAATTGTCATTTTTTTGAAACAAAAACCATATGGGACCCTAACTATTAAATTTGATGTGGTAAAACGTTGTGATTTGAAAATTCAGGTTCCCCATTAAATTAACTTTGAAACAAGTCTAAACTTGTTACATTTCTCACATTAGTAATGACAGAAAAATGGATTTATTTGCAACTTTCTCATGTTAGCAATGACAACAAAATGGATTTACTGGGAACTATCGTTTTTTTTTTAAACAAAACAATATGGGACTGTAACTACGAAGCTTGATGTGGTAAAACATTGTGGTTTGAAAATTAAGGTTTCCCATTAAATTATCCTTGAAACAACTCTAAACTTGATACATTTCTCGCATTAGTAATGACAGAAAAATAGGTTTACTTGCAATTGTCATTTTTTTGAAACAAAAACCATATGGGACCCTAACCATTAAATTTGATGTGGTAAAACGTTGTGATTTGAAAATTCAGGTTCCCCATTAAATTAACTTTGAAACAAGTCTAAACTTGTTACATTTCTGACATTAGTAATGACAGAAAAATGGATTTATTTGCAACTTTCTCATGTTAGCAATGACAACAAAATGGATTTACTGGGAACTATCGTTTTTTTTTTTAAACAAAACAATATGGGACTGTAACTACGAAGCTTGATGTGGTAAAACATTGTGGTTTGAAAATTAAGGTTTCCCATTAAATTAACCTTGAAACAAGTCTAAACTTGTTATATTTCTCGCATTAGTAATGACAGAAAAATAGGTTTACTTGCAATTGTCTTCTTTTTTAAACAAAAACCATATGGGACCCTAACTATTAAACTTGATGTGGTAAAACAGTGTGATTTGAAAATTCAGGTTCCCCATTAAATTAACTTTGAAACAAGTCTAAACTTGTTACATTTCTGACATTAGTAATGACAGAAAAATGGATTTATTAGCAACTTTCTCATGTTAGCAATGACAACAAAATGGATTTACTGGGAACTATCGTTTTTTTTTTAAACAAAACAATATGGGACTGTAACTACGAAGCTTGATGTGGTAAAACATTGTGGTTTGAAAATTAAGGTTCCCCATTAAATTTAATTTAAAACAAGTCTAAATTTCTCATATTAGTAATGACAGAAAAATGTATTAACCCTCAACTGTCGTTTTTTTTTTAAACAAAGCACAATATGGGACTGTAACTACTAATTAATATATCATATGTGATACATCAGATGTCATACGTCATATATATCAGATGTTATATGTCATATATTTATATGTTATATCGGACACTCATGAATCTTTGTTGTATCTTGTACACCGCCTCCCACTTCACGTCCATATAAACATTTCCGGTTCACTCAATCTAAACCCTACTGCCCCTTCATTTTCTTAATCTTCATTCGATTTTGATAAAAAGCTTGACGAATTAGTACCTTGACATTGGTGAGCAAGCTTAATCACATGTAGAAAAGATTTAAACAGTTTTTGAATATAAACAATTATTTGTAAATTATTTATCAATTGAATTACTTGGTGGCGTGAAGTAGTTCAATTGATAGGTAATTTACAAATAATTGTTCATACTCAAAAACTGTTTAAAACTTATCTACATGTGATTCAGCCCGCTCACCAACGTCAAGGTACCAATTCGTTAAACAGGTTTCTATCACAATCAAACTTAGTTAGGGGATGGAAAATATATAACATAAATAGACATACAAATACTGTTATACAGGGTATATTTCTGAGCCCAAACAATGATCATAGCCTTCTATATTTACTCTGTATCCAGTAAGTTTTTTTTTATTATTAATCTTATATATATATATATATATATATATATATATATATATATATATATATTAAAACTATTCACTAAAATAATAATTATTGTGAATGGCCTTTAAATTATCAGATGGCACCAGCATTGAATTATAATACAGCGTGTCCCACAACAAACACGTCGACGGATTGTGCTTTAACTATCATTTGGAATGCTACAATTCTTTTCAAGTATATGTAGACTGATGCAGAGCACCTTATAAAATTATTTTCTTGAAAATTGTCATATATAGGGTGATGCAACAACGTTTTAAATAGAAACATATATTTTTTCTTACAAATTCCGAAAATACGTCAAAAAACTTTGTACAATTTTTTTTGTCAATACTTATATATTAGTGCAAAATGATATATGAAGTATTGGGTCTAATTGCAATAGTTTTTGAGATAATTTTTTTATACTCAAAAACTGTTTAAAACTTTTCTTGTCATATATAGGGTGATGCAACAACGTTTTAAATAGAAACATATATTTTTTCTTACAAATTCCGAAAATACGTCAAAAAACTTTGTACAATTTTTTTTGTCAATACTTATATATTAGTGCAAAATGATATATGAAGTATTGGGTCTAATTGCAATAGTTTTTGAGATAATTTTTTTATACTCAAAAACTGTTTAAAACTTTTCTTGTCATATATAGGGTGATGCAACAACGTTTTAAATAGAAACATATATTTTTCTTACAAATTCCGAAATTACGTCAAAAAACTTTCCACACATTTTTTTGTCAATACTTACATATTAGTACAAAATGATATATGAAGTATTGGGTCTAATTGCAATAGTTTTTGAAATACATTTTTTTTAATACTCAAAAGCTGTTTAAATTTTTTCTACATGTAATTAAGCCTGCTCACCGATCAAGGTACCAATTCGTCTAAATAGGTTTCTATCACATTCCGAAAATACGTCAAAAAATAGTGCAAAATGATATATGAAGTAATTGCAATAATTTTTTTAGATATTTTTTTTTATAGAAGAATGTTTGCTTCCGACATTGTTTCCCACATTAGTTCACAAACTAATTCCAAAAAACTCTTTAGCTACACCTGTATGCATACATTCTCGTGCTAATCAATTCTATATACAGTACATTTAATATTGTAAGCTATGTCACCTCCGCACCAATTAAAATAATTATGAACAAATGTGCCAATTAGCATGCCAGGGGGCTGCCCATCCGGAACGCACTAATGGCGAGGATCCCACACATTTTTTTGTGCGTGCCCCCTTCCCCCCCACTCGCGAAAGACAACAACAACAGCCTGCGGATATCGGCGCTCGCAGGTTGTTACTGCTTATCGATTGGCGATTAAAATCGAACCGCGCACGTTAACGAACTTGATTGTCGCGGGACACGAAAAGCGATCGCACCTGCCGATTTGCATCCGCTCCACTCATGCGACATGCGAATGCCAATTTCAACACACACACAAACTGCTGTTTTACGATAACCATCGACATGTTATATAATAGTGAGATAATAGGGGGACATCGTGTTATTTGTTAGTGGATGAAATGCAAATTAGGGGTTTAAATATGTATTTTGATTTGTTTAACAAAATATTACAATGTACAATCAGAAGTTAATCATTAATGTTTAAATGCATGATTTTTTTAAAATTGATATTAAATAGTAGTTACTACTTGCTACAAAATATAAGACTTGCAATTTATTAGCAAAATCATGAATCATGTATGTAGATATCTATATAAAAAGACCTTTATTTGGCATACTGCTTAAAAAATACACTCCTCCCCCAATACACAATGCTCATACATCTAGAGCAAGAAACAAAAAAATACATAACAATAGATATCTATACACAATTATAGTTTTTAAAATATCGTTTTTAATTACTCAGTGACATTTTTTTAAAGGTAATGTTGCAGTTCTGCAACAACATGCATTTAGGGTTAAACTATGGTATGACTTGTAGTACTTGTGTGTGATGAAGTAGTGAAAAATCATGTAAAGCTCGATATTTTTTACACTTATCTATAACAAAATAAAGTTGATGGGCATGAATCCTCTAGCTTTAAAATTTGAATCACGTATAATATAATCTCAAAAAACTGTATGCTCTCTGTGAGAGATATTCTAGTTATAAAATATTAATTATCTCTCTTTTTTATTTTCCATGAACTTTCTGATATATTCTTTATATAAATAACTTATTCAAATGCGATTCAGTGTTGTTAGATTTTAATTATCTCTCTTTTGTATATCTCCATAAACTTTCTCATATATTCCTTTATATAAATACCTTATTCAGTGTACTTTTTTGGTGATTTTCTAATTTACGATTTTAAAATCGTAAACTAGAAAATCATCAAAAAAGTACACTGAATAAGGTATTTATATAAAGGAATATATGAGAAAGTTTATGGAGATATAAAAAAGAGAATTTGATTTAATTTTTTTTATACTCAAAAACTTTTCTACATGTGATTAAGCCTGCTCGCCAACGTCAAGGTACTAATTCGTCAAATAGGTTTCTATGGCAATCAAACTTAAATTAGGGGATGGCAAATATATAACATAAATAGACATACAAATACGAGAAAGTTTAAGGAGAGATAAAAAAGAGAGATAATTAAAATCTAACAGAATTTAATCTAAATTGTATTGATGTTTATGCCTTAGAGAGAGTCCAGGTAACGTATCTAAGTAATATAAATCAACTGAAATATGATTCTAAATCACGATTAATTACTTTAACCTGTTTCATTCTCAATTCAATTCAATTTCAAATCGTGCACGCAACACACACACACACACACACACACACACACACACACACACACACACACACACACACACACACACACACACACACACACACACACACACACACACACACACACACACACACACACACACACACACACACACACACACACACACACACACACACACACACACACACACACACACACACACACACACACACACACACACACACACACACACACACACACACACACACACACACACACACACACACACACACACACACACACACACACACACACACACACACACACACACACACACACACACACACACACACACACACACACACACACACACACACACACACACACACACACACACACACACACACACACACACACACACACACACACACACACACACACACACACACACACACACACACACACACACACACACACACACACACACACACACACACACACACACACACACACACACACACACACACACACACACACACACACACACACACACACACACACACACACACACACACACACACACACACACACACACACACACACACACACACACACACACACACACACACACACACACACACACACACACACACACACACACACACACACACACACACACACACACACACACACACACACACACACACACACACACACACACACACACACACACACACACACACACACACACACACACACACACACACACATACATACACAATTTGGCTGTTGAAGAAGCTTTATTGTGTGCGCGGGGGCATTAGTCTGCCACAGTTTGTGCACGAAACGGGATGCCTATTATGGTGAAAGCGATGACAAAGTATTTTACCAAAACTGCCGTTCGCGGGGCCAATTAGCGGGGCACCGTAATGGATTCAAATGGGAAATGTCAACTGGAACGAGTGTATGCTTGCATGTGTCTGTGCGTGACTGGGCCATTGTCCACCGAAAGTAAATCCAACGCTAAATTGGAGTTTGGTCGCGAAACCTAGGGGCCCACTAAGCCACTTTTAGTTTCCGCTAAACATACGGTATCTAATATATAATTTGTAAAGTCAATTACAAATTCATATTTTGCACAGTTTATTTAACAATATTTATTTAAAAAATAATGCAATGCATGTAATGACTGAATCATGATGTAGATGGACTATAATCCCTATAATATAAAAACGAAGACAATGTTTTTTTTAATTCTATTTTTCTTAAATATTCAGTTGAATTCGATTCGTATTATAAAATTCAACATGCCCCCCTCTAATTGACATTCAAGCCCTGTCATTTGCAAATGAGGGGAGAGCGACCACAATGGAAATTACCGGCGGCCTCCTGCGCGCAACAGGCGGTCGGTGGACATAAAAAAAAAATATGACGGACAAATAAAACATAAAAATCCCAGGTCGCACACACATTGCGCGCAGGTTTTCCGTTTTCCGCACCTGAGAAACATTTATTGTCGCGCAAAAATCACGTAGACGAGAGACCAGATGACGCTACGGGGATGTCCAGACATCTGGAGGATTATATTCTGGGAACCTGTGCGACAATTAGGGGTTTTACACAGGTACAATTGGGCAAACTGAACGAAACATGTGGCTGCGACGTCTGTGAAGTGACCACAGGCAAATTGTGTAATTTTCACAATGTGAATCATGTTTTCTATTAAGCCCGTATGGCATTATCTAGTTTCTTATATCGTTTTCGATGCAGACACAAACTATATAGTGTCATACACACATGTAGAAAATTATATAGCAGCGGAATAATAATAAATTCATTTAACAATAACAACACTGTAATACACAATGTTAATTTTCTATTTAGAAATAGTTATACAGTTTAATATATCAATTCTTATATAGAAAACTAGATAATGTCATACGGGCTTTACACGAGCAAATATTCAGATGAAAATAATTTTCACATAGTTTTAAGCCCCATTATCTAGTTTCCTATATCGTTATATATATATTTATTATTATTCCGCCGCTATATCATTTTCTACATGTGTGTACGACACTATGTAGTTTGTGTCTGCATCGAAAACAATATAATAAACTAGATAATGTCATATGGGCTTAAAACTTTTGATAACTTTTGACACCATATGCGACGTTGCCATTTATATACACGAATCGAATGAAAGTTAACAAGAATTTATCTAATAACATCTAATAATATAATATTGGGCTATATTTATTACTTATAACATTTAAAAGCAAAATCGTTATATTGTTTCAACATTTTAAATTTTCTAGCAATAATATGTGGCAAACAGTCCATCCACAGTAGATATTTTCGAATCGTATAAACTATAAATTAGCACCAATAGTAATTCATGACAGTTTAATGAATGGTAGGAATACAATTTATGATTTTACGAGTACAGGTACAAGTAAATAAATTCTATCGTTAACTACAACAACAGATGCACCAATAATTTTGAAATAAAATGTAAATTTCACTCCCCTCACTTACTTACTTACTCCAGATGTCGGGCAATGAAACAATGTCCGTGAGAGATGTGGGGAGCAGCCCTTCCCTATACAACCCAGGTGATATTGTATCAGCTATTTTATAAAAACACCCCTATACCGCGCGAGCATTAGGGCCATTTTTGGCTTGCGATGTAGGGGAATCTTCAGGTAAACACGTTATGAATGAGTTCGAGGGTCGCAGATGGGACCGGAACTAGAGGAAGCGACAGAGGGTGAGATCCGCAGTGTCGGCTCGAGTTTCGTGAGATGAGAAATTTAATAGTGTCTATAATTTGCATGAAATTATTATTTTCGAGATCACATAACGAATATAAAATATAATTCAAACAGATTTGATAATTTTTAGAGAGAAATATACTCTTATTATTATTATTATCATTATGATTCCTAATTTCGTACTCACAGATTATTTTTATCTAGAAAATTCATTTCCTCTGTGTCTTGGTCAACGAAAGTAAGCTCGGACGGACGTTAGAGTAGGTGGTTATTTCTTTTTTGTCCTAAGAAAAGTCATTTTCCGCATTGATTTGGGTGCGGGAAATACTATTTCCTGCACTAGTGCGGAAAGTAGCCAGTGCTGCCAACTTAAAATTCGGTACCAATGTAAATGTGTATTTATAAATATGAGAATGCATGCAAACACAGCGTACACCTCTTATACTTCAAATAGCATTAAAAATTAACGATATGGTACTGAATAAATACAATTTTGAAGAAGATATAGACTTTAAATTATATGTAATTGGTAGTGTGATATAACCTACTTGTCACAAGAACTTTGAATAACTTTAAATAAATATTTAGTATTTATTCGTACAAAAAAATAAGATACATTATTCGTGTGATAAGGCAGTTTCTCGAATTCGCTCTTAATACAGCACTCGCCTTCGGCTCGTGCTGTAAACTCATTCGCTCATTCGGGAAACTTGCCTTCCTGCACTAATAATGTTAATTACTTTTTACTCTACGATGTTTGGTACTTTTCTAATTGCATTACATGTCGCTAATATTGCTGCCTCTTGCATTTTATTCAGTTATTATTATTATATATAGTCATATATTTTCTTTCGAATTAGGCGTACATTTACAAATGAAATTAATTGAATCGCAACAAGTAACGGATAACAGTGTAGTGCATAGTTCAAGTCATTTGAAATAGTGGATCGGCATAGTTTGGTTGGTAGGGGCCGCCCGCCCACCCCGCCTTGGCTCGCATAGTTTTTTCAATGGATATAGACGTTTTATATTATTCAAACCATTCCAGGAAGAGTGTTATCCTGTAGAAAAAACTATGCGAACGAAGGTGGGGTGGGCGGGTGTCCCCTACCAATCAAACTATGCCCGTCCACTATTTCAAACGACTTGAACTATGCACTACACTATTATCCGTGATTTTCTATGATTGAATTAATGTTATTTATTAATTTAAGACTAATTAAAAAGATATGTAAAAATAATGTTATGCATAGTTCAAGTCGTTTGAAATAGTGGACGGGTATAGTTTGGTTGGTGAGGACCACCCGCCCACCCAACCTCCGCTCGCATAGTTTTTTCCATAGGATAACACTCTTCCTGGAATGGTTTAAACAATATAAAACGTGTATATCCATTGAAAAAACTATGCGAGCAAAGGTGGGGTGGGCGGGCGTCCCCTACCAACCAAACTATGCCCGTCCACGATTTCAAGCGACTTGAACTATGCACTACACTATTATCCGTTATTTTTTATGATTAAATTAATGTCCTTTATTAATTTAAGACTAATTAAAAAGATATATGTAAAAAATAATGTAATGCATAGTTCAAGTCGTTTGAAATAGTGGATGGGCATAGTCAGGTTGGTAGGGGACGCCCGCCCACCCCACCTTTGCTCGCATATTTTTATTCAATGGATACATATGTTTTCTATTGTTCAAACCATTCTAGGAAGAGTGTTATCTTATGGTAAAAACTATACAAGCAAAGGTGGGGTGGGCGGGCGGCCCTTACCAACCTGACTATGCCCGTCCACTATTTCAAACCAGTTGAACTATGCATTACATTATTTTTCAAATATATCTTTTTTAATTAGTCTTACATTAATAAATAACATTAATTTAATCATAGAAAATCACGGATAATAGTGTAGTGCATAGTTCAAGTCGTTTAAAATAGTGGACGGGCATAGTTTGATTGGTAGGGACCAACCGCCCACCCCACCCTCGCTCGCATAGTCTTTTCCATAGGATAACACTCTTCCTGGAATGGTTTGAACAATATAAAACGTCTATATCCATTGGAAATACTATGCGAGCAAAGGTCGGGTGGGCGGGAGGCCCCTACCAATCAAACTATGCCCATCCACTATTTCAAGCGACTTGAACTATGCACTACTCTATTATCCGTTATTTTTGTATGATTAAATTAATGTCTTTTATTAATTTAAGACTAATTAAAAAGATATATGTGAAAAATAATGTAATGCATAGTTCAAGTCGTTTGAAATAGTGGATGGGCATAGTCAGGTTGGTAGGGGCCGCCCGCCCACCCCACCTTTGCTCGCATAGTTTTTTTCAATGGATAGAGATGTTTTATATTGTTCAAACCATTCGAGGAAGAGTGTTATCTTATGATAAAAACTATACGAGCAAAGGAGGGGTGGGCGGGCGGCCCCTACCAACCTGACTATACCCATCCACTATTTCAAACGACTTGAACTATGCATTACATTATTTTTCACATATATTTTTTTAATTAATCTTAAATTAATAAATGACATTAATTTAATCATAAAAAATAACGGATAATAGTGTAGTGCATAGTTCAAGTCGTTTGAAATAGTGGACGGGTATAGTTTGGTTGGTAGGACTGACTATATTAGTCATGAAACACGTATAAAAGTCAAAATTAGCACATATTTTTCACGATAACAATACGTTTCTTATACAGCAGTGCTGTATTTGTAAAGTAAAAATATTATCGCATATCTTTATCCCCAACTATACATTGATATTTAAACTTCCATAAATATTTTTTATAACACAAAAAATATCTAGTTTGTGACATTAATAAAAATATGCCAGAGCCCTTAATACCGCCGTACTCGACTTTATCGACTCGATTCGTGCCAAGGACACTTGGGGCAACTGCAATTTCCCTCAAGCGGAAAATCCTAATGTCAGCCCCACAAAAGTTCACGCCTTGACCTACAGAGATGATGATGATGATGATGTGTGTGTAAGTTTTTTTTTATGCGGCCTCGCTTTTCTAATCGGGCGCGACGGCATCCCGCTGTTAATTACCCGGCGCCCAATTAACAGCGCACACCGGATTTATCGGATTATTAATTAGAGCAGATTGCGGCGACGTGTATATTTTAATCGTTTGAAAAACGAGCTTGTAATATGCCCCGCCAATTGGACGATATTTTCAATGTACAGTTGCATAAATTACGCGACATGCCGAGTAATTAATTAAGGAGGGAAAAAAGAGTTAATA
This sequence comes from Lordithon lunulatus, assembly GCA_963942505.1. Taxonomy (NCBI): domain Eukaryota; kingdom Metazoa; phylum Arthropoda; class Insecta; order Coleoptera; family Staphylinidae; genus Lordithon; species Lordithon lunulatus. The sequence continues at coordinate 1,601,579 of OZ012669.1, forward strand.
AGCGCCGGTGTGATTATTTTAATTGGTTTTGAACACGACACCGGGGGGCTGTGATTTATGTGAATTTATAATCTTTTAAGTTTTTATAATATATAATACCTTTATTTGGTATCAACAAACTTAAATACAAGTGTGATTTGTGCACAAACTAAGTCTATTCCAACAAGACAAGACAAAAACAAGACAAAATCAAGACAAAAACAAGACAAAAACAAGGCAAAAACAAGACAAAAACAAGACAAAAACAAGACAAAAACAAGACAAAAACAAGACAAAAACAAGACAAAAACAAGACAAAAACAAGACAAAAACAAGACAATAACAAGACAAAAACAAGACAAAAAGAAGACAAAAAGAAGACAAAAAGAAGACAAAAAGAAGACAAAAAGAAGACAAAAAGAAGACAAAAAGAAGACAAAAAGAAGACAAAAAGAAGACAAAAAGAAGACAAAAAGAAGACAAAAAGAAGACAAAAAGAAGACAAAAAGAAGACAAAAAGAAGACAAAAAGAAGACAAAAAGAAGACAAAAAGAAGACAAAAAGAAGACAAAAAGAAGACAAAAAGAAGACAAAAAGAAGACAAAAAGAAGACAAAAAGAAGACAAAAAGAAGACAAAAAGAAGACAAAAAGAAGACAAAAGGAAGACAAAAGGAAGACAAAAAGAAGACCACTTGTTGTGGTAAAAAAACATAGTACTTTTATTTATTACCTCTTGTTGTGGTAAAAAACATAGTAGTTTTATTCATCTCCTTTATTGAAAATGAATTAGCACGTAGTAGACGCCAAAACCATTTCTCAAACAGTTTGTATTTTATTAAGAAAAAAAATGTGGGCGAGTATTTTTGGATGACGTTTTATAATAATAAAAAATGAAGAAAAAAAAACAACTTCTTTTTATGAATATGAATTAATCTGCTATAGAAATATTAAAAAATAAATCGTTGATTGTACAGTTCAAAGAATGCGGCTGCATTGTACCATTCCGGCACAAAAGCTGCTCTCGAAGGTGCACATTCGGCGACGTGGAGGAAGTGCGTGCAATAAAATTAAGACGAAGTGAAGTATGAATTCATGCACACGTCAACTGTCCTTTGATGGCGAAGTGTTAAGGAGGCGAATAAGTCTTGAGCAGCAAGGGCAGGTGCCACGCGCCCTACACGCGTCTACTGCGTCCAGTGGAATTGCTTTATGCAGACGAATTATAATTATAAGAATGCAGCGGAATGAGTGCAGACGTTTGTGGGGGGTGCTGTACAAAATCATTCATAATAAATAGATTGCCAATTATTTTGAAAGAGATTTGATTGTGTTTAACTGCGGTACTCAAAAGAGCCAGTGGGGATTATTTTTTTGTTTACTCAAAAATGCAATTTAAAAAAAAAATATTGTTAGGGTCAATGCAATTAAAAATCATCCCTCATCCCGGACGACGCGAATTTCACCTAGAATTACTATAAAATATATGTTGGATGTGATTTTTAGATGAGGATGGAAGAGGAGTGAGTGTAAAAATGTAATTACATTTTGACATTGTCTCACATTTTCCCTTTTTCTCACATTTTCCCTTTTTCTCACATTTTCCTACGTTTTACTAGGTTTTTTCCCATTTTCTCACATTTCCATTACTCTATTTAACATTTAACTATTTTCGTTAATTCCCTACGCGATTTACGTCTATTAAACACCCATGGCGCCACTTGTTGTTGCTGCGCGATCGTTCACAGACAGAAAGACAGACAGAAAGACAGACAGAAAGACAGACAGAAAGACAGACAGAAAGACAGACAGAAAGACAGAAAGACAGACAGAAAGACAGACAGAAAGACAGACAGAAAGACAGACAGACAGACAGAAAGACAGACAGAAAGACAGACAGAAAGACAGACAGAAAGACAGACAGAAAGACAGAAAGACAGAAAGACAGAAAGACAGAAAGACAGAAAGACAGAAAGACAGACAGAAAGACAGACATACATACGTACACACAGATATTTCAAAAATAGAGTTTATTTCGACAATTTTAAGCATCAAATGTAACGAAAATTGAATTTTTTTTAAACGAAGTTGTTGACGACAACTATAACTTCCTTCTGGTGTAGTTTTTTTCCCGGAAACTTATTGCATATTTCCACAATCTTGGTTAGAAAACGTGAACACGTTTTCGGTTAAACAATACCTTTCTTAAGGTCGTTTTAAACAAGACAATTTCTTGACTCAAAAGTTAGTCAAGATGCGAGACAATCTAAATTGACTCGTATCATACAGCAAATTATTTGAAGTATTGAATTGGATGGTAGATTGAATGGAAAAATAAAACGCGTTCTATTTGTCAAGGATTTGTATGGGAGGAGGATATATGAATTCATTTCTTGAACAACTTTTGAGCTAAGAAATTGTCTTGTCTAAAACGACCTTTATACAGCAATAGTATTCGGAAAGTAAAGGAAGCAATATCTAATCGATTTAAAATTTCTAACCCAAATCTAGTCTAGTAAAGTGTAATTACAGAGTAAAACTGTGCTCGATCGAAGCGTATCTTTCTGGTGACTGCTGTTGCCGCCACCTGCCGCGGCCGGTCCATCTCCTGGAGGAAGCGCAGGTGACGCGCCAGACCGCCACCGACATATGCGGGCCCGCCGGTTAACGCGGGGCTGTTCTTAAAAACGTTTTGAGCACAACTTCCAACCCGCATATCGTCTACTCAACTAGTAGATTGCAACGTGAAACCGATAAAATCGTAAAGTGCACACACAATAACGATTTACTCAAGAATAAAACGCAGATTATTAATAAAAATATATATATATACATATAGGTTGATTTAAATTTGTACCCGCACATTTGCAATATAATGAGGTATTAAGAGGATTAGACCTGTCATAACTACAACGTTATTTAATTAGGATTTAAAAAAATCTCTATTTGCAAAAAAATAGTCTTATGTTGTTTGTTCATCTTAAAAATGGGTCGCGATCGACTTTTTGTTATAGATATATTTTTAACTTTTTGTTATAGGTATATTTTTGACTTTTTGATTTTTTGTGTGGCTTTTTTGATATTTTGGACTCATTCAATAGCTTATGAGACCTATATAATTTATGGGATGTTGGTGAATAGTATTACAAATTATAACAAAACTATGTTTTGTTACAAGTATATTTATTTTATATTTTCTCTGAATATACTCAAATTATATGACTTGTATTAAGTTTGAATTACAACATATATATAGGGGTACATATGTTTTAGCAGTTGATTCAAGTGGACAACGTTTCTAAAGTTTGAGAACCCCTGGTCTATATCAATTTCTTTTACAGGCGTATTGAGCTGCATCTTTATTATCGTTACTTAATTGAACTAGTACGTTAAATTTAGAAAGTTTATATCATCGTGGTTGGTTCTATCTTTCTACTCCCCGCCCGTTTCTTTTGTGTCTGTGTGTTGGTAATTTTAAAACTTCGAAGCAGCTGTTTGGGCTCGAGGAGAAGAAAAAAGAGCGAGCGTTCGTTCCCACACTAACTGTGCGTACTCGCTTGGTATAACCTCTCGGAATAGCTTCCCAGCCCGACCGACGACGACGGGAAACATTGTGTTGAAATCGAACTCTATCTATATCCGCTGGACTCTACCCTGCGCGCCCCCCGGTGTCCCCCACACACGAACGAAATGCTTTAATTGCAGCACGACAATAAACAGGTTCTAAACGGGGCGAAGAGTGGTGTATTAATAAATTTGAATTTCACATCCGATTCACACAGTTTTTTTGTTTTGTTTGTACAACTCAAAATTTAAACGGAAAAAGATACGAGTATGTGATAGTGTATTGCATATATTTGTTTCGTGTTTTATGTAAATTTATTTAATGTAGAACTGACAGTCAAAAGTAGATAATTTTAAATACATAAATATTATAGTGGTCTAGTGCAGGAGTAGCGAAAATTTATTGAACTACGTGTCATTTTTGTTTCTAAACAAATGTTTGATGAGGCCACGACGTGCCATCAAACAATCTTGACTTAGTGATGAATGGGAAAAATAATCCTGCAAGTAACTTAATTTATGCCCGTATTCATCAACATCCCATAACTTTATAGGTGCCATAAGCTATTGAATGGACAAATTGAAAATGCCATTGTGACAGAAATTACTAACACAAATATCAAACACCTTGAAAACGTCATTGTGACAGAAATTGCCAACACAAATGTCAAACACCTTGAAAACGTCAATGTGACAGAAATGGCAACACAAATGTCAAACACCTTGAAAACGTTATTGTGACAGAAATTGCCAACACAAATGACAAACGCCTTGAAAACGTTATTGTGACAGAAATTGCCAACACAAATGTCAAACGCCTTGAAAACGTCATTGTGACAGTAATTGCCAACACAAATGTCAAACACCTTGAAAACGTCATTGTGACAGAAATTGCCAACACAAAACACCTTGAATAGCGCTTGTGATTGGAGCTTTGATGGCACCTTTTGTTTCATTATTGTGACAGAAATTGCACACATATGTCAAACGCCTTGAAAACGTCATTGTGACAAAAATTGCCAACACAAATGTCAAACACCTTGAAAACGTCATTGTGACAGAAATTTCCAACACAAATGTCAAACACCTTGAAAACGTCAGTTTGACAGAAATTGCCAACACAAATGTCAAACATCTTGAAAACATCATTGTGACAGAAATTGTTAACACAAATGTCAAACATCTTGAAAACGTCATTGTGACAGAAATCGCAAACACAAATGTCAAACACCTTGAAAACGTCATTTTGACAGAAATTACCAATACAAAACACATTGAATAGCGCTTGTGATTGGAGCTTTGATGGCACTTTTTGTTTCATTATTGTGACAGAAATTGCACACAAATGTCAAACACCTTGAAAACGTCATTGTGACAGAAATTTCCAACACAAATGTCAAAGACCCTGAAAACGTCAGTATGACAGAAATTGCCAACACAAATGTCAAACACCTTGAAAACATCATTGTGACAGAAATTGCCAACACAAATGTCAAACACCTTGAAAACATCATTGTGACAGAAATTGCCAACACATATGTCAAACACCTTGAAAACGTCATTGTGACAGAAATTGCCAATACAAAACACCTTGAATAGCGCTTGTGATTGGAACTTTGATGGCACCTTTTGTTAATGTATTTACTGTTGCTATAACAACTAATACTTATGGGTTCTATAGCTATTGAAAGATTTATGGAACGTTGGTGAATACGGGGGTTAGTTACTTGCTTTAGCTACTATACACGTGTAAATCCGGAATAAGACGAAGAATTCGTGATAAATATCGTATCGTGTGGAAAAGACCTAATTTTGTTGTGTTGTCATATGCATGTTGTTTGATGTCATGTAACGTTGTGGATATATATATATATATATATATATATATATATATATATATATATATATATATATTGGTAATTTTGGGAGTAAAATATTCTCAAAGATTACGCCAGTACTCATGATGTCTCTAAATAATGTTACACGCTTACAATACTGTATCCATGAAAATCACCAAGAAAATGAATTCACGTCAGTATTTATGCGCCTCAGGTGTTTTTAAAGGTCCGGCGACCTTCTAAGACGTAACGTGAACACGTGTGGCGGGACACGCTTCTTCCCTTAGGAGAGGGCGAGCCACCCACCCACGCAACAATGAGCACGAATCTTTTTCGGACCCGCGACGTCAGCGTCTTCTTTTTAAAAACCTTTAAAGGGACACAGGTTCGCTTACAGCGTCAGATGATTCTGAAAGGAGGTTGTTTTTTTTCTTTTTCGTCTATGTACCTGACGCGTGCTTTGTACAAATCAACCTTGCCAGTGAAAGAGAGTAGAGGTATCCAGCTCAACGTGAAATAAATACACGCTTCAATTTGTTTCAAAATATTCTTAATATTGTAATAGTAATTTACATTATTAGTGCAAGAAGACAAGTTTCCCGAATGAGCGAATGAATTTACAGCACGAGCCTCTGCTCAAGAAACTAGAAGGTAGTAATCGCCTTACAAGAGTAGCCCCAAATACAGGGATGCATCAAATGTCGTAATAATAACTTTAAATACAAAGTACGCCCAAGACAATGCTAGACAATGTACAATATAAAACTAACGTTTAAAATGTCGATTATTTTTTCGAATTAGGCGTAAATTAATAAATGAAATTAATTGAATCGTAGCAAGTAATGGATAGCAGTGTAATGCAGAGTTCAAGTCATTTGAAATAGTGGACGGGCATAGTTTGGTTGGTAGGGGCCGCCCACCCACACCACCTTTGCTCGCATAGTTTTTTCCATAGGATAACACTCTTCCTGGAATGGTTTAAACAATGTAAAACGTCTGTATCCATTGAAAAAACTATGCAAATATAGGTGGGGTGGGTGGGTGGCCCCTACCAATCAAACTATGCCCGTCCACTATTTCAAACGACTTGAACTATGCACTACACAACTATGCGTTATTTTTTATGATTAAATTAATGTTCTTTATTAATTTAAGATTAATTAAAAAAATATATGTGAAAAATAATGTAATACATAGTTTAAGTCGTTTGAAATAGTGGACGGGCATAGTTTGATTGGTAGGGGGCACCCACCCACCCCACCTATGTTTGCATAGTTTTTTCAATGGATACAGACGTTTTATATTGTTTAAACCATTCCAGGAAGAGTGTTATCCTATGGAAAAAACTATACGAGCAAAGGTGGGGTGGGCGGGCGGCCCCTACCAACCTGACTATACCAGTCCACTATTTCAAATAACTTGAACTATGCACTACATTGTTTATCATATTTTTCTACGAATTAGGCGTAAATTAATAAATAAAATAAATTGAGTCATATAAAGTAATGGATAACAGTGTAGTGCATAGTTCAAGTCATTTGAAATAGTGGACTGGCATAGTTTGGTTGGTAGGGGACACCCGCCCACCCCACCTTTGCTCGCATAGTTTTTTCCATAGGATAACACTCTTCCTGGAATGGTTTAAACAATATAAAACGTCTGTATCCATTGAAAAAACTATGCAAACATAGGTGGGGTGGGTGGGTGTCCCCTACCAATCAAACTATGCCCGTCCACTATTTCAAACGACTTGAACTATGCACTACACTATTATCAGTTATTTTTTATGATTAAATTAATGTCATTTATTAATTTAAGACTAATATAGATAAAGATATATGTGAAAAATAATGTAATACATAGTTCAAGTCGTTTGAAATAGTGGACGGGCATAGTTTGGTTGGTAGGGGCCGCCCGCCCACCCCACCTTTGTTCGCATAGTTTTTACCATAGGATAACACTCTTCCTATAATGCTTTAAACAATATAAAACGTCTATATCCATTGAAGAAACTATGCGGGCTTAGGTGGGATAGGTAGTTGGCTCCTATCAACCAAACTGTGCTCATCCACTATTTCAAATGAATGAACTCTGCACTACACTGTTATCCGTTACCTGCTACGATTTAATTAATTTCATTTATTAATTTACGCCTAATTCGTATCTATCTAAATTTTTGTTTTTATGACGTGAGAAATTCCATTCGATTATTATAGTTACAATCTATTTAGTACACACCAGCGGCCCGGCCGTATCTTGTAATCATCATCAGCCAACTAGAAATTTATATCGCAGCGTGCATGAAGACATAAACTTACTCCAACTGATGTGTACATTCAATTACGCCGGTAATTACGATCCCAATAAAATATTTAATGCGCAACGTGCGCGCGGTTCCCACACGTAAATTAAATGGTAAATCAGCGCGTGAATGTTAAAAAAAAAAAAATTACTCGTTAAGGTTCGGTGGCAATTAATTTATAGAAGTGTTATAGTTATTAAGAGAACTTGAGGAATATTAGTTTACTTCTACAATACTTTCTTAATAATAATAATAATAAATATAAAAAATAATTTAATAATAGTCTATTCCAATTATGTAGTAGTCTTGATGTAAGGATGAGGATGTGAAAGCAAAATAATTTGGAAATTGCAGAAAGCTGAATGAATGGTTAGGAGAGGATGGAAAAGGCGTGAAAATCTGCAGAAGGCTCTCACACGCCTACATTATAGCTCCCATAAGCTATTGAATGTATAAATTGATAACGTCATTGTGACAGAATATGCCAAAACAAATGTCAAACACCTTATATATAGGTGTTGTGATTGGAGCTTTGATAACAACTTTTGTTTTATTATTCAGTGTTTCCAATAGAGCGAATCTAAAGTAACTACATTCCCTAGATAATGTATTTATTGTTGCTATAACCACAAATACTTATGGGTTCAATAGTTATTGATAGATTTATGGAACGTCGGTGAGAGTTGGCATGCCTGAAGTTAGACAAAACGAGGCGAAAAAGTGTGCGTAGTTTTATTTTTAGGTTAAACAGTATTTGACGATTGTTTCAATAATAAATAAGTTACTTCAACTATAATAACAAAACAACGCGCGGCAACTTTTTGTTAAAGTATGTTTAGCTTTAGATTTAAAAAGTACTACAATTCCGGTAATTATAAATAGCTTTTGTTATTCCCCTAAAAACAAAATACGCGCGATCTACCTACATCAAGGTAGGTGGTTAGGCCAATGTATATAACAAAGACAACACTCTTCAACTGTTATTATTATTTTGTGGCAACTGTTAAATTAAGCGTCATTGAATAATTGAATAATACTATAATCAGAGTATTGTTTTAAACAATTGAAGAACATGGGCCTGACAATCCACTCCTATACGTTCGCACTGCCTTCATTATGGGATGCGAAAGTAAGTTATTATAAAAAACAGCCGTCTGATTTAGTTTTTTTTTTAAATGTATGTTAATAAAATTGATCTTGATTAGTCTAAATATTCAAAAAGTTAAATATCGTCTTTTAAACACAGGTCGTACTTTAAAAAAAAATCACAGCACCCACCCTCAATCGTCCCTTTAAAACTCCAAAACATAAATCATATGGCTGCAGGTACGGTAATTCTTACGTCAGGTCTTCGAAAATCAGATGGTTTGTGTTTTCTTGAAAAATCAGCTGCTTGCACAGGGTTTTACGTAAACGCAGAGCAGTGGGCGCTATCGCAATGTCCGATGAGGGCGAGTTTCGGGCATCCCGTTACCTGCCCCATACCAATTCACGATTATGTATGTGGTTTACAATGGATGAGCACCGTGAAAGATCTTTTCTTTGCGCTGCCGGGGGATGTTTTTCACTGCTTGCGTCGCGTTGCACAAGAAAAGAAGGGCCACGCGTTTATAGTCGTGAGAACATATGATTTTTGTGATGTGAGCACCATGGGAAAGCTAAAATTTATCGAATGGTGCAAGGAAATAGGCCCGCTCTTTCTTATAGTAATATCTATATTATCAGAAAGGGTGTTGAAATTATTATTCATGCTATATTTGTATAAAAGATGTATATGCATGTAAACCATCAAGAAATTAATTATATATTAATTAAATTTTGGGTTTCAAGAGATTTCAGCGGATTTTCAATCCTGAAACCGATCATCTGTTATAATAGTTACTACGCGGTGGGAAGATACAAACTCTAAAGAGGGTAACGGCATATATTGATGAATTCTCTAAAAAAATCGTGGGAATCGAACCCACGTCTCCGTATATATATAATTTTGTTCACAGACAGACATCCAGACGACACACATACAGACATCGCAAAAATTGGGTTTGTTTCGACAATTTTAGGCATAATATGTAACAAAATTAATTTTTTTTTGCTAAATTGTTCACAACTAATGTGAAAATATGCGTTATATTTTCCGGAAAAAAACTACACTAGGTATAGTTGTCGTGAACAATTTAGCAAAAAAAAATAATTTCGTTACATATTATACCTAAAATTGTCGAAACAAACCCTATTTTTGCGATGTCTGTGTGTGTGTGTGCTGGTTGTCTGTCTGTGAACAAAATTATATATATATATATATATATATATATATATATATATATATATATATATATATATACGGAGACGTGGGTTCGATTCCCACTGATTTTTTTTTTAGAGAATTCATCAATATATGCCGTTACCCTCTTTAGAGTTTGTATCTTCCCACCACGTAGTAACTATTATTTGTACAATCCGTACCGTATCTATCTCTGCGCAAATATTTCACAGACAAAAAATACTTGAGTGTTATCACTCAATATTTTTTGTATAAATATACCTTATCATTACTACATTACAGATAACTGGTATATTTACTGTAATACGAAAGTGTTGAAAATTTCAAATCTAACACCATTAAGGCTGGGTTGTATAAAATCAGATTAATACCCCGTAATTCCGAAAATAGGAATATCCATGACCTAGGGCTTGTTCATGAAACGGCCCTGGGGAACAATTTTGTAAGTTGTTACTTATGGCTACCAAATAAACAGCTGTTGGTATAACACACGCTCTGCGTACGCTAGTGTAATACTGGCTTAAATCAAATGTCACAAATTTGTCAAGTGACATAGTGAAATAGGTTATTATACTGTCACTCTTGACAAATTTGTGGCATTTAAACATAAGGCAGTACAAACAAAAAAACAACTGTTTTAGCGTTAGTATATAACGCTACGCAAACGCTAGTGTAATACTGCCATATGTAAAAAGTGACAAATACGTAAAGAGTGACAGGATAATAACCTATTTGACTATCTTAACGTCACTTTTGACAAATTTGTGATATTTGATATAAGCCAGTATTACACTAGCGTACGCACAGCGTGGAACATACCAATAGTTGTTTATTTGGTTGCCATAAGTAACAACTTACAGAATTGATCCCCAGCGCCGTCTCATGAACTCTAAGAGCCCTAGGTCTTGGATATTTGTATTTTCGGAGTTACGGGGTATTAATCTGCTTTTATATAGTGACATAGGTTATTATACTGTCACTCTTACTGACATTTAAACATAAGGCAGTACAAACAAATAAACAACTTTTTTAACGTTGGTATACCACCCTACACAAACGCTAGTGTAAAAGTGCCTTATGTAAAAAGTTACAAATTTGTAAAGAGTGACAGGAAAATAACCTATTTGACTATCTTACCGTCACTTTTGACAAATTTGTGATATTTGATATAAGCCAGTATTACAATAGCGTACGCACAGCGTGGAACATATCAATAGTTGTTTATTTAGTTGCCATAAGTAACAACTTACCTTTATATCAAATATCACAATGTTGTCAAAAGTGATGTTAAGACAGTCAAATAGGTTATTATCCTGTCACTCTTTACAAATTTGTCACTTTTTACATAAGGCAGTATTACACTAGCGTTCGCGTAGCGTAGTATACTAACGCTAAAACAGTTGTTTATTTGTTTGTACTGCCTTATGTTTAAATGTCACAAATTGGTCAAGAGTGACAGTATAATAACCTATTTCATTATGTCACTTTTGACAAATTTGTGACATTTGACTTAAGCCAGTATTACACTAGCGTACGCACAGCGTGGGGCATACCAACAGTTGTTTATTTGGTTGCCATAAGTAACAACTTACAGAATTGATCCCCAGGGCCGTCTCATGAACTCTAAGAGCCCTAGGTCATGGATATATGTATTTTAGGAGTTATGGGGTATTAATCTGCTTTTATACAACCCAGCCTTAATCGTGTTCGTTTCAACACTTATATTTGTATTTTAGGAGTTATGGGGTATTAATCTGCTTTTAAACAACCCAGCCTTAATCGTGTTAGTTTCAACACTTTCGTATTACTGTATTATTTGTGATATTTTATATAAGCCAGTATTACACTAGCGTTCGCAGAGCGTAACCAACGTTGAACCAGTTGTTTATTTGGTTGACAAGACGTCTGTTTGTTGTCTTAACTTACAGAATAGACCTCTAGATCAGGGTTATTCTGAAAAACTTAGACCCAGAGTCAAGAGTGTAGTAGTTGGTGGCAATGATTGCAGCAAATTTTGCTGCAAATTGATGTGCTATCACCGCAAAATGGTGCCACAACTTGACTTGTTAATTACGTCCACGATATTACTATCGCTATCACAGGTAATCAAGAGCAAAGGGGGGGGACCGGGATCTCCAAAAGGTAAACACAGGTAATTTAAGCCGGGGTGTCGCATCTGTTGTAACCGGCTGCGAGGGCACCAGGCGCGCGTCAGCCCTCCGATTGGCCGCCGGCTCGTGGCCGCAGCTGGCGGCGCCCCCACCACCGCCGCCGCGTAGCTCTACTTGAAGCACTACGCTGCCCCCGAGAGCTTCAGTTCGCACTCAACAGCCATCGCGTACGCGTCGCCTACTAAACTAAAACTAACAATCGCGACTTTACCTACCTACAAAACAACAAACCGAATGGATATTAAGTGTTAAAAATTTTATTTGGACCAAGTTTTATTTTACTGTGCCAACGTTTACTTGATGGGGATATCGGAAGAGAACGGGTGTCACTGTGCGGCCGATTCCAACGCCAAAGTCAAGGGGGACAAGTACTTTGCGCCACTCAGGAAGATGAAGGTGCTGAAGAAGATCAAGAAGCGTATGGGATTAGGTCAGTATTGATTGGCTTTTCCGCGAGTGGTGCACGAAAGCGCCGCGACGCGCTCCAATTCCGCCCTCGGGGCGGCTGCGGGCGGGGGGGGGGAAACACACGAAATATGCGGATATGTGACATTCAGTGCGGAACCCATGAAAATTACAAATGCATTCCCCACAAGTTATATAATGTTAGTAGATAATTATTAAAAAAAAAACAACTGTTTCTATCAATTGAAACAACGTTTTTCAACTGTTATTCTTATTAGCAACAGTGTATAGCATACTATGATCTAAATAGTACAGTAGCCGTGCATTGTTTCCCATAGATAACAGTTGAATGGCGTAGACCTTGGGGAACCGACCATCCACCTCAGTTAGTTTCAATTGTTTCAATCTTTGGATAAACTAGTTATTTCGTGTTTAAACAAATGGTAAACACTGTAACCCAAACATTTAAATTACGCGGGATTCATTGAAGTGTGAAGTGTATGAGATGCATAGCTTTTGTTTCTAATATAGAGTATTTTTCATATTGGTGTGAGTGCCCATCTGTTAACAGCATAATCTAGATTTTCTTGATTACCCCTAAATTATTATTCGGTGTAGTTGGTACACCGAATAATAATTTAGGGTTAATCAAGAAAATCTAGATTATGCTGACATTAACAGATGGGCACTCACACCAATATGAAAAATACTCTATATTTGAAACAAAAGCTATAAATCTCACACACTGTGCACGGCAAGAAATAATACACTTCAATTGTGAAAGTATGGATCAAAGAATGCTAAACATGTATGCAAACAAGAATAACAGTTGAAGAACGTTATTATAATCGATTAAACAATTGAAGAGCAGAGTGGGCATTAAAATCAATGAAATTAAGGAGAAGTCTTACATATTCCTAAATAACTTCAAATTGTCTTTAATTGTACACATAGTTTACGTTTATGGCCTTACAGGGTCTTTAGATGAAGAGCCTATCACCGCAGAATGGTCTACTACTGTTGGTGTTTCGATTTTTTTTTTAAATTTTAGTAGTGTTGAGATTTAGAATACAATTTAACACTAGATATCCATTTGATTATTACAACAACAATCAAAAGGTCGCAGGTCTCGAAAGTTTGAGAACCTACAACTTTTTTCAGTTGTTATATAACTGACAAAAGTTGTAGGTTCTCAAACTTTCTAGAACCTACAACTTTTGTCAATTGTTATACAACTGACAAAAGTTGTAGGTTCTCAAACTTTCTAGAACCTACAACTTTTGTCAGTTGTTATATAACTGACAAAAGTTGTAGGTTCTCAAACTTTCTAGAACCTACAACTTTTGTCAATTGTTATATAACTGACAAAAGTTGTAGGTTCTCAAACTTTCGAGACCTGCAATCTTTTGATTGTTGTTATACAACTGACAAAAGTTGTAAGTTCTCAAACTTTCTAGAACCTACAACTTTTGTCAATTGTTATATAACTGACAAAAGTTGTAGGTTCTCAAACTTTCTAGAACTGCGACCTTTAGTCTGTCGTAATAATCAAATTGATATTAAGTGTTAAATTGTATTCTAAATCTCAAGACTACTAAAGTAATAATAGTTGTCAATGTTAGTGAGTACCACTTAGAGTTGGCGGTGGTAAAGCAACCTATTGAAATTTTTATAAATTCCTACAATTCACATCAATAACCATCGGAACACGCCGTCTCTTTCCCTTTAACTAATTGAAACGCTGTCGTGCCGATGCCCGTCGGTGCTGCGCGCGCTCGCTTAATAAATCTCTTTGTGAGAGATCCGTGGTTCCCACGGTTTTCGCGACCGGCAAAGGTGAAGAGTTCTCGGGTGAAACTCGCGACGGCTGCAAGACGGCGGGGCGGCAGGGAGAGCGGGCATTCCTGCGGATCGGAACGGATTTGCCAAGAGAAGGAGTAATAAAATTTGAAACAAAAAAAAAACACGCGGCACGAATCGATGAGGAGGACGCGTATCCAGGAAGCGTTTCCGATCGCGTTTTCGCGCGCCGCCGGACGCTAATTGCCAATTAAAAGTTTACAGTTGGCGACAGGAAGTGCGCGGAGAATAGAGCAGCGATACAGTTCCTTGCTCGGGAAATAAGCAGAAGTTAGAAAAAAAAAATATACGGTACACGCGGTTTGTGTGGTTATGGTATATCCGTGGGAATCCCCCCCATACAAGAACAAATGGAATCACGAGTGGGTATGGAAAGTAAGATGTGTTTGAATGATTGTACATGCAGGCAAGAACCTCATTAGTCCGTTTTGTATGTTGCCAGCTATTAATTATTGCGTAAGGCATTTACAAATTCCATTCGCGCTCTCATGGATTGAGTATGTGTCATAATAATTGATTTTAAATTAAATTAATTACCTAAAACAAAACATAATCATACTCATAAATAGCCATATTTAATTACTAAACACGTTTGACAATCGTATCTCAACTGTTTGTATATTTTTAAGGGTGTTAAACTCAAAAATTATAAAATTCAACATTAGTAGGTTTACAAAAAAACGCTATAAATTACTATATAATTTTCAGAATTTCATGAAATTTACTTGAATATATTCAGAAATAGTCATGTTTGATTACTACCAAGTTTGAAATTCGTATCTCAACTGTTTGTAAATTTTTAGGGGTGTTAAACTCAAAAATTATAAAATTCAATATTAGTAGATGTACAAAAAACACTATAAATCACTATATAATTATCAGAATTTTATGAAATTTACTTGAATATAATCACAAATAGTCCCGTTTGATTACTACCAAGTTTGAAATTCGTATCTCTACTGTTTGTATATTTTTAAGGGTGTTAATCTCTAAAATTATGACATTTATTGTAACTACTAAAGATTAAAAAACGTAATTTTAAAAATTAGTCAGGAAGACTTTAATATTCCTAATAAGAACTAAATTGCCTTTAATTTGGTATATACTAAGCGATTATAGCCTTACAAAGTTTATAGATGAAGAGCCTATCACCGCAAAATGGTATACTTTTAATACATCCAACTTTATTGGTAATAATATATATTTTACTCAGTTACATGACTAAATGAAGTGTGAATCAAACGAAAGTATGAAGATGTTGAATGTTTTGTTTAACTGTTTGAAAATCTTCCTGTTGAAGATTGAACTGTTGAATAATCACGAAATGCACGAAGTTAAAATTGTACACTCAAAAAAAACTGTGTCTGCATTAACTACTTGTCGTAATCAATTGACACTTTGTCAAGTACAAAGTGCTCTTTTCATTATCACAACCGTTACTCATTTCATTTCAACCGAGCCCCCCCCCCATATACACAAGGGTTACTAACACAGACATAAGGGGTTGTAAAGTGATCCAGCGGGGATTAAACCCCCTCTCTCTACATATCTGTGGAAATACGCGCACTTGACGCACCCCCGCAATTGCGAACATGTGTACAAGTGCCCAACGAATGCACATGAAAGAAAGAGCGATTTAATTGAGACGGCCGCTTCCGTTTCCGGGCTGCAACAACGAGCCCGTAACGCCCGTCGTCGTTACGTTTAGCCGGGTCTCTTCCACTTCTTCGTTACCCTCCGGTGTGTGGAGGTAATTGGATATCTCGTGCGGAACAACACACGGGGGGGTTTTACGCGCACGTGGCTCTCTCTCCGCGCGCCGTATCCGGCCGGAAACGAGATTGGCCGCCCCACCCCGCCGCCCGACGCATTGTACCACGAAATCACATCCGAAACTTATCAAAATAATAGATAATAGGAGCGAACAATTGAAATACGTTGGATGTTGATCTACAATTATATTTTTTCACTGCTATTAGTAGGGAAAGTAGGCTTTTTAGTACATTTGTTTTAGAAGAAAGTTTTTTGTTATGACTACAAAAACAAAATATTATTATTTGTATGATTAATGATAATTGTCATGACTACAAAAACAAAATATAATTATTTGTATGACTAATCATAATTGTCATGGATACTACTTTAGACATGTCTACACACACATAAACAAAATATTATTGTTTATGTATGATTAATGACAGAGTGACAGTTTATAGGTTATGGTCGTTCATACAGTAGTAATAGTCCGTATAAACCTTTTTTTATTATAATGAATCCTTTAAACTAAAAAAAATGTTCAAATTATCAAAAATGATAAGTTTAGTCATCAAAATAATAATAAGATTGTATACACTATTGCTACTCTATGAACAACCATAACCTATAAACAGTCACTCTGACATTAATCATACAAACAATAATATTTTGTTTGTGTGTGTGTAGACATGTCTAAAATAGTATCCATTACAATTATCATTTGTATTATGAAATTGAATTTTTTTAAAATTTCAATCACATTTATTTACACACGTATTTTATTGAAACAGCTATAACTTGAATTGTAGCTATTGAATATTGCTACAAATCGTCAGCTATAGTGAAACCATGTTGATGAATCACCAAATACAAGTTGAAGTTGTTAAAACAAAAAATTGAATTTTTGGTGAATTTTTAAAATTGTAATCACATTTATTTACAAACATATTTTATTAAAACAGCTGTAACTCGAGTTGTAGTTATTGAATATTGCTACAAATTGTCAGCTATAGTGAAAACATGTTGATGAATTACGAAATGCAAGTTGAAATTGTTAAACAAAAAATTGAATTTTTGGTGAATTTTTAAAATTGTAATCACATTTATTTACAAACATATTTTATTAAAACAGCTGTAACTCGAGTTGTAGCTATTGAATATTGCTACAAATTATCAGCTATAGTGAAAACATGTTGATGAATCACCAAATACAAGTTGAAGTTGTTAAAACAAAAAATTGAATTTTTGGTGAATTTTAAAAATTGTAATCACATTTATTTACAAACATATTTTTTTAAAACAGCTATAACTCGAGTTGTAGTTATTGAATATTGCTAAAAATTGTCAGCTATAGTGAAACCATGTTGATGAATCACCAAATACAAGTTGAAGTTGTTAAAACAAAAAATTGAATTTTTGGTGAATTTTTAAAATTGTAATCACATTTATTTACAAACATATTTTATTAAAACAGCTGTAACTCGAGTTGTAGTTATTGAATATTGCTACAAATTGTCAGCTATAGTGAAAACATGTTGATGAATCACCAAATGCAAGTTGAAGTTGTTAAGCAAAAAATTGAATTTTTGGTGAATTTTTAAAATTGTAATCACATTTATTTACAAACATATTTTATTAAAACAGCTATAACTCGAGTTGTAGTTATTGAATATTGCTACAAATTGTCAGCTATAGTGAAAACATGTTGATGAATCACCAAATGCAAGTTGAAGTTGTTAAACAAAAATTTGAATTTTTGGTGAAATTTTAAAATAGTAATCACATTTATTTACAAGCATATGTTATTAAAACAGCTATAACTCTAGTTGTAGCTAATGAAATTTGCTACAAATTGTCAGCTATGGTGAAAACATATTGATAAATCACCAAATACAATTTGAAGTTGTTAAAGAAAAAATTGAATTTTTGTCGAATTTTTAAAATTTCAATCGCATTTATTTACAAACATATTTTATTAAAACAGCTATAACTCGAGTTGTAGTTATTGAATATTGCTACAAATTGTCAGCTATAGTGAAAACATGTTGATGAATCACCAAATACAAGTTGAAGTTGTTAAACCAAAAATTGATTTTTTGGTGAATTTTTAAAATTGTAATCACATTTATTTACAAACATATTTTTTTAAAACAGCTATAACTCGAGTAGTAGCAATTGAATATTGCTACAAATTATCAGCTATAGTGAAAACATGTTGATGAATCACCAAATACAGGTTGAAGTTGTTAAAACAAAAAATTGAATTTTTGGTGAATTTTTAAAATTGTAATCACATTTATTTACAAACATATTTTTTTTAAAACAGCTATAACTCGAGTTGTAGTTATTGAATATTGCTAAAAATTGTCAGCTATAGTGAAAACATGTTGATGAATCACCAAATGCAAGTTGAAGTTGTTAAGTAAAAAATTCAAGTTTTGGTGAATTTTTAAAATTGTAATCACATTTATTTACAAACATATTTTTTTAAAACAGCTATAACTCGAGTAGTAGCAATTGAATATTGCTACAAATCGTCAACTATAGTGAAAACATGTTGATGAATCACCAAATACAAATTGAAGTTGTTAAACCAAAAATTGATATTTTGGTGAATTTTTAAAATTGTAATCACATTTATTTACAAACATATTTTATTAAAACAGCTATACCTCGAGTTGTAACTATTGAATATTGCTACTAATTGTCAGCTATTTTTGTTAGTACTAATAAATCAGCAATTGTAAATTAAAATGCATGCGCCCACGAAGGGGAAACACGCCAGGTGCGCTACAACATGCCTGTCTCGTAGAGGGTAGTGGCCGTGTCTCAACAGCTGTGTGCCAACTGGAGGGTAGGTAGGCCAGGTATATAAAGCCCCTCTTTGGTCTTGCTTTGGGAAAAACTGGCACAACAGCTGACGAAGACGGGGGGATAATAAATAATTCAATAGGATTTTTTCGGCATTTGTTTGGCGAGAGAGGCGGACGTCTGCGGTTTGCGAATTGATAGAATCTGCCGGGCACTTAAAATCGGAAATTACTGAAGCAACAGAAGGTGGAGGTGGAGAAGGCAGGACTGTTTCGCTTCCGCAGATGGCAGTTATTTAGATTGCGAGTTATTAGTAATTATTGCACTTTCAATAAAAATACATCTGATGACTATGTGCTAGAATCTGATATGTGAAATTTACTTTAACTAACTTTTTTCATTACTATCTATAAATTCACTCCTTGATAAATGTTTTATTATTAATTTGGAAATGTAATAAGACCTGACTGACCTGACTTTCATTTCCATGTGTAAATTATTACTTTTATGAAACAGAAAATGTGGCAATTTAAAGTTATATATACTATATTGTATATGTAGAACAGAGACAAGTGGATAAACTTAAGGGAGGCTTATACCCTGAGGGTAGAAACCGGATAAATTAAATATATATATTTCGGGAGCAATTTAAATGTTATAAAATTGAAATGAAATCCCTTGTGGCGAAAATATAATGAATATTATAAAATATAGTATGTATTACCATATTCAGTGTTCGAATTCACATATTTAATAATTAAATGTTAATTCTGGGACAGTTCAAACACAAAATTGGCGCAGTCGGTTGGATGAACAACACTATAATCAAGCATTAACTATCCTTGAACAATACTAAAAGGATATAATTAAATTTCAATTCTCGGACAGTTCAAATACAAAATTATTATTGTAGAATAATTGAAATAGACATCAGATTTTAATAATAATAATAATTCGCAAATAGCTACAGATATACAATACTAGAGGAATATAATGAAATGTCAATTCTAGGACAGTTCAAACACAAAATTGGCGCAGTCGGTAGGATGAACAACACTATAATCAAGCAATAACTATCCTTGAACAATACTAAAAGGATATAATTAAATTTCAATTCTCGGACAGTTCAAATACAAAATTATTATTGTAGAATAATTGAAATGACATCAGATTTTAATAATAATAATAATTCGCAAATAGCTACAGATATACATTATAAATTTTATCACTATTCATTTATAAATTGTGTAGCAGCTCAACTCGCCCCTATTTTAAAATCTCAAATGCATTACCCACCCCTCTCACGTTTGTATTCCCCCCTAACAGTGTTTTATAAAAAGTAACGGACGATTCATTGTGCGCCGTTTGGGTCCCCTGCGTTGCCAGACCCAATTCCTCTACAGATGTTCCTTTGAATTGGTCGCTTTAAATTTTACAAAAAAAGATATATAGGGGTGCTACGCAGGTGAACCCATAATTTTAGTAGGAAACGGAAACACTTTTTGCGAGCGACAGGAAATAATATAATTAAATATAGCAAGAGCATCCATAAAAATTTACCCATAATATAAAAACGAAGTCAATGTTTTGAAGCTGACCCAGTTGTCATTTATGGTTTTTGTGCTGTCAGTTAAAAATTGAGGGTTGAGGGTTCGAATTCCCATTACGATAGTTTTTTTTTAAATAGTCATAGTCATATTTATTTCTTTATACAAATAATCTTCCTCAGATGTACTAATACATGTTTAAATTTACCTCTTTAAACATGTATTAGTACATCTGAGGAAGATTATTTGTATAAAGAAATAAATATGACTTCGACTATATAAAAAGAAAACTAAAAATAACTATGACTATAACTAACAATATAATTGTGATGAATTATATTTTTAGTCATAGTCATAGTCATTTTAATTTCTTCATACAAACAATCTTCCTCAGATGTACTAATACATATTTAAATTTACCTCTTTAAACATGCATTAGTACTGAGGAAGATTTTGTATAAAGAAATAAATATGACTTCGACTACATCTATATAATCTATACAATCTCCAAAGCTCCGAAATATTATATAGAAACCTAGGTTCGATTTCCTAATCCTGTGATTCTCTTATAACGAGTTGTAATTATATATTATGTTAACACCCTTTATATATTATGCGATTCACTCATCACCGAAAATGCTTGCGCCATCACCATCGTCATCGTCATCGGTTGAGGACGAACAAAATTCTCGTCGCGTAGAAAGTAAGTCCGAGAGACCGTGGGAACGCGCGATCGTGAAGAACTTAACATTTAGGTAACGTACGCCGCGTGGCCGGCGATTATGGCTCTTAGCACCGCACCGCACAAGGACCACAATTAATTATTTATCGCGCTCCTTTTTCCTCCGCGAGGAATCTAATCGCGCACCGATTAAGCCGTAACGTGGGCAAAATTTACGCGCGCCCAAGAGATGATGATGATGATTCACACGCGAGAAAGGTCAACACGCGGAAACGCACCGACAGCGTAATTGAAACGGGTACAATGAGTGTTTGCTATTTTACGGTAAATTCATTGAGCAATACAAATCACATTTGATTCAACTTTATTTCGGGAGAAATAAAAATGTTATGGAATTTAAATGAAATCACTTTTGGCGAAAATATAATGAATATTAAAAAATATTGCTTGTATTAAGATATTCTGTGTAAAAATTCACATATTTAATAATTAAATGTTAATTCGCGGAATGTTCAAACACAAAATTGGCGTAGTCGGTAGGATGGACAACACTATAATCAAGCAATAACTATCCTTGAACAAAACCAGAAGGATATAATTAAATGTCAAGTCTCGGACAGTTCAAACACAAAATTGGCGCAGTCGGAGGATGAGCAACACTATAATCAGGCAATAACTATCATTGAACAAAACCAGAAACACAAAATTGGCGCAGTCGGTAGGATGATCAACACTATAATCAGGCAATAAAATATCGCAAATTGATTGTCAAATAGAGGGAAGAAATCCCCATCTAATTTTGCTCCTTTTAACAAACCAACATATGTATTTTTATATATATTTACTTTAATTACAGTAATCTGTATGTTAATAAAGTTATTATTATTATTAAAATGTCAAAATTTTGTATAATTAATAACAATACAATTAAATATAGTAAGAGTAAATTGATCAAGAAACACAATTAAACATACAATTGTTTCATCTATTATTATTTTAGTATATTATAACATTGCTCGAGATTCAAAGTTTGCCTTGAATTGTTTTGTTTCAAACAACAAAAGAAAAGAACATAGTTTGTAGGTTATAGCAGTTATAGTTATATTTTTAGCGTTTAGTTCATACATTTTTGCGTACATTTTAGTTTTAGTTTTAATATTCATTACATTTTGGGCAGTAGTGACTCATTAATATACACAAGCTGTTTAGCTATTTTATAGCGGGCTAATGGGCTATTGTTCGGCTAGAAAAACAGCACCCCCACACCAACTGCTTGGAGTTTTGGCGGCTCCGGGGAAAAATAGATCAGAAGGGTGTGGGTTGTCGTCGCGACGCATTAAAACTAGACACCCCCTGGGAGATGCCAGATGGCTAGCCCCCCTACCTCCCGAAGGATCTAAGATAATCCACACAAATAATATTATGCGTTTATTTGAGCCCGACAATAAATGTAGGCAGTATTTTCGTATTATTGATAATAAAAATATTGATAATACAGATATTGATCATAAAAATATTGATAATAAAAATATTGATCATAAAAATATATAGGGATATCCCTTATGTCTTTTAAGAGTCAATTAAGGCATTATAATGCATAATCTGATTTGTATATATACATGTATGTTGTAAATGCTAATAATAGCGTTAATAAATAAATAAATAAATAAATAAATTAATAATAAAAATAAAAATTGATAAATTATTATAATGCAAATAACATTTAATTCAACTTTATTTCGGGGGCAATTAAAATGTTATGGAATTGAAATGAAATCACTTGGTGGCGAAAATATAATGAATCTTAAAAACTATAGTTTGTATTGCTTCTAAAAATTAAAATATAACCATAACACTGCAACGACAGCGTTTTTTGCACGACTTTCCAGTTGTTGATACGCCGCGATGCGATCGCATCCTTTTTTTTTACGTGCTGTTTATAAATATCGCGATGCGTTGCAAGAAAAAAGCTGAACGTGTGTTTACGTTGCACTATAAATAGCGCGACCGAGTTATGAATCACTAATAAAATTTTATTACAATCGCGCCAGCAGCAATTTAACCTTTTTAATTCAATGACTGCAATGTACAAGAATGAATTAAATTCATGTATAGCAACAGCAAATGTTTTATGTCATATAAATGACGAATCAAAATATTTGCATTATATGCATAGCAATAATTAATTGAAATACTTATAGATGAAATCAGTAGGGTGGTTTTAGAGAAAAAGTAGTTGACAATGAGTTTTTTTGGTCACATAAATGACGAATGAGAATTTTTGTATTATATGCAAACAACAATTCTATAATTAATTGAAATACTATAAAATCAGTAAGGTGGGTTTAGTGAAAAAATAGTTAGAAAAATTAGTTTTTTTTTTCAGGATTAAACTTCAAGGAAACTTCTTAAAATCTACATAGCGAAGTTATATTTAATTAAACAATAAAAAGCTAAAGTAAATGCTTGAGACGAGTTTTTCAGGATTAAGGCAGATGGTTTTAAGGAAACTTCTTTTTAAAATCTATCTATATATCGTTCTTCAAAACTCTATGAGTATTTCTACTCGAAATACTGTTACTATTTTACTACTGTTACTATTTTAAATCTATATTACCTTGTAGAAAGTTCCTGATATAACCACAATCAGTGTTATTGTGGTTATATCAGGATCTTTCTACAAGGTAATATAGATTTAAAATAGTGTAACAGTATTTCGAGTATAAATACTCATAGAGTTTTGAAGAACACAAGCAACCAAATCGAAATTGGTTAAATAACCGTTAAATATGTTATTCATCCTACCCGACTGCGCCAACTTTATGTTTAAACTGTCCGAGAAATGACATTTAATTATATCCTTCTAGTATTGTTCAAGGATGGTTATTGATTGATTATAGTGTTGTTCATCCTGCCGACTGCGCCAAGTTTATGTTTAAACTGTCCGAGAATTAACATTTATTTATATCCTTCTAGTTTACTTCAAGGATAGTTATTGCCTGATTATAGTGTTGTTCATCCTACTCGACTGCGCCAACTTTATGTTTGAACTATCGGAGAAATGTCATTAAATTATATCCTTCTAGTTTTGTTCAAGGATAGTTATTGCCTCATTATAGTGTTGTTCATCCTACCCGACTGCGCCAACTCTGTGTTTAAACTGTCCTAGAATTAACATTTATTTATATCCTTCTAGTTTTGTTCAAGGATAGTTATTGCCTTATTATAGTGTTGCTCATCCTGCCGACTGCGCCAACTTTATGTTTGAACTGTACGAGAAATGTCATTTAATTATATTCTTCTAGTATTGTTCAAGGATAGTTATTGCTTGATTATAGTGTTGTTCATCCTACCCGACTGCGCCAATTTTGTGTTTAAACTGTCCGAGAATGAACATTTATTTATATCCTTCTAGTTTTGTTCAAGAATAGTTATTGCTTGATTATAGTGTTGTTTATCCTACCCGACTGCGCCAACTTTATGTTTGAACTGTCCGAGAAATGTCATTTAATTATATTCTTCTAGTTTTGTTCAAGTATACACTATTTTATGTCAGTATTACATTGTAGAAAGAATCCTGATGAAGCCACAATCAGTGTTGGCAAAATATAGATAGGTTTTTTTGAAAAAAGTTTCTTTGAAACCCTCCGCCGTAATCTTGAAACACTTGTCTTGAGCATTTACTTTAGCTTTTTATTGTTTAATTTCAGGAGTGGTTTCAAAGGGGTAATATACAACATCCTCTATATCATAATATACAATCACTGATCGTAGAAAAATAAATCCTTTCTGAATCCGCAATAAAAAGATGCGGCTATATATTGATTGCAAAATAAAAATTACATAAATAAGTTACACAACTCCATCCAAGTGGCCATTAATTTGGTTTTCTTTCGCTCGCTTCTTCTTGCAACATCGTTACGCCCGGCACGTCCGATCGAATACACATTTCGGCCTTTCTCACGCGCTGCCACTTTACTAAAACAATCACGACTCGACCTACATCCGCGGGAAGACTTTTAGGCATTTCAAACGCGTCCGGGGGGGGGGGGGGGGCGCCAGCAAGTCTAGCGCGATTCCCACACCAGCAGCACCGAACAGTAGCGCAGTCGTAACGGCTTCGAAAGTTAGTTCAATTGTCGGGCCGCCATTTTGTTTCTGTTACCATGGTAACGGTATATTGTATAATACAATAACACACGCCAATCATCCAACTATAAAATCTCACTTTCATCGCCCACAATCACTCTTGACAATTATTGTATAAGACTACAAGGAAATGCCAAATATCTTGACATAAACTTGACTTCCAAATTTGGTCGCGATCCATTTCCCAGAATTTTGTTCAAAGGACACACACACACACACACACACACGCACACACATACATACATACACAGACAGACAGAGACACAGATAGACACAGACAGACAAATACCTTCCATATAAAGCAGTAACTTTGTATTTGTAAAGTAAAAATTGTACTAAATGTCGTTGTTTTTCTATTGTTACAGTATCCCGATCAAGTTCTAATGGAGACGGCACCAACAATTTACCACCCCTGCTCTTCCACAGCGTGCACGGCGAGAACATCCGGATCTCACGTGACAAAACAGTGGCACGCCGTGCAGAAAGTTTTTGCAAAGGCATCGCATTCAGCGCGAGGCCAGTTAAAGTAAACGAAAAGGTCAGTACTGATAATAAGTCTAAATAATTAAAATCTATTTATATATCTATACCATTATCAAAACTATGCGAATAAGGTTGGGAGAGTGGTTGGGACCCAAGAATTAGTTGAATGACTTAACCATCGATTTAAGTCATTCAGCAATCGTTTAAAAATCGCGCCAAAACGTGCGTCATTGATTGGCCACAGAATAATAATGGCCGCTATAGTGGACGCCATGATTGTTTCCTAACCTATCAATAGTAAACAATAAAAGCGCGGAATTTAAATTTATATTATAATATTTATTTAAGCCCACTCTTAGTATCATGTCGTCCATAAGAGCGGCCATTATTATTCTGTTGCCACAAAAATGGCGACAAAACGAACTTCATTGATTGGCCACATAATAATAATGGCCGCTATAGTGGACGCCATGATTGTTTTCTAACCTATCAATAGTAAACAATAAAAGCGCGGAATTTAAATTTATATTATAATATTTATTTAAGCCCACCCTTGCCATCATGGCGTCGATTATAGCGGCCATTATTATTCTGTGGCCAATCAATGACGTGCGTTTTGGCGCCATTTTTGTGGCCACAGAATAATAATGGCCGTTATAATGGACGTCATGATGCTAAGGGTGGGTTTAAATAAATATTATAATATAAATTTAAATTCCGCGCTTTTACTGTTTACTATTGATAGCTTAGAAAGCAATCATGGCGTCCACTATAGCGGCCATTATTATTATGTAACCAATCAATGAAGTACGTTTTGTCGCCATTTTTGTGGCAACAGAATAATAATGGCCGCTATTATGGACAACATGATACTAGGGGTGGGCTTAAATAAATATTATAATATAAATTCAAATTCCGCGCTTTTATTGTTTACTGTTGATAGGTTAGAAAGCAATCATGGCGTCCACTATAGCGGCCATTATTATTATGTGGCCAATCAATGAAGTACGTTTTGGCGCGATTTTTGTGGACTCAGAATACTAATGGCCGCTATTATAATAGACGCCATGATACTAGGGGTGGGCTTAAATAAATATTATAATATAAATTCAAATTCCGCGCTTTTATTGTTTACTATTGATAGGTTAGAAAGCAATCATGGCGTCCACTATAGCGGCCATTATTATTCTGTGGCCAATCAATGGCGTACGTTTTGGCGCGATTTTTAAACGATTGCTGAATGACTTAAATCGATGGTATAATTTATACTGCACGACCGCAAGACCTGAGCAATACTGCATGCCACAGGGGCGACTAGCAATGATAAACCATGCTAAACGAAAGCGTTTTATGGTCGAAAAGTCACAATAGTCGCTAAACCAAAAACAATTGATTGCAATAAAAATTAATAAAGTTTTATTTGTTACAGATTTGTATTAAATTCATGGAGATCTCCAACAACTGGAGCGGTGTGATCCGTTTCGGTTTCACCTTCAACGACCCGAGCACCCTGCGGTACGCGCTACCCAAGTACGCATGCCCAGATCTAACCAACAAACCAGGCTACTGGGCCAAAGCTCTACCAGAGCGCTTCGCCAACCAAAGCACCGTTCTGTTCTACTACGTAACATCCGCCGGGGACGTTCATTTCGGCATTAACGGCGAAGAAAAGGGCATTTTCTTCAGCGGCGTTGAAACCCGTGGCCCCCTATGGGCTTTAATTGATGTCTACGGCAACTCAACCGCTATAGAATTCGTTGATATCCGTCACCAACTCAACAACTCGCGTCGCAACATCGCAGCCTCCAACAGTTGCGATAGCAGCCCAAGTGATGAAATTGATCGCATTGTGTATCCAATGCAAAACATAACCTTGCACCAAAGAGAAACCGAGGAGATGAATTTACCCGTACTACGACACCAACCATCTCACTTGAACTACACACAGGTTTCAATGCACCGGACTAGAGGTCGTAATGTAAGATTCAACAGCAACCGCAGTATGGCTTCAAGAGTGGACACCGAATTCTGCCAAGGCTACGTTTTTACAGGCCGCCCATTACAATTAGGCGAGAAAATCGTTGTACAAATCCTATCAACCGAACCAATGTTCCAAGGATGTTTAGGACTAGGTTTAACCTCATGCGATCCATCCACATTACAAATGACTGACCTACCGGATGACTCGTACTTTTTATTGGATCGACCCGAATACTGGGTGATCAGCAGGGATTTCGCGCGCAACCTCAATGTTGGTGATGAAATCAGCTTCTGCATCTCGCAAAGTGGCGAGGTGCAGATTAGCAAAAACGGAGCACCTCCATCCGCCGTCATTCATGTGGATCAATCTCTTAAATTATGGGCTTTCTTTGATGTTTATGGGTCGACAAGACGCATCAGGGTGCTCAGTAGCGGGCACGTAACCACCCCAACAAGATCAAACCATCGAATCATCGCACCAACCAACTCGGAATCAATGAACAGTCTTAATAGTCAATCAGAGATGAGACGGAATTCAGCACATCCGCAACAACAAGCCCAACAACAACAACAACAACAGCAAAGGGTGTGTTGTGTGGCTCCTGCTGATATCCAGCTACAGCCTAGTGCGAATGGGGGTACTGTTTTGCAAGTGATACTACCCCCTTCACATGCTAATTTGATCAACCAACAACCCGCACAACCAACACCTGCATCGCACCACTCGTCGCAGGTGTCTGTTAATAGTCACTCTAGTCACCATCAGAATTCTGGCAGTCATCACCAAGTTATGGCGCCTGTACCCATTGCTAGCATTAGTCAACCTCCACTGATACCCACCAGTGCCGCTACTGGTACGATGTTATCTACGTGTAGTAATACTTATATTGAGGTGAGTACTAACAAAACTATAACTAACCCTGTTGATCAACTTGAATCTTCCTGTTTAAATTCCAAAACATACGTTTATATCAACCTTGCACCAACCATAAAGACCCGATATAATTTATAAAAAATCAAATTTTAATGTCTTATCTTTTTTGTTACAGCCAATTTCCTCGGCGGACGCCCTCGAATCAATCACGGACCACCAGACCTGGGTGGACCTAAATAACGGCGCGTACAGCGCAGGCGCCGAGTGCACGATTTGCTACGAAAAGTCCATAGACGCAGTGCTCTATATGTGCGGACACATGTGCATGTGCTACGAGTGCGCCCTGCAGCAGTGGAAAGGCAAAGGGGGCGGCCACTGTCCGCTCTGTCGCGCCGTCATCCGCGACGTCATCCGAACGTACAAGTCGTGATCGCCGCCGCCGCCACCACGCGCAAAACTACCAAGAGTGCTTCCAAGAAAACGGCGCGCAGACGGACGAACCCATTAAAAAAAAAATATACAAAAGACTGATCGCGAAATTATAGTTTCACCGACCAAAGAAACGCAGTTTTTTTTTTGTTAGAGAAAAAAAAATTAAAAAAACACAGCAACAGCCAATTAGTCAAGCTGTCCAACAGAAACATAGTCATTGCGCCAGCCAGGAGCGCGCAGTTTAAAATTATTTATTTATTAATCTTGTTTAGTTCGTAGTGTTTATTATTATTATTATTATTATTACTTTTGTATTCGCGCGGATATTCTTGTTCATTGTTCACGAGGCCAGTCAAAGTTAGCGTCGGTCATTCTGCAAGCGTCGGCCTGAGGTGCGCGCGCACACACACACACATTTAAAAAAAAATACTTGTTTTGACAAATTTGACGTTCTTTGTTCTTTTTATTGTTGATTTGATGATTAAATTATTGAAAAAAATAATGTATATTTGTTGTGCTGCGTGTGCGTTTAGGCGGACGCGCCGTGTATCATAGGATATCTAGTCATAAGAATGTACTGATACATAGAATTTCCTGTTAGTCTCTCTATCTCTTTTTTCCTTCTATGATTATAAGTGTAAATAAAATGTTATAACTATATATGAAACTTATTTGGTTGGTGTATGATTTATAGCCCCGATTGTTCATAACAATTATAAATTTTAAACCACTTTACAGTACTACCTAGGGTTGTCAACTATTCTTGTTTCAAAGAATAGAAGAGGGGAGAGGGGTTATATTAGGTTAGGGGTGGTACTACCTAGGGTTGCCAACTATTCTTGTTTCGAAGAATAGAAGAGGGGAGGGGGGGTTATATTAGGTTAGGGGTGGTACTACCTAGGGTTGCCAACTATGCTTGTTTCAAAGAATAGAAGGGGGAAGTGGGTTAGATTAGGTTGGGTGGTACTACCTAGGGTTGCCAACTATTCTTGTTTCAAAGAATAGAGAGGGGAGGGGGGTTAGATTAGGTTAGGGGTGGTACTACCTAGGGTTGCCAACTATTCTTGTTTCAAAGAATAGAAGAGGGGAGGGGGGGTTAGATTAGGTTAGGGGTGGTACTACCTAGGGTTGCCAACTATGCTTGTTTCAAAGAATAGAAGGGGAAAGGGGGGTTAGATTAGGTTAGGGGTGGTACTACCTAGGGTTGCCAACTATTCTTGTTTCAAAGAATAGAAGAGGGGAGGGGGTTAGATTAGGTTAGGGGTGATACTACCTAGGGTTGCCAACTATTCTTGTTTCAAAGAGTAGAAGAGGGGTTCGATTAGCTTAGGGGTGGCACTACCTAGGGTTACCAACTATTCTTGTTTCAAAGAATAGAAGAGGGGAGGGGGAGGGGGGTTAGATTAGGTTTTACAAATTAAGGTGAGATTGTTTTGTAATTTCATCAACATAGTTTATTAAAAACAAAAACAGACTAATAAAACGTTCATAGTCCAAAGACGAAATAAATGAGAAA
Organism: Lordithon lunulatus; assembly: GCA_963942505.1. Taxonomy (NCBI): domain Eukaryota; kingdom Metazoa; phylum Arthropoda; class Insecta; order Coleoptera; family Staphylinidae; genus Lordithon; species Lordithon lunulatus. The sequence continues at coordinate 1,632,206 of OZ012669.1, forward strand.
AAGGACATTTTAACAAGAGGTAGACTATTGTAGCCAAAAGGGGTATTGTCCTTCTAAAAAGAAGACGGTTGGCAACCCTAGTATTTCGTGAAATATGCAAGTAAACTTATATTAACTGTTTTTGGGTTGTTGAGGTTGGTATACATCTCACTGCTTTTCAGTTCCATCAATTTCATATCTGTATAATAGCGAATCTGTGTTCGCTATTAGGCCCAATTCACACATAAGCGGCGTCGGGCGCAGGCGCGTTGTAGGCGAGGCGCATGCGCGACGTGATGTCCATATGCAGTGAAGGGGTGGACATTACACCTTATGTTTATATAGAGGCGGCGTGGAAGAGTTTCGCCTCTTCGCCTAAGGACTGTAGGCGAAGACGCGGTGCCGGCGCGGCGAGAGGCACGAGGCAAATGACCGCGCCTCGTCACCTAAGGCCCAATTCACACATAAGCGGCGTCGGGCGCAGGCGCGGCGTAGACGAGGCGCAGACGCGACGTCGCACAGGCGATTGTGATGTCCATATGCAGTAAAAGGGTGCTCATTGTACCTTATGTTTACAAAGAGGCGGCGTGGAAGAGTTATGCCTTTCGCCTCTTCGCCTACCGTGTCTTAGGCGAAGACGCGGTGCCGGCGCTGCGAGAGGCACGACGCTTTAAGCCCCCTCTATATAAACATGTGGTGCAATACCCACTTAGGTGACGAGGCGCGGGCATTTGCCTCTAGCCGCAACTTCGCCTCTCGCCTAAGACACGATAGACGAAGAGGCGAAACTCTTCCACGCTGCCTCTATGTAAACATAAGGTGCAATGTCCACCCCTTCACTGCATATGGACATCACAATCGCCTGTGCGACGTCGCGCCTGCGCCTCGCCTACACCGCGCCTGCGCCCGACGCCGCTTATGTGTGAATTGGGCCTTATACATGTATGAAATTGATGAAACTGAAAAGCAGTGAGATGTATACCAACCTTAAAATCCCAAAAACAGTTAATAGTAAAGTTAACTTGCATATTTCACGAAATCTTGGTGATTTTTAAAACTATACGTTTTATCGTTGGTATACGAATTGCAAATAAGTACAATAGCACAATATTATTGGGTACAATTTTTACAACAATAGTAAACTTTAGATCTAGTTCTCCAGACAATTTTGGACATTTACCCCTGTCATTGTTCGTAATGGCGCTAAATGTAGGAAAGTTACTAAGAGTGGCCGCAGTAAAACGAGTCCTGGTGAGAGGTTTAAAATGGTATCCCGATTCGGAGTACATGGCGCAATTCGACGGCCCAGTCATGTACCCAACGGAGGAAAACAAAAATAACAAGATTTACTACAGCGGGAAAAAGCTTCCCACGGAGAAACAATTCCGAAACGTGTATTTAAATTTTGGGCCCGCACACCCGGCTGCACACGGCGTGCTGCGATTAGTCATGGAGTTGGAAGGAGAGGTAAAAACCAACACAAATATTACGAATTACTAGCAGTGGATTAATGAATTGTGATCCTGCATAACCACTTGATGTTCAGCCTTATGCAAGTTAGCGACAGTAAAGAGACAGTAAACTACAGATAACAGCACATTACAATCATTAATCATCCCTTAAATAATTAAGTTCTATCAAAAGTAAGGCAATATGAATGTAAAATAAGAAATAGTTACAAAACTAACCCCCTAGGAAGAAAGTTAAACGCCATCTGGCGGCACCACATCAATTAGCAATGTACACCCATATGATAATAATCGGCAACATGCTCATGCCATCAGGATCACCGGGTAGTGCCCTCTATATCACACTCATAATGGCGCAGTCGGTAGGTTTATAGTTACTCTACTAATATGTTATAAACCTTAGCATACCTTCTTTTATTTGTATAGCAATGAACATTCTCGGACTGCGCCATTATGAGTGTAATATAGAGGGCAATACCTGGTGATCCTGATGGCATGAGTATGTTGACGGTTATTGCCAGGAGTGTGCATTGCTAATTGATGTGGTGCCGCCAGATGGCGTTTAACTTTCCTCCTAGGGGGTTAGTTGTACTATTTTTGTACATAACCACTCGAGATATTGTGTGATATTATCCTCACTAGCTGAGCTATACTGATGAGATCTAATAAGATCGAAATTTAGATATATGTAGATTACTAAGAGTTGGGTTCATACTTATAGAAATAGTTGGTTTAGATATGAGAATGAAAGTGACACCGCACGCAGCTACATTTTTATTAATGAATAAATTGACTTCAAGTCTGTAACTGCGCACGTCGATTTACATAAATACAAACCACAAAATCTTCTCCTTTTCAGAACAATTTAAATATGACTTACACCACGTTCATTCTCACAGGCTCATATATCAACGGACATATTTGTGTGAAAATGTGTCAAAATGTGTAGGAACGTGTCAAAAAGTGTCAGAAACATGTGTAGGAACGTGTCAAAAACATGTGTAGGAATGTGTCAAAAACATGTGTAGGAACGTGTCAAAAAGTATCAAAAACATGTGTAGAACGTGTCAAAAACATGTGTAGGAACGTGTCAAAAAGTATCAAAAACATGACATGTGTAGAACGTGTCAAAAACATGTGTAGGAACTTGTCAAAAAGTATCAAAAACATGCGTAGGAACGTGTCAAAAAGTATCAAAAACATGTGTAGAACGTGTCAAAAACATGTGTAGGAACGTGTCAAAAAGTATCAAAAACATGCGTAGGAACATGTCAAAAAGTATCAAAAACATGTGTAGGAACGTGTCAAAAACATGTGTAGGAACGTGTAAAAAGTATCAAAAACATGTGTAGGAACGTGTCAAAAACATGTGTAGGAACGTTGTCAAAACCATGTGTAGGAACGTGTCAAAAAGTGTCAAAAACATGCGTAGGAACGTGTCAAAAAGTATCAAAAACATGTGTAGGAACGTGTTAAAAACATGTGTAGGAACGTGTCAAAAAGTATCAAAAACATGCGTAGGAACGTGTCAAAAAGTATCAAAAACATGTGAAGAACGTGTCAAAAACATGTGTAGGAACGTTGTCAAAAACATGTGTAGGAACGTGTCAAAAAGTGTCAAAAACATGCGTAGGAACGTGTCAAAAACATGTGTAGTAACGTGTCAAAAAGTATCAAAAACAGGAACGTGTCAAAAACATGTGTAGGAACGTGTCAAAAACATGCGTAGGAACGTGTCAAAAAGTATCAAAAACATGTGTAGGAACGTGTCAAAAACATGTGTAGGAACGTGTCAAAAAGTATCAAAAACATGCGTAGGAACGTGTCAAAAAGTATCAAAAACATGTGAAGAAAGTGTCAAAAACATGTGTACCAACGTTGTCAAAAAAATGTGTAGGAACGTGTCAAAAAGTGTCAAAAACATGCGTAGGAACGTGTCAAAAAGTATCAAAAACATGTGTACGAACGTTGTCAAAAACATGTGTAGGAACGTGTCAAAAAGTATCAAAAACATGTGTAGGAACGTGTCAAAAACATGTGTAGTAACGTGTCAAAAAGTATCAAAAACAGGAACGTGTCAAAAACATGTGTAGGAACGTGTCAAAAATATGTGTAGAAACGTGTCAAAAAGTGCCAAAAACAGAGCCAAGATGTGTCAAAATATGTCAAAAAGTGACAAAATATATCAAAAAGTGTCAAGATATGCGAAAAAGTGTTAAAATATATCAAAAACTGTCAAAAACAGTGTCAAGATGTGTCAAATTATGTCAAAAAGTGTTAAAATTTATCAAATATGTCTAAAAAGTTGTAAATGTCGAAATTATTAAAAAGTGATAAATGTCAATGTAAAGTCGTGTGGTGTCCACACCTGATATCTTCATCTTCGTTTCGATTACGATTGCAATGAAGTTATTAGAACATGTTGCTGGTGTCAAGGTGGATGGGGAGGTGGTTAATGCCTTGTTGTTTTGTTTTAATTCTCTTTGTGGAGCATTTTGTCTTCGCAAGACTCAATTTTAATTTAAAAAAAAAGATATTTTACTAGAATCTTGTTCTCTAATCATATTCTATAATTATTGTTGTGGGGGCGGTAGAAACAAGTAAAATGTTGCAAAATGAAGCTTGATAACTCAGCTATAGCAAAATGAAGCTTGATAACTCAGCTATAGCAAAATGCTTAAAAAAACATATTGCAAATAACTCAATTTTAGCAAGTTACAGAGTAAACTCCCATTATTTTCCATGGCACTGCAACTATTAAACTATTGATTTCAGATAGTACGCAATTTGGACCCACACATAGGTTTCTTGCATCGCGGCAGTGAAAAGCTGATGGAGTACAAAACGTACATCCAGTCGGTGCCGTATTTTGCGCGCATGGATTACATGTCGCCCTGCTCCAACGAGCATGTCTTTGTGTTGGCAATTGAAAATCTTATGAATATAACAGTGCCGCGGAGGGCTAAATATATTCGGATGATGTTCCTCGAGTTGACTCGCCTTCTAAACCACACCATTGCGATCGGAGCTCAAATTTTGGACTGTGGCGGGATTACGCCTCTGTTCTGGTTGTTCGAGGAGCGCGAGAAGATATTTGAGTTTAATGAACGCGTATGCGGGAGTAGGCTGCACATGACGTACTTCAGACCGGGGGGAGTTTTTCAGGTATGTAAGTAGAGGGAGGCATTGCATTTGTAATGAAACACCGTAAAATATTATTTAACTGGGATATTTTTTTTTGAATAAAGTAGACATGTCTGTGCTGGCATACCCTGACACTTTTTGTAAGACAGTTGGCATAATTTCAGAAATAACGCGTTGCATCTCTATTTTCATATTAAGAATTGTTTGTGGTTTGTTAGCATAGATCTTTGACTTGACAAAACCCCAAACGTAAACATCGCATGGCGGCAAGTCGCAAGGTCCTGGGAGGCCAGAATTTTAAGTTGGCGACATTGGCTATTTCCCGTACTAGTGCGGGAAATAATATTTCCCGCACCCAAATCATTACGGGAAATGACTTGTTTTAGGATATGAGTACAAAAATAGAAATTTACATTATTAGTGCAGGAAGGCAAGTTTCCCGAATGAGTTTACAGCACGAGCCGAAGGCGAATGCTGTGTTAAGAGCACGAATAATGTATCTTATTTTTTTGTACGAATAAATACTAAATATTTATTAAAAGTTATTTAAATTTGTTGTGAGAAATAGGTTATGTCACACTACCAATTACATAAAATTCTATATTTTCTTCAAAATTGTATTTATTCAGTACTATATCGTTAATTTTTAATGCTATTTGAAGAGGTGTACGCTGCGCTTACATGCATTCTCATATTTATAAATACACATTTACATTGGTACCGAATTTTAAGTTGGCAACACTGGCTACTTTCCGCACTAGTGCGGGAAGTAGTATTTCCCGCACCCAAATCAATGCGGGAAATGACTTGTCTTAGGACATGGGTACAAAATAGTAATTTTTGTACTAACACCGCCATACTTTGTATGTGTTATTGTTTATTAAAACAAGTGAGTACATTGCCACAATTGTAACAGATAAATACGAACAAAAATTTATAGGATATTCCAATTGGATTGCTGGCCGACATACACGACTACATCTCGAAATTGGGTGAGCGGTTTGATGAAATTGAGGATGTCGTCACGTCAAATAGGTTATGGGTCCAACGGACGAAGGATATTGGTATTATATCGGCGGAGGATGCATTGAATTATGGATGTTCGTAAGTTTTTTTTGTTTGTTTTATAAAACGAATATTTATAATCAGTAAATGAATTGGATACTATTCAGTAGTGATTATGGGGAGAAACGAGAACTTTTGAGAATCGAGAACTTCGTTCTCGAGTACATTCAGGAATCGAGAACTTGAAATATCGAATACTAATAAATAATAACAGAGAACAGTTCTAAGGTGTTGAGTACCGAGAACCAAGAACCGAGTATCGAGAATCGAGAATCCAGGATCGAGAATCGAGAATCCAGGATCGAGAATCGAGAATCCAGGATCAAGAATCGAGAATCGAGACCCGAGAATCGAGACCCGAGACCTTTCATGATTATACCAAGGCATTAAATTCAAAATATGTGTTGCCTAGTCGGCTTTAACAGAGATATGTTGATTAACAGGAATCAAAAAATCGAGAACTGTAATTAACCGAGAATTTTAAACGTTTGAAATAAGTCTTGTATAATTGTCTTGGACAAGACTTATTTCAAACGTTTAAAATTCTCGTTTAATTAAAGTTCTCGATGTTTTGTACTCGGTTTCCGTTCAAGTTCTCAAAACTTTTAAGAATCGAGAACATCGACTCTTGATAATAATCGAGAACAGCTGTTCTCCCATCACTACTATTTAGTATCATATGATCGAATAAAATTGCTGTTAGCGTATGCTGGGAAATTATTTAAAAATATATGCTGACCCTACGAATGCTTGAACAACAAAAGTTTTCATTTTTACTTGTTATTATTTCGTAGAGGTGTCATGTTGAGAGGTTCTGGTATCAAATGGGACATTCGAAAGGCTAAACCATACGAGGCTTATGATGAAATGGAGTTTGATGTTCCAATTGGTTCAAATGGAGACTGTTATGATCGGTATGTGTTAATAAAAATCTCTATCTATATATAATAAATAAAATACAAGCTCAAAATCACGAAGTAGAAGAAAAAAATAAGTTTTTTTGAAGTGTCTGGCACTGAAACTAATATCATTTGTTTTGATATATGTTCGAGATGGTGAGAAAAATATTGAGATTGTTTTAAATTGAACCGGAAAAACTATAGGACCCATTGTTTTAAACTTATACTTAGTTTTGGGAAACAGCAAGGACAGTGAAACTACGTTTATAATATATCAATATTTCGCTCGTTTAATTTCGAGCATCATCAGGATAATTATTTTATAAATATTGATATATTATAAAATAAGTTTCACTGCCCTCGCTGTTGAGCTGATATATCGAAGCCACCACCCGGTAATTCTGATGACATGAGTATGTTGAAGGTTATTACCATATGGGTGTGCATTGTTAATTAGTTTGGTCGCCTCCAGTTGGCATTAAAGTTTCTCTCTAAAGAGAAAGTTGCATTACTTTGTATATAACCACTACTCGGGATTTTTGAAATTTGTAGTCAATAAGAATCTGACACTGTCTTTCTTCACTTGTGAAGTAAGTCGTCTTATGAAAGATTGTTAAACTTTTCCTGGCTTGTGCCAAACCAAAAAAAAAATGTGAATTTATCCTTAATAGCTGAGCTGCACTGATGAGATCTAATAAAATCAAGATCTGTAGATTTTTCATAGGTGAATTTACGTTTATATACTAAATATTAATGTTCTTTTATAGCTATTTGTGCAGATTTGAAGAGATGCGCCAGTCTCTCAAGATAATTGCGCAGTGCATAGAAAAAATGCCGGAGGGTGAGATTAAAATCGACGACAGCAAGATTTCACCACCCACTAGAGAGGAAATGAAGGTACAATTAAAACGCTTGTGGGGCTTCGGGGTTTCAACACCGATTCGATTTGCGAGAGAAAAAGATAGACATGTGCAGCTTCTCGTTAGCAATTTGTTTATATTTTCTTTCTCATTCATAATAAATACAAATTATTTGTCTGCGATTCTTTAAGACACCGTAGTACCTATAAAATAATATGTTTTACTTGTAGAACTCCATGGAAGCCACAATTCATCACTTTAAGCTGTACACTCAAGGTTTTGCAGTGCCACCGGGATCAACGTATACACAAGTGGAACATCCGAAAGGTATGAAATTTACGAAATATTTGATCTCAAACCAAATAATCATATAAATATATGTAAGTGTGAATTCATGCGATCTGCAGATTTAAATTTCTAAATATTAGTAGCGACATCTATCTCGTTCTAAATAGAAAAATAGGTTAGCTATATCTAAGAATTTCCAACTGATGTCACATTGTAGTTCCCTCCATTGGAGCAACATTACAATGGATCTAAGCTGCACTGATGAGATCTAAAGGGGCCCGCACACGCTCAGTTTAATTGCACAGTTTCCTTCATGGGAAAACTGAAGTAGTCCACACACCTTTAAATAACTGTACAGTTTTTTACTCAGATATTTGCACAGATACACAGCCTGGCCTGAGTATAAACTGAGCGTATGTGGCGAGCTTTAGACATGACGTCACATATGATAAACTACGCCCCTTAATTAGTTTGAAATCTAGACATGTAGATTGTTAAGAGGTATTACTATATGGGTGTGTATTGTTAATTAGCATGATTATAGCCAGATGGCGTTAAACTTCCTTCTCTATAGAGAAAGTTGCATTATTACATTATGTTGTTTTATAATGTATTCATTGTGTAGGTGAGATGGGAGTCTACTTGGTATCTGATGGCAGTTCGATGCCATACAGGTGTAAAGTAAAATCAGCGAGTTACGCACATCTAGCCGCTATGAATAAGCTTGGTAAAAACCTTTTTTTGGCCGACTGCGTGGCCATAATGGGTACGTACTAGTATACTTTTTATTAATGAAAAGTATGTATATTAATTTTATTTACAGGTACCATTGATGTCGTGTTTGGAGAGATTGATCGTTAGTTTTGTAATATTGTTCGCTATTAATAAACACAAATGAATCTATAGAAATTGAAATTTATTTATTTTATTTAGAAATTTATTTATTTCAAATGCATACAATACGAAGCTATATCGGAACTGTTAGAAAGGAAAGTAAAAAATTGGAAGGAAGCAAAAGAACTGGCAATAAATGGAAGAGAATGGAAAAAAAATATAACAGAATAGAAGAAAATTCAAACCTCTAAACCACACTATGGTAGAAAAGATCAGATATACATATATATATATATATATATATATATATATATATATATATATATATATATATATATATATATATTATATATATATATATATATATATATATGCAAAGCTTTATAAAATTATTAAAATTTTCGAAATTTTTGAAAATTGCCTTGTAGGTAAAGTGAGATTTCTATACAGAATTCAACAACATTTTATTGATATAAATTGTTCAGAATAATATATAATACGTATATGCAAAGTTTTCTGAAGTTACTAATTTTTTGTCGAAATTTTTGAAAATTTCCTCGTAGGTAAAGTGAGATTTCTACAAAGAATACAACCAAATTTTATTTAAATAAACTGTTCAGAATGCTATATAATACGTATATGCAAAGTTTTATGAAGTTATTAATTTTTTTTCAAAATTTTTGAAAATTGTTTTGTAGGTGAAATGAGATTTCTATAACGAATACAACAAAATATTATTAAAATAAATTGTTCAGAATAATATATAATACGTATATGCAAAGTTATATAAAATCATTAATTTTTTTTTCGAAATTTTTGAAAATTGCCTTGTAGGTAAAGTGAGATTTCTACAAAAAATACAACCAAATTTTATAAAAATAAATTGTTCAGAATAATATATAATACGTATATGCAAAGTTTTATAAAGTTATTAATTTTTTTTCGAAATTTTTGAAAATTGCCTCGTAAGTAAAGTGAGATTTTTATAAACAATTCACCAAAATTGTATTAAAATAAATTGTTCAGAATGATATATAATACGTATATGCCAAGTTTTATAAAGTTATTAATTTTTTTTCGAAATTTTTGAAAATTGCCTTGTAGGTAAACTAAGATTTTTACAAAGAATTCAACAAAATTTTATTAAAATAAATTATTCAGAATGATATATAATAAGTATATGCAAAATTTTATAAAGTTATTTAATTTTTTTCGAAATTTTTGAAAATTGCCTTGTAGATAAAGTGAGATTTCTATAAACGAATACAGCAAAATTTTATTAAAATAAATTATTTAGAATGATATATAATACGTATATACAAGGTTTTATAAAGTTATTAATTTTTTTTTCGAAATTTTTGAAAATAGCCTTGTAGGCAAAGTGAGATTTCTACAAAAAATACAACCAAATTTTATAAAAATAAATTGTTCAGAATAATAAATAATACGTATATGCAAAGTTTTATAAAGTTATTAATTGTTTTTCAAAATTTTTGAAAATTGCCTTGTAGGTAAAGTGAGATTTTTACAAAGAATTCAACAAAATTTTATTAAAATAAATTGTTGAGAATGATATATAATACGTATATGCAAAGTTTTATAAAGTTATTAATTTTTTTTCCAAATTTTTGAAAATTGCCTTGTAGGTAAATTAAGATTTTTACAAAGAATTCAACAAAATTTTATAAAAATAAATTGTTGAGAACGATATATAATACGTATATGCAAAGTTTTATAAAGTTATTAATTTTTTTTCGAAATTTTTGAAAATTGCCTTGTAGGTAAACTGAGATTTTTACAAAAAATTCAACAAAATTTTATTAAAATAAATTGTTCTGAATGATATATAATACGTATATGCAAAGTTTTATAAAGATATTAATTTTTTCGAAATTTTTGAAAATTGCCTTGTAGGTAAACTAAGATTTTTACAAAGAATTCAACAAAATTTTATTAAAATAAATTGTTGAGAATGATATATAATACGTATATGCAAAGTTTTATAAAGTTATTAATTTTTTTTCGAAATTTTTGAAAATTGCCTTGTAGGTAAACTAAGATTTTTACAAAGAATTCAACAAAATTTTATTAAAATAAATTGTTGAGAATGATATATAATACGTATATGCAAAGTTTTATAAAGTTATTAATTTTTTTTCCAAATTTTTGAAAATTGCCTTGTAGGTAAATTAAGATTTTTACAAAGAATTCAACAAAATTTTATAAAAATAAATTGTTGAGAACGATATATAATACGTATATGCAAAGTTTTATAAAGTTATTAATTTTTTTTCGAAATTTTTGAAAATTGCCTTGTAGGTAAACTGAGATTTTTACAAAGAATTCAACAAAATTTTATTAAAATATATGCACAGTTATATAAAGTTATAAATTTTTTTTCGAAATTTTTGAAAATTGCCGTGTAGATAAAGTGAGATTTCTATAAAGAATTTAACAAAATGTTATTAAAATAAATTATTCAGAATGATATATAATAAGTATATGCAAAGTTATATAAAGTTATTAATTTTTTTTTTAATTTTTGAAAATTGCCTTGTAGATAAAGTAAGATTTCTATAAAGTATACAACAAAATTTTATTAAAATAAATTGTTAAAAATGATATGTAATACGTATATGCAAAGTTTTATAAAGTTATTTGATTTTTTTCGAAATTTTTGAAAATTGCCTTGTAGATAAAGTAAGATTTCTATAAAGTATACAACAAAATTTTATTAAAATAAATTGTTATGAATGATATGTAATACGTATATGCAAAGTTTTATAAAGTTATTTAATTTTTTCGAAATTTTTGAAAATTGCCTTGTAAGTAAACTAAGATTTTTACAAAGAATTCAACAAAATGTTATTAAAATAAATTGTTGAGAATGATATATAATACGTATATGCAAAGTTTTATAAAGTTATTAATTTATTTTTGAAATTTTTGAAAATTGCCTTGTAGGTAAAGTGAGTTTTCTATAAAGAATACAACAAAATTTTATTCAAATAAATTATTCAGAATGATATGTAATAGGTATATTCAAAGTTTTATAAAGTTATTAAATTTTTTTCGAAATTTTTGAAAATAGCCTTTAGGTAAAGTGAGTTTTCTATAAAGAATACAACAAAATTTTATTCAAATAAATTATTCAGAATGATATGTAATACGTATATTCAAAGTTTTATAAAGTTATTAAATTTTTTTCGAAATTTTTGAAAATAGCCTTTAGGTAAAGTGAGATTTCTATAAAGAATACAACAAAATTTTATTAAAATAAATTGTTTAGAATGATATACAATAGGTATATGCAAAGTTTTATAAAGTTATTACATTTTTTTTTCGAAATTTTTGAAAAGTGCCTTGTAAGTAATGTGAGATGGATAGAAGGAGTAAAAAACTCAATGACCAAAAGGGGCCTTGATAAAGGAGAAATGATAAGACCAAAAGGTGTCGCAAGCAAGGCAACCTCAGGGCGCAAGCCTTTTGGGGATGCAATGTGGTCAGTGACTGTCTACAGTTTTACTACAGCCATAAATTTCCAAAATGCTCTGTATGTTAGCCTAGACCTCCTCTATCGATTGGTATAAGTACCACTTTTCTATCTCTTCAAATATATAGCAACAATGTTGGCCAAAATGGCAATGTGTTTATGAAATTTTATGGTAACGCTAGGCATTTTCTCCTCTATACAATGGTATATGAATCTTGCTCTTCAACGAGGGCCGCTACAGTTTATACACAGGATGGCTAGCGGGTTATATAAGCTAGCCATCCTGTGTATCGAATGTATTATAAAGAGGGGCACATTATTTTTAGTAGCCCACAAATATCTTAAGAAGGCCCTGTTCGACGTCAGCTGACGTTATAAGCCGATAATTTATATATAATTTTCCTAAAGCAGGACATAAAGCACGTCCATACCCAATGTATCCGCAATAATAATCATTCACAATCAGATATAAATACATATCCAGCCGCCCCCAGTCAAACATAACTTGACACGCAGTAATTTCACGCGAAAAACAAGTTCGAAGATGGCCGCCAACGCAAGGTACAAACGACGGCGTAAAGCCGACTATATTTATAGAAATTACGACTCACCCGTGTAACGCCGCTGCTAGCCCTTGCGGCCCCCCGACTTTCCCAGCCCGCCGCACTGTTTTTACTAATTTCCCGGCTGTGTCTGCACTTTTTCTCTAGTTTTAAGACAATTTGCAGCAGATGCGAACAAATGTTCAACAGGCACCTCCATAGCACACTAAACCAATACCAACTTAACAGGTCGGCAACCGCACTAATAAATTACTAACCAAATGCACACTAAACCATCCGAAATCAATATAATTCATTATCATGACTAATTAAATGTAATCATTGCTAATATACGGGTGATTTAATTGATTTATATTATATTCCCCAGTTGATAATAACATAACCTGATAATTTCACGCGAAAAACAAGTTCGAATAAGGCCGGCACGCTAGGTACAAATGGCGGCGAAAAAGCCGATTATATTTATAGAAATTACGACTCACCCGTGTAACGCCGCTGCTGGCCCTCGCGGCCCCCAGACTTTCCCAGCTCGCCGCACTGATTTCACTAATTTCCCGGCTGTGCCTGCACTTTTTCACTAGTTTTAACACAATTTACAGCAGACACGAACGAATGTTCAACAGGCACCTCCGTAGCACACTAAACTAATACCAACTTAACAGATCGACAACCGCAGTATTAAATTATCAACCAAATGTAAACTAATCAATCCGAAATCAATATAACATGTTATTATGACTAATTAAATGTGATTATGGCTAATATAATATAATAATACAGATAATTTAATTGATTTATATTATATTATCCCGTTGTGTGTCTAGGGGATTTTAGTTTCGCTAAGTTGGCAACACTGGCGCGTCACTTGTTGCTGTCAATTGTTTAAAGTAAATGGCGTTGTTTGTGGTTGCTGGTTGTTCACTGATGGCATTGGGATATATTCTGCAGGCGTACAGAGGATGCTGGATGTGAATAATGAGGCGGAATGGATGGAATTGCAGGTGAGTCTCTCATATAGTTGCGCTGTCGCGTAAAGCCCGCTCGCCGGGCGCGAGCATCACGCGGCCGGCCCAAAGTGATGCGATTTGAGTCTTGCGTACATATAAATACACGGGTAGCTGAAGCTACTGGGATATATTGCGGTATGAATAGACGCCTGCTATAACGAAACGGCGTCTGATATTTCTATCAGCTGGTTTGATGGCGCGGCGGTCTAAATATTTCTAGCGTCGGTTTTATATTACTAGCGTCCCTGCATCTGTAGATATAGTAGTTAATCTACGGGTGCAGGACGTCCCTGCACCCATAGATTAACTACTATATCTACAGATGCAGGTACCCTAGGTATTTGTATGTACTATATTTGTTGCTATTTGTAACTGGCCATCGACCTTCAGGTCCTTCGGCCGCCTGTAGAGCTCTCTTTCGCTCTCTCTGGCATTACGTCTCTCGTAGGGTTTTTGCCACCACCATAATCCACCTCCATTCCATCCTGTCTTCTTTCTACAGCTCGGTTTCAGTTGTTGATCCCCAGCTTTTATTAGGCTTGCCTCAATCCCTCCATTTTAACCTGGGGCGTCCAGACGGTCTCCTTCCTCCCGTCCGTATGTATTTGTTATAGTAAACGCTATTTAATCTAGGCTACAAACTACCTAAGATTAAATAGCGTTTATTATAACAAATATATACGGACAGAAGGAAGGAGACCGTCAGAACGTTGAACATTGAACGTTAATGGTTCGTGGTGCGATGTTGTATATTATGTGAGAGGTTATGATGCAAATTGCAACCATTATTGTTGGTAAATTAGCCAATTGTTGGAGGAGGTGTTAAGGAGAGAACAAACGGGATGGGGTTGTGGTAGAAAGAACCTAGGTATGGGTGTTGGATGCATATGTGGATGTAGAAAAGATATGTTGTTGTAAAATTTTCGAAAATTTTAATAATTGAATAAAATTATACATATGCGTATTATATGTCATTCTGACTAATTTATTTTAATAAAATTTTGTTGTATTCTTTATAGAAATCTTACTTTACCTACAAGGTAATTTTCAAAAATTTCGAAAAACAATTAATATCTTTATAAAACTTTGCATATACGTATTATATATAATTCTGAACAATTTATTTTACTAAAATTTTGTTGAATTCTTTATGGAAAGCTCACTTTACCTACAAGGCAATTTTCAAAAATTTCCAAAAAAATTTAATAACTTTATAAAACTTTGCATATAGGTATTATATATTATTCTCAACAATTTATTTTAGTAAAATTTTGTTGTATTCTTTATAGAAATCTCACTTTACCTATAAGGCAATTTTCAAAAATTTCGAAAAAAATTTAATATCTTTATAAAACTTTGCATATACATATTATATGTCATTTTGAACAATTTATTTATATAAAATTTTGTTGAATTCTTTATAGAAATCTCACTTGACCTACAAGGCAATTTTCAAAAATTTCGAAAAAAAATTAATAACTTTATAAAACTTTGCATATACGTATTATATATCATTCTGAACAATTAATTTTAATAAAATTTTGTAGTATTCTGTATAGAAATCTCACTTTACCTAAAGGCAATTTTCAAAAATTTCGAAAAAAATTGAATAACTTTATAAAACTTTGCATATACATATTATATGTCATTTTGAACAATTTATTTTAATAAAATTTTGTGGTATTCTTTATAGAAGTCTCACTTGACCTGCAGGGCAATTTTCAAAAATTTCGAAAAAAATTTAATAACTTTATAAAACTTTGCATATACGTATTATATATCATTCTGAACAATTAATTTTAATAAAATTTTGTTGTATTCTTTATAGAAATCTCACTTTACCTACTAGGCAATTTTCAAAATTTTCGAAAAAAAAATTAATAACTTTATAAAACTTTGCATATACGTATTATATATCATTCTGAACAATTTATTTTAATAAAATTTTGTTGAATTCTTTATAGAAATCTAACTTTACCTACAAGACAATCTTCAAAAATTTGGAAAAAAAATTTATATATGTATAATACTTTGCATATACGTATTATATGTCATTTTGAACAATTTATTTTAATAAAATTTTTTGGTATTCTTCATAGAAATCTCACTTGACCTACAACGCAATTTTCAAAAATTTCGAAAAAAATTTAATATCTTTATAAAACCTTGCATATACGTATTATATGTCATTCTGACTAATTTATATATATAAAGTTTTGTTGAATTCTTTATAGAAATCTCACTTTACCTACTAGGCAATTTTCAAAATTTTCGAAAAAAAATTAATAACTTTATAAAACTTTGCATATACGTATTATATATCATTCTGAACAATTTATTTTAATAAAATTTTGTTGTATTCTGTATAGAAATCTCACTTTATCTACAAGGCAATTTTCAAAAATTTCGAAAAAAAATTGAATAACTTTATAAAATTTTGCATATACATATTATATGTCATTTTGAACAATTTATTTTAATAAAATTTTGTGGTATTCTTTATAGAAATCTCACTTGACCTACAAGGCAATTTTCAAAAATTTCGAGAAAAAAATAATATTTTTATAAAACATTGCATATACGTATTATATGTCATTTTGACTAATTTATTTATATAAAATTTTGTTGAATTCTTTATAGAAATCTCACTTACCTACTAGGCAATTTTCAAAAATTTCGAAAAAAATGTAATAACTTTATAAAACTTTGCATATACGTATTATATATCATTCTGAACAATTGATTTTAATAAAATTTTGTTGTATTCTTTGTAGAAGTCTCACTTTACCTACTAGGCAATTTTCAAAAATTTCGAAACAAAATTAATAACTTTATAAAACTTTGCATACACGTATTATATATTATTCTGAACAATTTATTTTAATAAAATTTTGTTGAAATCTTTATAGAAATCTTACTTTACCTACAAGGCAATTTTAAAAAATTTCCAAAAAAATTAATAACTTTATAAAAATTTTCATATACATATTATATATTATTCTGAGCAATTTATTTTTATAAAATTTTGTTGAATTCTTTATAATCTCACTTTACCTACAAGGCAATTTTGAAATCTCATTTTACCTTCATATTTATTTAAAAAAATAAGTCCTCTATACTTGTCATAGTTGGTAGTTTGAAATAGAAATTATATTTTATAGCTATCAAAGCATACGAGTACATACACCCTCATCTTGATTATATTTTCTATTTAAAGCAGTAAAATATGTGAAACCTGAAAGGAAAAATAAATAAATACAACTATTACTAGTAGTTTAGTCATAGTTTAGTATTTTTGATCACATGAACATATACTAATCTAAAGTAGTGCCAACTAAAAATTTTTCCAAGCACTGCAATAAAAAAACGTCATGAAAACATGTATTATCTTGAATAAAAATACAACAAGATATTTATATTTAAATAAAATAATTATTGTGGATGGGACTATACAATTCTACATACAAGTCACTATCGTTTAGTATTTAATAACATCATGGCCAACTCTTCAGCTTCATTCACACTCAGTGCTGCAACATCATTCAGTTGTTTACTCTTCTTCTTCTTGTTGGGCGACTTGGTCGTGGTTTCAGCCGGTTCTGCTTTCCGTTTTTTAGATCTGAAAAAAAAATCAAAAATTAGACTAATAAAACTGTAGTTAATACAGTGTGATTCACTTTACATGACGTTAATAATAATAATAATAATTTAAAAACAATAAATTTTGTAAAATTATATTATATATCTACAACCTAGATATATAATAAAAGTAAACAAAGTACAATCTACAACCTAGATATATAATATAATTTTACAAAATTTATGGTTTTTAAATTATTATTATTACGACTATTTTTATAGACCAAATGATATATCGGGCTCTTAAGTTATTATACAGGATGATCAAAAAATTATTAGTCAAAATGACAAGTTCCATTGTTCTAGTGACATAAGGAGTGTTTTCTAATGTTACTCGGTAGAAGGTATATGATTAATTAAATAAATTCTAATACGAGTGGAATAATAGAATGGAATGTTGTAAATTGTATTTGTCATATTTGAACACTCTGTATACTACAGTTTTTTAAATAATACCAAAATTTGAATTATAGTAGACTGAAAAAAAATAGTGAATGGATGGTTGGTTTATAGAAAATTATTCTTCTAATATTTTGAAATAGTGATTTGAACACCTGACCACCCGTCTCTTGTTTGTGTGGATGCATTGATTTTTAGAAAATTCCTAAAAATAGTCTAATGGTTTTTAGGTAATTATGTTTTTCATTCTAGTAGTAATGAAAAACATAATTACCTAAAACCAACTAGACTATTTTTAGCAATTTTCTAAGAATCAATGCATCCACACAAACAAGCACCTGTCTCTTGTTTGTGTGGATGCATTGATTCTTAGAAAATTGCTAAAAATAGTCTAGTTGGTTTTGGCAGGTGTTCAAATCACTTTTTCAAAATATTAGAAGAATACTTTTCTATAAACCAACCACACTCTACCATCCATTCACTATTTTTTCAGTCTACTAGAAATCAAATTTTGGAATTATATAACATATGCACAACTTAAATGACAAAAAGCAGAATAATTAGGGGATTATTTAAATTTCGCTTTTATACTTGGCGCATAGGCCATAGGATTTTGTAACTATTAGGAATAGAACTTGATAATTCAATTTTCATGACTGCCATAAAAGCAATTGTTGAAGCTCATGCGTGTATATTGCGCTCGAGGCGAAGCCAAAGGCATATCCACATCGAGACTAATATTGTGTGACAAGAGACAAAAAAAAACTTACTTTTTAACTGCAACTGCCATTTCGGGCTGACTGTCTTCATCTTCTCTTACAAAATATTCCTCATCATTCCCATCCTCCTTCTCCCCGTAAATCTTATCAGGATCAGGCAGCCATGACAAATCAGGCCCATCACCATCATCCGAATCCGTACCAAAATCATCCTTTTGCGCCTCATCCCGTTCAGCCTTCTTTTTCTCCTTCAACTTCCGCTTGGTCTCCTTATGTTTAGCCTTAACCTTCGCCTTGAACAGCTGTTTATCAAACACATCCTCCTCCTGCAACACCTGTCTAGCCTTCTCAATATCAATACCACCCGTCTCCTCATTTTCATACTCCTGCGCCATCTCCGACCGTTTCTGTTTGGTACTTTCCACCACCACCTCGCCCTCATCATCAAACGTCGTTTTTTTATTCGGTATAATTTTTTTATTAATCATTTTCTTGGCCAACGCCGCTTTTGTGATGGGCTTCTTGCTCTTCTGCCGCCCCAACTGCTGCATGTCCTGTTCGGTGGGTAACTCGATGTCATGGTCCTCACGTTTAACAGTGAACATATCGTCATCGCTATCATCAGCTAGTTGGAACGGTGTTGACGTTTTATTATTATCACCACCATCATCACTCAGACCACTGTCGTGTGATTCATGTTTTGTGTCTTCTTTATTAGTGTTAATATTGTTATCATCATCATCATCATCGTTGAAGTAAATTTTATTTTTCGCCGGCTTTGGTTTGGAGGCGTTGTTGATGCGTTGCAAGAATCGTATTCGTGGGGGGATGGCAAGGCCTAGGGAGTGCGCGAAGGCATCCGTGTCCAGTTCGTGTACTTTGAAAATGTTTTTGTTTTTCATTAGATAGACGGCTTTGGCGTAGGATTTGAATGCGCGTTGGGCGGTGTCTTTTAGTGTTGGGTCTTTCGCGAGGAACGCTTCGATTTTTCTAACTGGATTTTTTAGTCTCTCTGGGTTGATACTACAAAAATAAAAATATTGTTTTTTTTTTGGTTGTTGCAGAAGATAGAATTTTGTTTTTTGCTATGCCTAATAAAGGTCTGTTTTCACTTGGCGTAGTCGGTAGGATTTTATAACTATAGGGAATTTACTAGTGCCCAAAAATTGAATTTACCAAAACCAAAAAGGCTGGCGTGGGAAAGGTAGAAGGTAAGAGAATATTGGGAGTACCCCTCCTCCCAATATTCTCCTGCCTTCTTCGAATAGAAAATTCTATTGACTGCACCAAGTGAAAACAGACCTTTATTGGGCATAGCAAACACCAAATTCTATCTTTTAATGATGGTAGAGAGGGAATAATGCAAGGGAGGATTGTTATATTTCGAGTAGTATTCAATATCAACTTGTTAGTTGATTATTTCTGTAATTTGCCAAATAAAGGTGTTTTTCCTTTGATTGTTCTCTTAACAAGGAAACATGTTGTATTTCTAAAATGTAATTTACTTACTCAATTTTGTTTATTGGTATTTTATTCTTCTCCATCTCTTCAACCATTGCAATTTCACTATGTAGCAGTAGTAGCATACTTTCACCACCCCTGTGATACCTAGCAGTCCTTCCAACTCGATGAATATATGTAGCTGCATCTTCAGGACAGTCCGCTTGCACCACCCAATGAACTTCAGGAAAATCCAACCCTCTAGCCGCTAAATCCGTTGCAAACAGCACCGCAGAACTCTTGTTACAAAAACTCTCATAAATATCCATTCTGCGCAACTGATGCAAAGTACCATAAAGCGCCATCAGCGACGTCCCCGGTCGTAGTTTCGAAAATATTTCAAACATATACTTAGCTTGTTTACAGCTCGAGAAAAATATGATACACTTCTTTTTGAGGTGGTTTTTAATGAAACTCCACAAAATCGAAATTTTGTCGCTCAACTCGCACACCACGTAACTTTGCTGCAGCTCATTGGGGGTGCTGTGCGCGCTGTTTTCATGCACAGAAACATAGCTGGGGTCTTTTAAACTCAACCGCGCTAAATCTTTCACCGATTTGGTTTGAGTTGCAGAAAATAAAAGTGTTTGACGAATTGGCGGGAGATTCGCTATGATTGCGTTCATTGTGTCCGCAAAACCCATGTCCAGACATCTATCGGCTTCATCCAAAACTAAAATCTATAACACAATATTAGTTGTTATTATTATTGCATGTTATCACAATTAAACAAAGGATTTTCTCGTAAATTGTCTCAGTTAAATAAAAATGATGATTTTAAAGTTGTTTTTGAAAGATAGAAAATTGATTCTTATACCAATGGATAGAGGAGGCCAAGGCCAACATATCGAGCATATAACATTTTGGAAATATATGGCCAAACTGGCAAAAAACTGTACTCTCACATAAACTCTTGATTGTAGCAAAAATCGCAAACAACTGTAGTGGCTTTATTTAAAGAGCTAGAAACATAGTTCATGTATATATATATATATATATATATATATATATATATATATATATATCTATATCTATATATATATATATATATATATATATATATATATATATATATAATTTGAGAAACACATAGCCATTTTGGCCTAAATGGCCAAAAATGGTAGTTATTTGAAGAGATGGAAAAGTGGTACTTATACGAATGGATAGAGAGAGGATGCCACATGCCAAGCATATAATTATCTTTCTATGTTAGAAAATAAAAAGTTAGCTACAACATGGCTCGTTCGTTTATTGCGAAAATTTTAACTGAACTAGCAAATACTTATATTATTGATGTATGTTGGACAATAATTTTCTACAACTTTGCTAAAAATTGTCGTTTCTCACGTTTTTTAATATAATTGTGGACAAAACGAACGATGTTTTGTACTTGGCGCAGTCGGTAGGCAGGAAATTCTCTACAAATTTGCTAAAAATTGTCGTTTCTCGCGTTTTTTTAATTGAATTTTGAACAAAACTAACGATGTTTTGTACTTGGCGCAGTCGGTAGGTTTTTTTATTATAATACCTGCATGTTATCACAATTAAACAACGGATTTTCATCCATGTGCTGCAACAATCTCCCCGGCGTGCATATAACAATATTACACTGATCCATCCTGTTTCGCTCGAATTTCAAATCCTTGCCTCCAATAATCAACCCCGCGGAGAACTCGTGATGCTGTCCAACTTTCCGTAACGTCTCAAAGATCTGGTAGGCTAATTCTCGCGTGGGGGTGATCACTATAGCCCCCACACCGTCCACTCGTGTCCATTGTTTGCAGTACAAAACTTCTAGAATCGGAATGAGAAACGCCAGGGTTTTGCCCGAGCCTGTTTGGGCAGCCCCTAAAATATCTTTTCCCTGCAAACTGAGCTTAATGGTCTCTCGCTGGATATCTGTTGGCTTCTTGTAGTCGCTCGATTTTAAGCCCTTGAAGGTGTTGCTAGACAGGGGCAGATCGTTGAATGTTTTTAGTTCACTGGCGTCAATCTGAAACCATAAAATACCTGCTGGATGTTATCTAGAAAACTGTAATTATATTTTAAGTTTTTTATATAATTTAATTCAAATCCCAGCTCAGCGGCTGAGTGATTAGAGGCGTCGTCCGTCTCGTACTGAGCATTGGAGAGCCTGAGTTCGATCCCCAGATGGGAGAGAATTTTCGCGAATTACCTTTCACAGTTTTTCAGAGGTTTTCTTTGAAGTTAATGTAAATACCAAGTGATTAAGCTCCTCTGCGCTTCTCCCTTGACCGAATTCCCGAATCACCTTTCACAGTTTTTTTTTCAGAGGTTTTCTGTGAAGTTAAGGTGTGATGAAACTCCTCAGCGCTTCTCCCTTGACCAAATTCGCGAATCACCTTTCACAGTTTTTTCAGATGTTTTCTGTGAAGTTAATACCGGGTGATTAAACTTCTCTGCGCTTCTCCCTTGACCGAATTCGCGAATCACCTTTCATTGTTTTTTCAGAGGTTTTCTGTGAAGTTAATACCGGGTGATTAAATTCCTCAGCGCTTCTCCCTTGACCGAATTCGCGAATCACCTTTCACAGTTTTTTTCAGAGGTTTTCTGTGAAGTTAATACCGGGTGATTAAACTCCTCAGCGCTTCTCCCTTGACCGAATTCGCGAATCACCTTTTACTGTTTTTTCAGAGGTTTTCTGTGAAGTTAAATACCGGGTGATTAAACTTCTCTGCGCTTCTCCCTTGACCGAATTCGCGAACCACCTTTCACAGTTTTTTTTCAGAGGTTTTCTGTGAAGTTAATACCGGGTGATTAAACTTCTCTGAGCTTCTCCCTTGACCGGCGGAAAAGCCTCACGGCTGATAAAGATAGAAGTTTTTTTTTTCAAGTCAAAGATTAATACAAAGAATTTGTTTTATGTATAAATAATATATCAAACAGGTTTAATGAAAACTAGTGGCTTGTTGCAGCAATTTCGGCAATCAAAGAATTATAGTTTTAGCATTTTTACCGATTTTTGGTAAGAATAATAGCAATTTTATTCACTCTCTATAGCAAAACATAAATTTAAATCACTCTGTATATTGCGGGAAACAAGTTCGCTGATCGGCCGCTAGATGGCGCTAGTGTCGTCGTTTTACAAAATAAAATAATAAATAAATTGATTTATATACGTTAATTGTTTTATTGGAATTAAAACAAATAGTATTATTAAGTTATCTGACCTAAAATACAATGTTTATTGTATTTTATTTTTAATTATTATTAAATATAATTATTTTTACAGAAATGTAGTTCCGGTGTTGGCCACCAGTGACGCGTCATTGACAGTTCGGACGCTTAGTTGGACGCGTAGTGTTCTTTATTATCCAACGAATTCAAATGTAATGGCGCCTGATGATCGTACTGAAAGTAGCTTGGTGCAGTTTAATGGATTGTTACAACATGTGAGGCGAATGTTGGTCATAATTGCGATGCTGGAAAACTGGACGCCGCGTTGGAAATTGCTGGTAAGTTTTGCGGCATTTTGTAATGGCGTCATGTTTAATGTATAAATTTCATAACGCAAATTGTTGTATGGCCGGGGGTGGATAACTTTTAACAATAAGTCGATCGCGAAACATTTTTAAGATAGCCAAGTTGATCATATGTACATATGATTGACTTTGCTATCTTAAAAATAAACACAAAGCCAATTTTGGTGGATACCTCCCAAGGTTTTAACTCCGAAACCTGATACTTGATAAAAAGAGCACTAAAGTATAAATTTCATAATGCAAATAATTGTTGTATGGCCGAGGCTTGTGACAATAAGTCTATTGCGAAACATTTTTAAGATAGCAAAGTTGATCCCATGTACATATGATCGACTTTGCTATCTTAAAAATGTTTCACGATTGACTTATTGTCAAAAGTTGGCCATACAACAATTATTTGTGTTATGAAATTTATACTTTAGGGTTCTATTCATCAAGTATCAGGTTTCTGAGTGAAAACATTGGGAGGGATCCACCAAAATTGGCTTTGTGATTGATCGGTTAATCACAATCGACTTGTTGGTCCTTTTGTAAAGTGTACGATATGTAAAGTGAGTTAGGTTTTAAACCAATTATGATTATTTATGTTGCAATAACTTTGCCATGGATGGTACAACATAATGGCACATATTCTAACCTTGATTTTATTTAATCATATGCCTTCTACTGTAAAAGGCACCTTACATGGTCAATAATTCTGTCAGTTCTAGTACTGACAGTATTTGCTTCAATCCTCCTTTTATATTTATCAAGTAATCAATTATTTGGATATACATCAGTAGTCTCTTCATTTCATCATTACTATACCTTACACGATAAGTAATACTCTCAATATTTTAGAATAATGAACATTTTAAACATATTATTGCACAATAATACTGTCATTATTCTACAATATTGACAGTATTATTGATTGTCTAAGGTGCCTTTATAGTGTAGGCATAAAGGCACGCTACACGATCAATATTACTGTCAATATTTTAGAATAATGACAGTAGTACTGTACGATAATATGTTTAAAATCTGCATTATTCTAAAATGTTTCTAGTACTACTCATCGTGTAAGGTATAGTAATGATGTAGTGAAGAGAATACTGATCTTTATCGGGATAATTGATTACTTGATAAATATTAAAGGAGGATTGAAGCAAATATTGACAGTACTAGTATTGACAGTATTATTGACCGTGTAGGGTGCCTTATACATCTTATCTAGATGCAAATTAAAATTTATATATTTAATTAAATGTATTATATTCAATTCGTTACTGGCATTGTATAATGCAATATGAATCTATATCCATTTCTATGTCTCTCTTTCTCTAGCAATCCTAGGGTACCTCTGTCTCTTCTCGTAACTTGTTTTACTCTTCTGTGTTATTTCCATTGCCCATATTCTACTTTTGTCCCTCTTCGTTAGTTTCCATATCTTGCTCCCATATGTCAGTATAGGTCTATATATGCTTTATATATATATATATATATATATATATATATATATATATATATATATGTATCATAACTGGTGTAAATATGAATAATAGCACCAATAAATTATGATTACGATTATCATCAAATAAAATTTGGATAATTACTTACATTTTCATATCGATCCTGTAACTCTTTGATAACATTTTGCTCTGTGTTACCAGTACCCTTCTTTTTAGCAAACACTTTGACCTTTTCTTTTTTATTTTTGTTGCCCTCTTTCGGTTGCTTTTTCTTCTTGTTGGGTTGTTTAGTTTTTTCCTTCATTATTTACTTTCGTTTATTTGATTTATTATAGACAACTGTCTCACACGTTATTTTTTAGGGTTATGTCGAAAACATATGCAAGGTCAAAACAAAAATCCACTCTGAAAAGTACAATCATTATAGACTACACTTGTTTCCCAAAAGTACTTAGAGTTGTCTATATTATAATGCTATGTTGCATGTTATCTATTAATTCAAGCTTATATTTTAGCATTGATAGATGGCGCGACGTTTATGTACACAATTTTTTATGAGCTGTCAAATCTTCTAAGGAAATTTTCTTTATATTGATTAAAACAATATTTATTTATTTATTTATTGTTTTAATCAATATAAAGAAAATTTCCTTACAATATATTCTCCTTATACAATTGAGGCAATTCATTCCAGAGTGGGCTATTCCCTTTCTGAACCTTTTTGAAATAATGAGTTTTTAACCACTTTACATTTGTCACCCTCTAGCCCAAAATATAAATCATAATATTTACAGGCCATCCCATATTTTGTCTAAAACTATATAAATAACTCAGGGTTTAGAAAAGTCTGTGTCCATCTTGTCATTGCCAGAGTTGTCACCCTCTAGCCCAAAAATGCTTTCTACTGGCACCTCTTGAGTGTTGAATACACTCAGTGTATGTTATTCAATGCACAAGAGATAACTTGGGTTTAGGAAAGTCTGTGTCCATCTTGTTGATGCCAGAGTTGTCACCCTCTAGCCTAGAATTGCTTTCAGGTGTAGGTGTCCATCTTGTCGATGCCAGAGTTGTCATCCTCTAGCCCAGAATTCCTTTCAGCTGGCATATCTTGAGTGTTGACTGCACTCAGTGTAGGTTATTCAATGCTCAAGAGATAACTCGGGTTTAGAAAAGTCTGTGTCCATATTGTCGATGCCAGAGTTGTCACCCTCTAGCCTAGAATTGCTTTCAGCTGGCACCTCTTGAGTATTGAATAAACTCAGTTAGTTTATTCAACGCTCAAGAGATGCTAACTGAAAGCAATTCTGGGCTAGAGAGTGACAACTCTGGCATCGACAATATGGACACAGACTTTCCTAAACCCAAGTTATCTCTTGAGTGTTGAATAACCTACACTGAGTGTATTCAACACTCAAGAGATGCTAGCTGAAAGCAATTCTGGGCTAGAGAGTGACAACTCTGGCATCAACAAGATGGATACAGACTTTCCTAAACCTGAGTTACATAGTTTTAGACAAAATGTGGGATGGCCTGTAAATAGTATGGTGGCAAATGCCATGAGTAGAGCTAAAAGGGTTAAACCAGTAAACATACCATCGATGTTATAAGTCATAGAATACAGGCTCAATTAAATGTAGAAATAATCAAAGCACTGAAGTAATAATATTAATTTTTATTAAAAATCTGATACCCATAGAATAAACAACAACAGATAAAACAAACGCGTATATAAAAGCTATATCAATAGAATCTTAACATTAATTTGATTAGTTAATTATAAAATAAACTGAGATTAGGCTATTTGGCAAGTTGATTGTGTATTATATCATTCCACCAAAATCTTCCAGTTGGCATGTGCGCATTTGGCAACAAAGTAGAGTCGTTTTGTGCAATCCACATTCCAATCGTACGTCACACGTTTGTCACTGACATCAATGTTAATCCGAATTTTTTCATCATTTAATGTTGAGCATATAAATGATACCTGGAATAGATACAATACATTAACGCCCATATTCACCAACATCCCATAAACTTTATAGATTCCATAACCTGGATAAATTGACGTCATTGTAACAGAATATGCCAAAACAAATGTCAAACAACTTCAATGGCGCTTGCGATTGGAGCTTTGATGACATCTTTTGTTTAATTATTCAGTGTTTCGAATAGAGAGAATTTAAAGTAACTACATTCTGTAGATAATGTATTTATTGTTGTTATAACAACGAATACTTATAGGTTCAATAGCTATTGATAGATTTATGGAATGTTGGTAAATACAAGGGGAATGCCCGTATACACCAACATCCCATAAACTTTATAGGTCCCACAAACTATTGAATGGATAAATTGACAACTTCATTGTGACAGAATATGCCAAAACAAATGTCAAACAACTTCAATAGCGCTTGCCATTGGAGCTTTGATGATATCTTTTGTTTAATTATTCAGTGTTTCCAATAGAGAGAATCTAAAGCAACTACATTCCCTAGATAATGTATTTAATATTGCTATAACAACAATACTTATGGGTTCAATAGCTATTGATAGATTTATGGAACATTGGTGAATACAGTGGTAAATCGAGTAAAATAAAGGAAATACAAATGTCAAAAATGACAAAATGACTGTGTTAAATTGAAATATCTTAAATTTTAATGTCTGGAAATGGAACCAGATATTTTTATTAATGATTTTGATGTTTGAATGATTTTGAAGTTTGATTTTCTTACTTTTGATCCATTATGAACTGATGGCAATTTCGTTTGTTTCAACACCCCATCAATGTAAACATCGCCAGTAGCCTCCAACAGGAATGAACCTTCAGTGTTTGGGTTCAAACTAAATGTGTTATATAGATCTGCATCATCCAGCATTACTAGACCAATAAAATTATGTTTTAAAGCACCTTGTACTTCTAAAAACTGTTAAAACAAAATATTTATAGACTTACTGATTGGGTAGTGGTTTAAATTTTATAAACTTACAGTAAAATCCAAGGTACTACCTATGCAAAATTGAGGTCCTTCTGAAATAACTGTGCCGGCCCTAATACTTGTTGCAATTTTGCCTTCATTCGTTAGTGTAAAAGGCGCAGTACGTTGCCAATTGTAGGGTTTTATTGTGGTACACCCAACTTGTGTTACCGACCATGGACTGTAGTCGTTGTGGCCTTCGTATTTACACCGCACTTTGAATGAGTAATTTTGGTGCGGTTTTATGTCCTGGGCTAGATACTCCAAATCACATCCTATTTGATATGTTAAAATTTATTTGAGATATAAATAAATGACAAGATAAGCCACCTTTCAGATAATAAAGATTTTTTAAAAAATCGTTTAAACATCAGATTTTATTATTTTCGAAAATATTTTCCATCACAACTATTATGCAATATCTGTTCTATAATTTGGTGAAGAAATTTTGTATGTAGTTTGAAAAGTAACAAAGTAACAGTCACTTTTGTAAACAGTTATCATTCATGTCTCAAATGCGATTTTATCCAGTTTTCACGAAATAAAAATTGTTACTTATTTACAAAACTATACTATCAAAAATGGGAGGGCACGGTGTTTTTTAAGACCAATGGCCCTGTCCCCTGACCTATTTGTGTACAATTTGTTAAATTTAAATCATGAGGTCATAAAATGTTTGTCATCCAATAGAGGATGATTTTTAATTACAGTGCAGTGATAAGATTACCCTATATTATAGTTTCTTTTACCTTTATACACATCTCGGAAGACAACAGCTAGATCATTGGTAGCATTTCCAAGAGCTTTTTGCAAGTGGTATTCCTGCACTTCAGCATATGGCTCATCTGAGTCTAGAAATTCCCATTCAACTAGTATAGCTCCTGGTTTTGATGTTAGTGAACATATCTGTAGTGAAAATTGAAAATTAATGTATATAAGTGTGAGTTACCAAATGGGTGTATATTGCTAATTGATGTGGTGCCACCAGATGGCGTTTAACTTTTATCCTAGGGGGTTAGTTGTATCATTTTAAAAAAATAATGGTTGCATTCATAATTGTGCATAAATATAAATTTATGATACAAATATTTATGTCATTTAAATATAATATACCTGTACCATTTACAGTTTTCATGCATTCATAATTGTGCATAAATATAAATTTATGTTACAAATATTTATGTCATTTAAGTATAATATACCTGTACAGGTGCAATTCTTGAAACAGATCCAAGTGTCTTGCACAGTTTCAAAATCTTCTCTTTCACATGCAAGTCAAATTGAAATGTAATGTAGGACACCTCCTTCAGTTCAGGTACTACCGGTAGGCTGCCCAATAAACTGCATTTTGTGTTGAATTCCTCAATGTTGATAATCTCACTGCTCTTGCTCAATTTGATTAGTTTTTCTGTTTCTAGCAATTTATTCGCAATGACTTTTTGTGATGATTGTAATGGGGCCACACTCTGATTTCTCATCTGAATAAAATAAAAAAAAGATACTAATACACAAAAAAGCATGTGGCACAACATGTCATCCTTTACTTATTTATAAGTACAGTAATACAAGTATAAGGCATGGGTTTTATAAAAGCTATTTAACCTGTGATTATATTGTTAGATGTTTCTGTTTATATATGGCAACGTCGCATTATGTGTCAAAGTTGGCGAAACTGAGGTCAAATTAACTTGAGAGTTATCTACTTTATATAACCGTGCCTCAAAGTATTCAACATTTAATTTACAATGCAATAGAAGTCCCAAAAGTGAGGCCTCAATATTTCTAACTGTACCTCTTTCAAAATATATGGCAACGTCGCATTATGTGTAAAAGTTGGCGAAACTGAGGTCAAATTAACTTGAGAGTTATCTACTTTATATAACCATGTCTTAAAGTATTCAACATTTAATTTACATTGCAATAGAAGTCCCAAAAAAGTGAGGCCTCAATATTTCTAACTGTACCTCTTTCAAAATGGCGGATTATGACAAATAGAAGCCATTTTGAAAGTGATGCAAAAGGCCAACCAAACTATGCCCATTCAGTGTTTCAAAAAGTCTATACCTTTCAACTGTTTTACCCAATGAAACTATGCCCATTCATGATATCAAATGATTTGAACAATACCCACTCACTATTTCAAATGATACCCACTCCTCATTGAGGATGAAAAAACTATACGAAATTGAGGAGTCCTCAATTTCATATAGTTTTTTCATGTGAACAACTATACAAAATTGAGGAGTCCTCAATTTCGTATAGTTTTTTCATGTGAACAACTTTTAATAATTATATAAAACTCAAAACAAAGTAATGTACCTAATGAAAAAACATTACTTATTACATTACTTATTGTAATTTCATTTGGCTTGATATGATATAATACATCTTAATCTCACTACATACATTCTGTATCATACCAATTTTATACCTTCCTAGTTTCATCAACTAAATCCATTTTTCTCTTCGCCAACATCTCAACAACCTTTCCACTAAGATAATCAAATCGCTCCTCAATCTCCTTCTCGGTGACATCTGCAGTGGTCATGATTTGAGCCTCTGCAGCTCGCAGCTCTGTTTCAAGGGCTTGCAAGGCAGCTGCATACTTCTCTGCATCCCTGATTGTAGCCTGCAGCTCCTCCGCGTCCATTTTCACTTGCACACGCCTCGTCTGCGTCAACTAATCATCCTAAAAACGGCTTGCACAACGCTACTCGTTACGTCCATTTATAAATCTATCTACATTTGTTTTTATTTGTAGTCTGTTGTTGTTTTGTTGGCTGTCAAAACAGCAGGTGAATTTGGGAATATATACATGGGATTTCGTTTGAGTCACGCCCTTCAATCAGCAGCGTTCACTTAACTTTGTTCTGCGAGTTGTGTTGCCTATGTTATTTAATAAAAATTTATATATTCCCGCCATGGAATTATTTTGACTATAATCGGTAGATGGCGGCATCTAAAACAATTAAGGTTGGCGTTTTTAAATTTAGGCAACTTGTGATACACATGTAATAGCATAGGGGAAATTGCGTATAAGAAATACGCACCGGTTTCTTTAACTAGAACATATTTTGAGTTGCAAAAATATGTATGCAAAAGAATAATGTCGCACGTATTCCGTAGTCTAGGTGAGAATGTCCATAGTCGCTCGGTAATCGTGAAATTCAATTTATTATTTTTTGTTCACAATTAACGAATGACTGAGGACATTCTCACCTAGACAACAGAATACGTGCAACATTATTCTTTGGCATACGTATTTTTGCAACTCAATTTATGTTCTAGTTAAAGAAAACGGTGCGTATTTCTTATACGCAATTTCGCCTATGCTATTACATGTGCGTCACAAGTTGCATACATATAAATTGAGTTGCAAAAATACGTATGCAAAAGAATAATGTTGCACGTATTCCGTAGTCTAGGTGAGAATATCCATAGTCCTTCGGTAATTGTGAACAAAAAATAATAAATTTAATTTCACGATTACCGAGAGACTATGGACATTCTCACCTAGACTACGGAATACGTGCAACATTATTATTTTGCATGCGTATTTTTGCAACTCAATTTATGTTCTAGTTAAAGAAAACGGTGCGTATTTCTTATACGCATTTCGCCTATGCTATTACATGTGCATCACAAGTTGCCTAAATTTGAAAACGCCAACCTTAATATGCCGCAGTTTAACACCCAAATAAGTATATATTATGTTATTTGAAATTATTTATTTTACGTAAATGAAACACGGGTGGAAAAGCCTCATGACTGAACTCAATATAAAGATAAAAGTTTTTTTTTTAATTTACTGAACGTCCAAAGTTGACAGCACAGTTACCTGTAATAAAAGACTGGCTCACACAACTGAAAATTTCAATTTGTGTATATTTGGTCACATACAGTATGTACGAATTTTTCTTGTGTTTAGTAGTACCAGGGGTAGTACTTCTGTTTATATATGGCAATGTAGTAAAGTATAAATGTATAAAAAATCTTGTTCTGAAATGGGACAAAATCCACAAATCCCGTATTATAAAACAAGTGTTACATGATACTCATTATAAAACAATTTCTGCTGGTGAGTGTATCAAACTAGTGATGGACACATCCAATACAAATTATAAAACTATCTGCAGTCTATAAACCAAAGAAAATAGAATCCTATAAACTATCTGAATAAAACCGTTTTTTTTTAATTAAAAACAATTTTATATGTTTGATTTTTAAATTTGTTATTTGTTATATTTATTATAGTTTTGTTATTTATATTCATGTATGTAAACAACAAAACTCAAATAAAAATAAATCTTAGGCATTTCTTCCTGCTTCCGGTGGCCATTCCCTGTATGGTTGTGGTTCCTGGTGTTGAGGATTCTCAGGTGTCTCTTTCTTTGTTGTTCATTTTTATTTTGTTTGCTTTGTTAGCAATATTTAATTAAGGGTCCTAATATAAATAAAATAAAATAAAATAATTTTATTTATATTAGGACCCTCAGACGTTGCGATGTATTTTTAAAGAATACATCGAGCCAAACTAGTTTTATTATTTATTTTTGTTCAACTTGGCGATAGAAATTTGAGGAAATAGTTACTACAAACTTTCAAAATCTTGCACTTCTGCTCTATCTATGTTTGTAGCTGTGCTATAATTAAGAGAAAATAATATTTATAGATATGAAATATCATAACTATAAAATTATTTGCCAATAAACATGATTAATATTTCAGATAGTCAGTCATTGAAATATCTAGATATATTTGAATACTTATATATCTAGGTATTTGAATGACAGATTATCTGAAATATTAATCATGTTTATTGGCAAATAATTGTGTAGTTATGATATTTCATAAGTATTAATATTTTTTTTTAAATTATAAACAAGTGTAGCTATTTGGTAAGAGTTGTGTGTCTTTTTTCTTCCGAACAAGTGACATGTCTATTTGATACACCAAATTGGCTACCATTGATTCGCGAATAGATTAATAATAATTTGTAAAATTTGATTTTCCACAATTTTTAATTCAATAATTTTCAATTAACAGTCAAGACTAAAATGCATACATTTGTGAAATATTTTATACATTTGTGAAATATTATATAATATTATTTAATTTATTCAATGGATACAAACGTTTTTCATTGATTAAACAATTCCAGGAAGAATTGTATCCTTTGGAAAAAAACTATGCGAGCAAAGGTGGGGTGGGCGGGTGTTCCATACCAACCTGACTATACCCGTCCACTATTTCATGCGATTAAACTATGCACTACATTATTTCTCACATTTTTTTTATAATTCAGGCATAAATTAATAAATGAAATTAAGTGAATTATAGAAAATAATGGGTAACAGTGCAGTGTAGAGTTGTTTAAACTATTCCAAGAAGAGTGTTATCCTATGGAAAAACTATGCCAACTAAGGTGGGGTGGGCGGGCGCTCCATACCAACCAAACTATGCCCTCCACTATTTCGTTTGATATATTGGACGGGCATAGTCAGGTTGGTAGGGGTCGCCCTTAAGATAATTAAAAACTATCGCAGATAACAAAATTTCAGCAAAAAGAAGAAAAACATTGGGACGATACTTGATAAATTATGTATAAAACAACATGATAGATAAACAGATCAACACATTGAAAAACCTCGCAATACTGTCGATAGAAAGGCAAGAGACTTAGAAGTTATTTATTATTGCATTAAATAGTGAAAAATAGTTACAAGAGTAACAACCGCCTCAAATGCAGAATTATTAAGGATACAAGAAAAAATCTAGCTAAAAGAATCCATATCGAAAGTTAAAGCTGAAGAATTATAAAACCGTTTTATAACCTGTATGACAGACAGTTATGTTCTGGCTATAAATTGATTTGATAATTTTGGAAAACTATATTTTAATTTTATTGCTCCGCATTTTGTTTATTCACGGCTGCAGCGGGACTTTATTTATGTGTGCGTGCCGTGCATAATAAATAACATAATAATATATGGGTGAATTTATTAAATCAACAAATTACGTCCGCGCGAGAATTCGTTACGGCCCGTGGCGCTATTCATAAATTATAAAGAGAAACAGACACATGTATATATATATATATATATATATATATATATATATATATATATATATATATATATATATATACCGAGATTTTTTTAAAATTGGGTCGCAATCGTCATAATTATAAATTTAATGCTTGTAACTTATTTAAATGTAATCTGTAAGCTAGTATATATAAAATTAGTATTAGCACCACAATTCTGAAATTCTAAATGAAGTTACATTTATAGTGGCTTAATAACTGAGCAAGATATAAGAAGCTAGCTAGTCAGATTATTAAAAACTCTGAAAAATGATTCAGAAAAATTCGAACATAGGGTTTGAACCTTCACACTGAACACAACGCAGTTTATTTCGCATTGGAGAGCGACTACTATGTCACTGAGCTGGGCTGTGTTTTCAATTTTGTGTTCTTAATTATATTATATTATATAATATAATAATAATATAACTGTCAATAGTTAATTAGGATTAACACGATTAGAAATTCCATTTCAAACACAAATACATCGTAGTCATCGTATAGAAATGCGTTAATTCATCTCGTGAGTCAATTAAAAAGTCGTAAATCTCGCGAATATCCGCGCCAGCTTGCGAATATAATAATAAAAAAAAAAGAAAAGGGGGACGCGAATGGAACCCATAAAAGGGAACGGCTTAACCCCGTCTGTCCAGGTGTTGGGCGCTTCCGTCGCTAATTCCCTCCGTTGCTGTGATCGCACGGCGTGTTAAAAACGCCATTCAGCACGGGCACGATTTGTTTAATTGCGCCACTCAATCGCACTATATAAAGCAGCGTTAAAATACGCATAAAAATCATCAAAACAAAAATCAAAACCTGAAATTTAATTTTGGAAGTTACAACACCTTATACTGAGAATTACTTGTTAAAGAAAAATAATGAATCTCTTCATTTTTGATTTATTTTGTATCATTTAATTGATCCTACCTAACTAACCCCCTGAGAGGAAAGTTAAACGCCATCTGGCGGCACCACATCAATTAGCAATGCACACCCATATGACAATAACCGTCAACATGCTCATGCCATCAGGATCACCGAGTAGTGTCCTCTATGAAATAATATTCCAACAGAGAGCTTGAGATATCAGCACAAAGCCAATCTTATAAAACATATGTAAGTGTGAATCCACTAATTGATGTGGTGCCTCCAGATGGCGTTTAACTTTCTTCCTAGGGGGTTAGTTGTATAATTTTTGTATATAACCAATCGAGATATTGTGTGAATTCATCTTCACTAGCTGAGCTACACTGATGATATCTAATAAGATCGAAATCTAGATATGTAGATTGCTAAGAGGTGGGATCACACTTATATACGTCTAATTTAATTGATGGCAACTATATAGATGGTTTTCATTAATATATACCCCTAATTAAGTGTTTTGTAGAAACTTTTATAAATTCTTAATACAATTTCGTTTAATATCTTGTGAAATGTGATCCTGCAATTAAAGAATATAAACCACACCTTGTAATAACAAACCTATTCTCATTATCTAAATAACTAGCGATTAGCCGCCTCTGTAAAATAAAACTACACCACTACAGTTTCAAAATATCAAACCTGTAATCTAATACCGACTTCTCCTGATCTGTTTTGTGTATTAATTGCGTCGTCAAGTGCGAAACTATGTGCGAATTTGCACGCGCGCGTGCGCCCACGTCTTATTTTAGCCACACTGCCACGCGCTCATTACTCTTTGATAAAATACATATCTTTATGTAACCTTAGAGCCCGAGATCAAAGCGTCTTATTACTCGATTTGCGATAGCGCAGATGAAAGTGAGGCAGGCGAGCCTTCAAAGGCCTCCCCCAAAATCTATATTCGACTTTATGGCGTGCGCCCGGCCGCTATTAAAGAATTATATTATAAATAATTATAATAGAAATATGCAATCCAATATAAAGTCGTATTAAATTTTTACTATGAATGATTAAACTAATTAATGTTTATTTTTTCACATGTGCTATAAACAAACTGTTATCTTTATATACTGCATGATTATACTCGTCTTAACTTCTCCCTCGACCGTCGGAAAAGACTCACAGCTGATAGCCTTAAGGTCGTTTTAGACAAAACAATTTCTTAGCTCAAAAGTTGTTCAAGAAATGAATTCATATATCCTCCTCCCATACAATTTGTCCTTGACAAATACAACGCGTTATATTTTTCCATTCGATCTACCATCCAATTCAATATTTTAATTAATTTGCTGTATGATACGAGATAATTTAGATTGTCTTGCATCTTGACTAACTTTTGAGTCAAGAAATTGTCTTGTCTAAAACGACCTTAAGGCTATCAGCTGTGAGTCTTTTCCGACGGTTGAAGGAGAAGTTAAGACGAGTTTAATCATGCAGTATTTACCATAACTTCACAGAAAACATCTGAAAAACTGTGAACGGCATGGGGCGAATTTTCGTGAAAAAAATTCGCCCCGATGGGGTTCGAATTCAGACTCCACAATACTCAGTACGACACAGGCAACGTTTCGGCCACTGAGATAGGTTAATATAAAACATTAAGACAAACAAATTAAAATTGAATCGGATATCACATGTACGTTTTTATACATCATCTTGAACACCTACTTAACTCACTGTGTATATACAAGGTGTCCGCCAACGAAACCGTCACCTAATTATGCTTTAACTCTCATTCGGAATGCTATAATTCTTTTCAGGTATATGTAGATTGATAAAGAGCACCTTCTAAAATTATTTTCTTGAAAATAACTAAATAAAATTTTCAAGAAAATTATTTTATAAGCTGCTCCTTATCAGTCTACCTATACCTGAAAAGAATTATAGCATTCCGAATGAGAGTTAAAGCATAATTAGCTGACGTATTCGTTGTCGGACACCCTGTATATACACAGTGAGTTAAGTAGGTGTTCAAGATGATGTATAAAGACGTACATGTGATATCCGATTCAATTTTAATTTGTTTGTCTTGTGATGCATCAAAGTTATACTTTAAAAATGAAACAAATATATTTTCATACAAATTCCGAAAGTACGTCAAAAAATAGTGTAAAATGATATAAGAAATAATGTGCAATAGTTTTTGAGGATATTATCACTTAAAACGAAAAATAATCGAGTTTTTGAAATTGAAATCCTGTATTTGTTTTGTCAACGAAATAAATATATTAAAATATTTCCATGATTTTGATTCTGAATACTAACGTTCGTACCATTTGAATGACAAAGTAAGTCTGTGGCTAAATAGCTGAGTACGTACGGCTGCAAAAGAACAACGCGGATTCGAGGGGTGGCGCAGTGCATTTTGTTTTTGCAAATGCAATTTTAAGTGGCCGTCCCGAGGGAGAGAGAGAGTGCAACAATTGTCTTCAATTGCGAGCTGTTTGAGTGTCTATTGTATTGAATAAGCCGCGCATTAACGATCGATGCGAATAAAGAAGGCTTTGCAAACAATGCTGGCTACGGGGTGCGCGTATTTACCGTGTAAAACCTTTATCAAATATTTCACAAATGTATAAAATATTTCACAAATGTATAAAATATTTCACGAATGTATCAAATATTTCATAAATGTATCAAATATTACACAAATGTATCAAATATTTTACAAATGTATCAAATATATCACAAATGTATAAAATATTTCATAAATATATAAAATATTTCACGAATGTATCAAATATTTTATAAATGCATCAAATATTTCACAAATGTATCAAATATTTCACAAATGTATAAAATATTTCACAAATTTATAAAATATTTCACAAATGTATCAAATATTTCACAAATGTATAAAATATTTCACAAATTTATAAAATATTTCACAAATGTATCAAATATTTCATAAATGTATACAATATTTCACAAATGTATGCATTTTAGTATTGACTGTTAATTGAAAATTATTGAATTAAAAATTGTGGAAAAGGAAATTTT
Source organism: Lordithon lunulatus (assembly GCA_963942505.1). Taxonomy (NCBI): domain Eukaryota; kingdom Metazoa; phylum Arthropoda; class Insecta; order Coleoptera; family Staphylinidae; genus Lordithon; species Lordithon lunulatus. Next base: position 1,670,008 of record OZ012669.1, read on the forward strand.
ACAATTATTATTAATCTATTCGCGAATCAATGGTAGCAGCCATTTTGGTGTATAAAATAAACATGTCACTTGTTCGGAAGAAAAAAGGCACACAACTCTTACCAAAAAGCTACCCTTGTTTATAATTTTAAAAAAAATAGTTATGAAATATCATAACTATAAAATTATTTGCCAATAAACATGATATTTCAGATAATCTGTCATTCAAATACCTAGATATATAAGTATTCAAATATATCTAGGAATTTGAAAAAATATGCGAGCGAAGGTGGAGTGGGATGGCGGCCCCCACCAACCAAACTATGCTCGTCCACTATTTCTAACGACTTGAACTTTGCATTACATTATTTTTCACAGATATCTTTTTAATTAGTCTTAAATTAATAAATGACACTAATTTAATCATAGAAAATAACGGATAATAGTGTAGTGCATAGTTCAAGTCATTTGAAATAGTGGACGGGCATAGTTTGGTTGGTAGGGGCCACCCGCCCACCCCACCTTTGCTCGCATAGTTTTTTCATAGGATAACACTCTTCCTGGAATAGTTTAAACAATATAAAACATCTGTATCCATTGAAAAAATATGCGGGCAAAGGTGGGGTGGGTGGGGGTGTCCCTACCAACCAAACTATGCCCGTCCACTATTTCAAACGACTTGAACTTTGCATTACATTATTTTTCATAGATATCTTTTTAATTAGTCTTAAATTAATAAATGACACTAATTTAATCATAGAAAATAACGGATAATAGTGTAGTGTATAGTTCAAGTCGTTTGAAATAGTGGACGGGCATAGTTTGGTTGGTAGGGAACACCCATCCACCCCACCTTCGCTCGCATATCTTTTTAATGGATACAGATGTTTTATATTGTTTAAACTATTCCAAGAAGAGTGTTATCCTATGAAAAAACTATGCGAGCAAAGGTGGGGTGGGCGGGCGGCCCCTACCAACCAAACTATGCCCGTCCACTATTTCAAATGACTTGAACTATGCACTACACTATTATCCGTTATTGTCTATGATTAAATTAGTGTCATTTATTAATTTAAGACTAATTAAAAAGATATCTGTGAAAAATAATGTAATGCAAAGTTCAAGTCGTTTGAAATAGTGGACGGGCATAGTTTGGTTGGTAGGGGCCGCCCGCCCACCCCACCTTTGCTCGCATAGTTTTTCCATAGGATAACACTCTTCTTGGAATAGTTTAAACAATATAAAACATCTGTATCCTTTGAAAAAATATGCGAGCGAAGGTGGGGTGGGCGGGCGGCCCCTACCAACCAAACTATGCCCGTCCACTATTTCAAATGACTTGAACTATGCACTACACTATTATCCGTTATTTTCTATGATTAAATTAGTGTCATTTATTAATTTAAGACTAATTAAAAAATATCTGTGAAAAATAATGTAATGCATAGTTCAAGTCGTTTGAAATAGTGGACGGGCATAGTTTGGTTGGTATGGGCCACCCACCCACCCCACCTTTGTTCGCATAGTTTTTCCATAGGATAACACTCTTCTTGGAATAGTTTAAACAATATAAAACATCTGTATCCATTGAAAAAATATGCGAGCGAAGGTGGGGTGGGCGGGTGGCCCCTACCAATCAAACTATGCCCGTCCACTATTTCAAACGACTTGAACTATGCATTACATTATTTTTCACATATTTTTTTAATTAGTCTTAGATTAAAAATGACACTAATTTAATCATAGAAAATAACGGATAATAGTGTAGCATTTCAATTGTTTTATCCTGAAGCATTTCAACTGTTTTGACCTAAAGAATTTCAATTGTTTTAAATGATTTATTAATAATATTTCCAATGATAATAAACCTACAAAACAAACTATAAAAGCGCACACCTAATTTTTTTAATATACGAAAGAAAAAAACTTTACGACTTCTCTGAAAGGAGATACACGCCACACGAGTCACTATACAAATATGTAATTTCAAACAATCGTACGTGTGTCCGCGGAAAAATCGGCAAGGTCGCGCATTTCCTGTGTGTGTGTGAATGTGTGCTCTCCTTCAGGTGTGTGAATGCGAGAGAGGCCCTTTCTTGAGCGCGCAGACAAGTCGGCTCTCCTGGGTTCTTGTCTCCCACCCCGCGGCGCACGCGGCCCGAACCCGTTCCGCCGGCCCCAAAACAAGCGCAGTCGAGTGACGTACGTGGTGCGTGAGGGTTGCTGTCGACGGGCCTAATACTACGACTCCGCGATCGTTTAGCGTATTCACGTTTTTTTTGTGTGCGATTTGTAGTGCTGTGTGCTTTGCTTTGTTTTGGTTTATTACGCTTTTTCACCGGGTTTTAATCGTCTGGAGAATGTCTTCGAACGAGACATAAAGGTAATAATACTGATAATAAAGATGTAAACAATGTTTTCTATCAAGATAAAAATATCTTTATAGTGTTTTTTGTCTGTAAAAGATGAGTATATTCCTATTATTCATACAATACTTAAATTTGAAATTTTGCAGAAAATTAGTTTGAGGTAAACAATTATTGGGAAACCATGAATGTTGTATTTTAGATTCTTATATATTCTTATTATTCATTCTAAAGGCACCTTACACGATCAATATTACTGTCAATATTTTAGAATAATGACAGTATTACTGTATAATAATATGTTTAAAATGTTCATTATTCTGAAATATTGCCAGTATTACTTATCGTGTAAGGTGCCTTATACAATACTTAAATTTGAAATTTTTCACAAAACTAATTTGAAGTAAACAATTATTAGAAAATAACAGCAATATTTTCATTGTATAATATTTATTATTAATATTTATTGAATAATAGGAATATATAAGAATCTAAAATAGAACATTCATGTTTAAGATCATTTACTAAATACATAAATAATTAAATAAATAGTTTATTGTTCACAGAAATCTAATTACAGGACAATTCAAACCTTAAGGTCGTTTTAGACAAGACAATTTCTTGACTTAAAAGTTAGTCTTATTAATTATCTTGTATCATACAGCAAATTATTTGAAATATTGTATTGGATGGTAGATCGAATGGAAAAATATAACGCGTTCTATTTGTCAAGAACAAATTGTATGGGAGGAGGATGTATGAATTAATTTCTTGAACAACTTTTGAGCTAAGAAATTGTCTTGTGTAAAACGACCTTTAGATATTATGAACAATCGGTGGAAAATGATATCCCTATAAAGATAGAATTTTTTTTATAAACAATATAAATGTAAAGTAAATTACACATAATATTCATAATAGTAAATTAATATTACTCACAACAACGAGATAATAATTAATAATAAGTAACAATACTAATTGACACAACACTTTATAAATAACTTATGACTGAACATACAACTAAACTGTATACTAATGGGGATGGAATTCTAAAGTAGTTAACAGTATACATCTTCTAATGTCATTGAATATATCGCAGTCAGTAGCTAATTGATTAAAATTTAAAGTCATTATGAGCAACTTTATTATAACATATTATATCTTGTGAAATTTGTATTAATTTTAAAGTTAATTTGAGAAACCAATCAAACAATCTACTCTGCCTATGAAGCAGGTCATTAAAAAAATACTAGTAATACTCCGAATTCTAGGATTTTCAAACACCAGAACTTCATCTTTTGTCCTTCTGCTTATCTCTTTTTTGTTAATCAGTATATTGCACAGTGCATTGGTATGTTTTAACTGTGTTGTTTATTCTGTTACTAAGTTCACCTTCTATTTTCCGTCTTCTGTCAGTGCTACTCCTAGGTATTTGAATTGATCTACTTGCTCTATTTTGTATTGTTCTATCTTTATATTTATTTATTGTTCCGGTTTCCTATTACCATCACTTTTGTTTTGTTATCATTCATTTTCATATTATACTTTTCTAGATACCTATTTCATACACTCAGGTTGTGCTGTAGATTAGCTTCATTTTCTACATCATCAGCGAATGCTCCTTCCGATAGTTTAACCACTTGCATGTTTTTGTACCCTAATAATATAATATATATATATATATATATATATATATATATATATATATATATATATATATATATTATTTATTAATTAATTTCTATATAAATGATATGGCCTTAGATTTTATTCTCAGCATTTCAAACCACGACTGACTTATTCTGCCCTGAGTGGTAGCTGCGATTTGACTTTGTGTGCTCTTTCTCTTTACTATTAGACACTATAAAACACTTGAATCTCGCGTTTTTGTTTTCAATAATTCACAGAAAGCCGTGCCGTTCAAATTTCACTCGGCGTGCAGGCATTTTAAATGATTTACCGCCTCCGTATCGTGTTCCATATGTATTTTTTATTTCTCGCGAGCGCGGAGGACGTAAATTATGCCCCGGGCGGTTTTATTATTTTATTTATTTTTCCACCAATTTATTCACAGGTCAGAACAAAAAATACAAACAACTTTTGTGTGTGAATGCATTTGTGTGTGTGTGTGGGGGGTTTTGGTTGACGTTAATTATGTAATGATGATTTATTATGGAAATGATTACATGTAGTGGCGTTGCAAGAACATTTCTGCAACCCCAACAATTCCTGGAATGTATTAGCAATTGGTGTATTCTGCATGTAAATTATTATGTTATGTAAATACACCACGCTACTTTTCGAATTACACTGATATATTTAATTTTTTTGACATATATTGACACCTGTAGACACATTTTGACAGGTTTTGGCACAGTTTACCACACTTTTCTACGTTTTCTCACATTTGCTCAGATATTTCCTCATTTTCCCTCATTTTCTCATGTTTTCTGACATTTTCTTCTCTCTTAGTCAACCGATTTTGCTCAAATTTTCACTAGATCTCAGGCACATTTCCACATTTGGTCGCATTCGTTGTGCTGTTTTCTCGGAATTTTGTTCACAGACAGACATACATACATCGCAAAAATCTACTATTTTAGACATAAAAAGTAAATAAAATTTTAAAAAAATTCTTCTGAATTGTTTGCGAGAAGAACAACACAACCTTCCTTATAGTGTAGTTTTTTTTTCTTTTCGGAAAGTTATCTTATATTTAGTTCGAAAATTAATAATAATTTTTACTTTACGAATACATCACTGATGTATAAGGAAGGTACTTATACATCAGTGATGTATTCGTGAATTATTATTAATTTTATTTATTAAAATTATAATATTTGTTGAAATAGTAATGAATATTTTTCTTTTCTAACTTAGCATGGGCAAATAACGGTTTGAGCGCCCTCAATTGTGCAAGATAAATTAGTAGTACAGATTAAAAATTGATTCGCTGTCTTGTATATTCACAATTCACACACATTTCTATCTTCAGTGATCTTAGATGTATCAGATATAAATATCTGCATGTGATACTACTCAAATATTTCAGTTCACTTTATATATCTATAAGTATAAATATTTTGAGTCGTTGTAATTCGATCGGTCGACCTGGGGCCCGGCGCCCGAAATTTCGGTGCACCCCCTGCCGGCAGAGGCCCATTGTTGGGCTGTCAAGGCCCCAGTGTTAGCGTCCTTTAATTCCATAAACCATAACGGCGTTAAATGTCAGTTTCTTTTAAATTCCGATTGTTTTGTGCCCCTCGTATCGTTCGATCCGATCTGCTCAGAAATAATTTCTAATGCATTCACCGGCAAAAGGGAGCCGGATTAACTCCTTCCGATCCATAGAGATGAGATGACAAAGGAGTGTAGATCAGATTACAAAAAAATTATTCGTGGTTGGCTTTAAACGATAATATTACAACCACATGAATGTGTTACACATATATAATTATTTTATTTTATTATTGTTATTGCTATTAATACATCCTTAATATTATCTATTTGCCTTTTACTTTCGGTGTAGGCTATTACATTTATATTGCTTTACAATATACTTTACAATTATTGTTGTTGTTTATGCATTTGCAAATTCTGTCTACTGTTTTCTGTTCCTCGCCAGTTTTCTTGCTTGTTTAACTGTCTTCCCTTTCTTGATTATTATTTCTTTTTCTTGGCCATAGTGACATATCAGGTTTTACGAACTGTTAATATACCGATTTTCCGTTAAGATTTTACATTTTAGTTTTTTGGCAGATTACAGAAACTATAAAGGTTATTGAAATTATGCAAAAGTAGACATATCAGCTTTTGAAAAATAGCCACAGAATTGTAATTGCCATAAGCTAGTTTAAAGGTGGTTTATACTGATATAAAACTTAGTTTAAAGGTGGTTTATACTGATATAAAACTTAAATATAATAATTAATTAGACAGACCTGAAAATAAGGAATATTTTGTATAATATTCACTTTAACCCAGATCAGTAGCCGAGTGGTTAAAGCCGTCGTCCGTCTCCTACTGAATATTGGGGAGCCTGAGTTCGATCCCCATCGGGCAGCGAATTTTCGCGAATCACTTTTCACAGTTTTTCAGAGGTTTTCTGTGAAATTAAGGTAAATACCGGGTGATTAAACTCCTCTGAGCGTGTCTTCTCCCTTGACCGGCGGAAAAGCCTCACAGCTGATAGCCCTATAAAGATAGAAGTTGTTTTTTACTCACTTTATTTTTAAATTTAATTGTTATAACTTATTTTGTCACAATAATCAATGTTATAACAAATAATTTTCTTTATTGGACTTTATTATTTTATTTATTTTCTTATTTATTATTTTATTTATTATTTTATTTATTATTTTATTTATTATTTTATTTATTATTTTATTTATTATTTTATTTATTATTTTATTTATTATTTTATTTATTATTTTATTTATTATTTTATTTATTATTTTATTTATTATTTTATTTATTATTTTATTTATTATTTTATTTATTATTTTATTTATTATTTTATTTATTATTTTATTTATTATTTTATTTATTATTTTATTTATTATTTTATTTATTATTTTATTTATTATTTTATTTATTATTTTATTTATTATTTTATTTATTATTTTATTTATTATTTTATTTATTATTTTATTTATTATTTTATTTATTATTTTATTTACTATTTTATTTATTATTTTATTTATTATTTTATTTATTATTTTATTTATTATTTTATTTATTATTTTATTTATTATTTTATTTATTATTTTATTTATTATTTTATTTATTATTTTATTTACTATTTTATTTATTATTTTATTTATTATTTTATTTATTATTTTATTTATTATTTTATTTATTGTTTAATTTATTATTTTATTTATTATTTTATTTATTATTTTATTTATTATTTTATTTATTATTTTATTTATTATTTTATTTATTATTTTATTTATTATTTTATTTATTATTTTATTTATTATTTTATTTATTATTTTATTTATTATTTTATTTACTATTTTATTTACTATTTTATTTACTATTTTATTTACTATTTTATTTACTATTTTATTTACTATTTTATTTACTATTTTATTTACTATTTTATTTACTATTTTATTTACTATTTTATTTACTATTTTATTTATTATTTTATTTATTATTTTATTTACTATTTTATTTACTATTTTATTTATTATTTTATGTCAGTATAAACCCGCCTTTATAATAAGTAAACACAGCTAAATAATACCATTGTATCTCAACTAACTTTCTCATTTTTATACAATCAATTTCCATTCAGTACATGATTGATTTCCAACGAAGTCGAGGGTTGTGTGCAAACTGTATCAACTCCTCCAGTATGTTTATTAACAAACTTATTTAATCGCGAGGGCGGTTTAATTGAGTTTCCGCGGGCGGGGTGCGTGCGTATTTCATGTAAGGAAGAAGGCAATTATAAACCGAAAACGCCGGTTCTTATTAGGCGCGGGCCCTCCAGGGGGAAGCAGCCCGCCCAATAAATCCTTGTTAGCACAGCGAGACGTGATGTGTAAACAAGGCCGCGCGAGAAATCCATCCGTTATCTGCACGAGGCACGACGTTTGCTCCTCTATTAGAAAACCCACCCACCCCGGACTACCCTCGATGAATTAAGAACGAAAGTAATAAGGGAAGACAGCGGCAAGATTTACCGTTATTATTTTATTTAATAATAAGTTGTAGTTACAGTAACTATTTATAACTAGGTATCCAAACTCAGGTCATACCACCCTAATAATTCCTCTTTTTATCTAATAGCTATAATTGAGCCTGTTAGAATGAAAGTCACATTTAAGTTGTTTTGAGAATTATTTACTTTTCAAACTGACAACACTTGTTACGTTAACAGATAATAGCCCATTACAAAAATTACGCATTTGTTTGTACGACCTTTTTCTGAAGTTGGATAGTTCTGGATAGTTGGCTGGAGGGTAGCATAGCTACAGACACTTAGGCCTCAAAATGGGCCCATTGCGAAACCTCCATTTAAGGTGAATCTAAATAGGGTTCAATGTTGACCTAATCGCGCGGTCTTTTCTAGTCAACATTTTATAATTTTCTGAAAATATGTTTGGATATTTCTCCAGTCTAAGGATGAGTTGATAGTTTGTTAGGGCGAAAAAGTTAATTTTTTGTCTCGAAATAGTTGTACAAAATATGCAAAAGTAGTCAATATTTGCATCAGAAAAGTATATATTTACTCCGATTTGTAATCAAAATTCAACAGAAATTCCTCTAAGAGATTGCAGTTTCATATTTCAAGTTTTGATAAATACAATCTGATAATGCTTAAGTACAGTAGTATAGTTTATAGACATCCGTGCAATTATCACAAAATGCTTTATTATTTCGAAATACATTTATTTCTCGGTGCACACCCCACTAGTTTTTCCTGGGGCCACAGTTTGTGCACTCCGCAAAAGAAGTAGCAGCAGTTCCGTTAGTCTCACAACGCGTTTTTCGAATAGATTTTCAGCTCGAATCCTCGAACGAGATTCGCCTTAAGGCTACTCACTCGTCCCACCAGTCAATTTTGCGTACATGCTGCAAAACTCGCGAGTGAGGAGTTGCCAATGCTGGCCATACTAGGCCCCTTAGTATTAGATGCCTAGTGTTTACTAGAGTTGGGCAGAGGCATATTACATGCTCTGCTGTTTCTAGTTCTTCATTGCACCCTCTACATAACGGGCTTTCCACCAGACCCATCGTGTGTAGGTGTTTGTTTAGCCGGCTGTTAGGATGTTGGTCAATAATTTCAGATTAGTTTTTCTGAAGTTAGTAGTACATGTCTGTTGCGCAATCTATTTTATTTATTTTGTATTGTAAAATAAACATCTTTTATTCGAGTACCCGAGGGTAGGTAGCGCTAGTGGATTACAATAGCAACATAAATTTTCGATTGAATCCCAAACTAAATAAATTTGAGCATCCCAACAAATATGTGCCCAACGAAAGTTTGCAAGAAACGATCAAACAGCAGCCCGTTACGGTTCTTTGTTGCGTATATATCCGAGCATACCTGTGCTTTCACCTCTTCCGGCCCCACGGGTCATAATAATGCGGCCGATCAAAGGCCCACCGATCGGCAGTTTGTTTGACATCAACCTACGACCCCCACGATACATGGCGGGTTTATAGCGCCCGGGGCGGCAGCAAGGAGAGTGTATTGAAATCGATTGACTGCCGAATGAATGCGTCGCCGTTTTATATGTTTATATAAATTCCGGGAGGCAAGGCGTGTGGGGCGGCGGCGGCGCTATTGCTTCCGGCCGCCGCTGCCTTTGTGCTCGCGCGCGCACAGCCCCCGGGGGACAATTCGACTATATCGCCGCCGCATCGCCCGAGTGTTGACTTACAAATTCCCCATACATTTTCCATTGAGACGCGTGTTTAGTTTACGGGCTTCAATTACGATATCGAAAGTGCGGGCGGATATGGGGGAGGTGGGGGGACGAGATGGGGATGTAAAAATAACATAAAAAATGTAGTAAGAAAGTGAACATATGAAATGGGGGCTATATCATGAAAAATTTATGGATTTCTACCTGACTCGAACTCGCATTCGTACAGTTTTATGTGGAATATATTACAAATGAAAAAAAAACAATATGTTTCATTTTTAAGCAGTTAATTCCGAGACTTACCCCCCGTATTCACCGACGTTCCATAAATGTATCAATAGCGATTGAACCCATAAGTATTTGTTGTTATAGCAACAATAAATACATTATCTAGGGAATGTAGTTACTTTAGATTCTCTCTATTGGAAACACTGAATAATTAAACAAAAGGTGCCATCAAAGCCCGAATCACAAGCGCTATTTACAGTGTTTGACATTTTTTTTTAGCAATTTCTGTCACAATGACGTTGTCAATTTATCCATTCAATAGTTTATGGGACCTATAAAGTTTATGGGATGTTGCTGAATATGGGCACTAAATATATAAGTGCCATCCATTTATATCTTGGGCTTCATTTATGATTGTAGATTAAGGCTCGGTTGTATAAAGGTGAAGTAGTTCATTGCCATTAGATACTGTGAAAAATAATCCACTTTAACTTATGTTAGTATATTCTATGGAGAAAAGAAGCAGACAAAACTGGAATGCTAGCTAAAACATCACGAAGCTCAGTGTTTCTAGTACAAAGACTGATTTGACAATATAAGAATAATAAACATTATCGCAAAACTATTATCTACAACAGGTAATAGTTCTGTTATATTGTTTATTATTCTTATATTGTCAAATCAGTCTTTGTACTATAAACACTGAGCTTCGTGATGTTTTAGCTAACATTTCAGTTTTGTCTGCTTCTTTTTCTCCATGAAATATATGGTTTAACATAAGTTAAAGTCGATTATTTTTCATAGTATCTAAAGGCAATGAACTACATCACCTTTATACAACTGAGATCTATAATCATAAATGAATCCCAAGATATAAATAGATGGCACTTATATATTCCTCAAAACTACTTTGTCTCAAAAGATAATAGCTAGAGTAGTCATCGCCAACGTGTACTGAGGTTACAGCACGTTAAGAATAAAGATAAAATACTTAAGGATGATAACTTCTGCGAGAGATGATTTAACAAATTTTTAGATGATTTATAATTTCTCTCCAGTCACGATTTGAAACCCATTTCCAAACCCTCACTCAATTCACCTTTCCGGTTCCATTAAAATTGATGTATATGTACGTGTGTGCCCCGTGTCGAGACAAACATAAAAGCAATAAAAGTGTTCAGGTTTAAAAAACGTGGCGGTCTGGCGGTCGCGTGCAATTTGCGGTTAATGCCGTTGTTTGGAAACATAGCAAATCGATTAAAATTAATCGTCCGCTAATGAGGTTGTTTATCAGACAGAGGGGTGGGGTGGTGGTGGTGGACGTTTTAATGGACTGGCGACGACAGCTCAACTAACACTATTTGTGAATTTGTCACCACTATTTTCTGTTATAGATAATAGTTCTGCCATATTGTTTATTATTCTTATATTGTCAAATCAGTCTTTATACTGAAAACACTAAGCTTCGTGATGTTTTAGTTAACATTTAAGTTTTGTCTGCTTCTTTTCTCCATGAAATATATGGTTTAACATAAACTAAAGTCGATTATTTTTCATAGTTGTTGGAATGTAATAAAATAAATGTTATAAATCTATTTCATTCATAAATGTATTTTATGACTTAAGTAAACTCTGTAGTATATTGACATACATAAATTATCTATCCAGATATGACTATATTCGCGTAGTAAAAGAACATTGTGATATTTTTATTTGTGGAAAAAGAAAAGAAATATATTCATCTTTGCCAAGTGCAAATATATACGATCGTCCATCCCTCGCCGCCCCCTCAATCCAGTGCACAATAACGCGTAGACAAAGGAAGAGAACACATCACCCCCCCCAAATGTCTTTGAAAATCGCCTGTGGGCATCTCAAGCAAGCAAATACGCGCAACAAGCCCGACAATTCCAACAAGAAATAAGTCTGCAACAGCCCGAAGGGACGAGAAGAATATTGAAATCCCCCACAACAACAAAAAAAAATGTCGGATATATTATCAACTTTTAAGCACAAATTAATTCCGATAAACTCATAATATTACCCGCAAAGAATTATCCCTCATTGCAACTTCCACCCCTCACCCTCCATGCCGCATTTAATTTGAATACTTCCGTCCGTACCGTAATAATTCGTAAAGAAATTTCATATTTCTGGAGGGTAGCTCGCCCAACTTTCCGAAACATTTTCAATATTTAACGCGAATCGCGGCCACCCCCCGCGGGAATTCGCGCATAAGTTTCTTGCAAAGAAAGAAACTGTAACGAATTAAAACGACTAAAGCGAGCAAAAAAATGTGAGTTGAGAAATTTTAATATAGTCGGAGGATTAAAATTATTTTCAGTAATAAAAACTGTATATTTGATATTGATTTCTATTCGTTTCAATTAATTTCAATATAATTTAACTATTAATTTATTTATAATAATAATAATATTCATTTATTCTCAACAGATCATAAAGATATGATCTGTTGAGAATAAATGAATATTATTATTATTATAAATAATTTAATTATTAGTTAAATTATATTGAAATTAATTGAAACGAAGAGAAATCAATATCAAATATACAGTTTTTATTACTAAAAATAATTTTAATCCTACGGCTATATTAAAATTACGTTAATTAAGTTTACTTAAGTCATAAAATACATTTATGAATGAAAATATAGCATAGAATTAATTAGAAATAATAAAATAATATATAGGTAGTCCCAGAAATAGCCGACCCAACATACATTTATGATCTGTTGAGAATAAATGAATATTATTATTATTAATAATTTAATAGTTAAATTATATTGAAATTAATTGAAACGAATAGAAATCAATATCAAATATACAGTTTTTATTACTGAAAATAATTTTAATCCTCCGACTATATTAAAATTTCTCAACTCACATTTTTTTGCTCGCTTTAGTCGTTTTAATTCGTTACAGTCTCTGAAAATAATTTTTAATCCTTTACAAGAAATATCAGTGATACATTATGACGAAATTTTTTCGAGGATTTTTATGAATACAGTTGTTTATACATTAATATGTTGGAAATAATTATCAAGAGTAATACAACAACTCTAGTAATGTTTGCCCAACTATAAAATCAATAATAATATTAATGATGTAAACTACTAATAATAATACTACACAATTAACTTGCTTCTGTATTCACCTCCAACTTGCTTGTATAATAGATATCACGGTGTGATAATTAATTATTTTTATTCTTGTTTCAGGTTTTTGTTTGTTTTCCAAACCGCGACCCAGTTAGTTTTTCGTCTACTGTTGTGTGCGCGATTCGTTGCCTAATAAGACTTAAGCGTTAAAATGCTGCCCCCAGTGGCGGCGCTCGCGTTTTTGTGTTGTTTGTGCGCGTATGTCGGGGCCGAACCGGCCAGTGGCGGTGACATGGGCTTCTCCATGGGCCCGCTCACGTTGCCGAATCAGCGCTGCCCTAGGCCCTGCGCTTGTGCCGGCACCACCATCGACTGTTCCCATCGAGGACTCACCCAGATACCGAGGAATCTGCCGCAGGATATCGAAAGAATGTAAGTTGACAAATTAAATTTTAATTTTAATTTTACATGTTGCGAAAAGATAAACTTTTGAGTATTAGTTAAGTCGTCCTCTGTAGATTTTAATTGAATTGTATAAAAGACACTTTACACCATTGTTGAAGGTCTTTTCTCTGTAGGACAAAGTTGGTGAGGGAAACAAGTTGAACGTTATATTAATTTTTTATTCACTATATGATTTGAGTGATTGTACTGTTAAACTCTAAAATGTATAAAATTAACAAGGATTGTTCTCTGATGCCTGTTAGTTTTATACATTTTTGAGTTTAACAGTCCAAAAGGACTACAAATAGTTGAGCTACACATTTCACACTTTGAAGAAACTTCATATGACTATTTGTGAATATATTCGGAGTTATTTTATAAAATTTTGAAAACTACAAAAAGAACTATAATACGTTTTGTCCTCTGATTACTGTTTCATTTATACATTTTTGAGTTTAACAGTCCAAAAAGACTACACATAGTTGTGCTACATATTTCAAACTTTGAAGAAACTTCATATGACTATTTTTGAATATATTCAGAGTAATTTTATAAAATTTTGAAAACTGCAAAAAGAGGTATACTACTTTTTGTTCTCTGATTACTGTTAGATTTATACATTTTTGAGTTTAACAGTCCAAAAAGACTACAAATAGTTGAGCTACATATTTCAAATTTTGAAGAAACTTAATAGGTTATTTGTGAATATATTCAGAGTAATTTTATAAAATTTTCAAAACTACAAAAAGAGCTATAGTACTTTTTGTCCACTGATTACTGTTAGATTTATACATTTTTTAGTTTAACAGTCCAAAAAGACTACACATAGTTGTGCTACATATTTCAAACTTTGAAGAAACTTCTTATGACTATTTTTGAATATATTCAGAGTAATTTTATAAAATTTTGAAAACTGCAAAAAGAGGTATACTACTTTTTGTTCTCTGATTACTGTTAGATTTATACATTTTTGAGTTTAACAGTCCAAAAAGACTACAAATAGTTGAGCTACATATTTCAAATTTTGAAGAAACTTAATAGGTTATTTGTGAATATATTCAGAGTAATTTTATAAAATTTTCAAAACTACAAAAAGAGCTATACTACTTTTTGTCCACTGATTATTGTTAGATTTATACATTTTTTAGTTTAACAGTCCAAAAAGACTACACATAGTTGTGCTACATATTTCAAACTTTGAAGAAACTTCATATGACTATTTTTGAATATATTCAGAGTAATTTTATAAAATTTTGAAAACTGCAAAAAGAGGTATACTACTTTTTGTTCTCTGATTACTGTTAGATTTATACATTTTTGAGTTTAACAGTCCAAAAAGACTACAAATAGTTGAGCTACATATTTCAAATTTTGAAGAAACTTAATAGGTTATTTGTGAATATATTCAGAGTAATTTTATAAAATTTTCAAAACTACAAAAAGAGCTATAGTACTTTTTGTCCACTGATTACTGTTAGATTTATACATTTTTTAGTTTAACAGTCCAAAAAGACTACAAATAGTTGAGTTACACATTTCAAACTTTGAAGAAACTTAATATGACTATTTGTGAACGTATTCAGAGTAATTTTATAAAATTTTTAAAACTGCAAAATGAGGTATAGTACTTTTGGTCCTCTGATTACTTTTAGATTTATACATTTTTGAGTTTAACAATCCAAAAAGACTATAAATAGTTGAGCTACATATTTCAAACTTTGAAGAAACTTAATATAACTATATGTGAATATACTCAGAGGAATTTTATAAAATTTTGACAACCGCAAAAAGAGGTATAGTACTTTTTATCCTCTGATTACTGTTATATTTAAACATTTTTGAGTTTAACAGTTCAAAAAGACTACAAATAGTTGAGCTACACATTTCAAACTTTGAAGAAACTTAATATGACTATTTGTGAATATATTCAGAGTAATTTTATAAAATTTTGAAAATTGTAAAAAGAGGTATAGTACTTTTCGTCCTCTGATTACTGTTAGATTTATACATTTTTGAGTTTAACAGTCCAAAAAGACTACAAACAGTTGAGCTACACATTTCAAACTTTGAAAAAACTTAATATGACTATTTTTGAATATATTCAGAGGAATTTTATAAAATTTTGAAAACTACAAAAGGAGGTATAGTACTTTTTGTTCTCTGATTACTGTTAGATTTATATATTTTTGAGTTTAACAGTCCAAAAAGACTACAAACAGTTGAGCTACACATTTTAAACTTTGAAAAAACTTAATATGACTATTTGTGAATATATTCAGAGTAATTTTATAAAATTTTGAAAACTACAAAAATAGGTATAGTATTTTTGTCCTCTAATTGCTGTTAGATTTATACATTTTTGAGTTTAACAGTCCAAAAAGACTACAAATAGTTGTGCTACATATTTCAAAATTTGAAGAAACTTAATATGACTATTTGTGAATATATTCAGAGTAATTTTATAAAATTTTGAAAACTGCAAAAAGAGCTATAGTACTTTTTGTTCTCTAATTACTGTTAGATTTATACATTTTTGAGTTTAACAGTCCAACAAGACTACAAATAGTTGAGCTACATATTTCAAACTTTGAAGAAACTTAAAATGACTATTTATGAATATATTCAGAGTAATTTTATAAAATTTTGAAAACTGCCAAAAGAGATATAGTACTTTTTGTCGTCTGATTACTATTTGATTTATACATTTTTAAGTTTAACAGTCGAAAAAGACTACAAATAGTTGAGATACATATTTCAAAATTTGAAAAAACTTCATATGACTATTTGTGAATATATTCAGAGCAATTTTATAAAATTTTGAAAACTGCAAAAAGAGCTATAGTACTTTTTGCCCTTTGATTACTGTTAGATGTATGCATTTTTGAGTTTAACAGTCCAAAAGGACTACAAATAGTTGAGCTACACATTTCACACTTTGAAGAAACTTCATATGACTATATATGAATATATTCAGAGTTATTTTATAAAATTTTGGAAACTACAAAAAGAGCTATAATACTTTTTGTCCTCTGATTACTGTTTCATTTATACATTTTTGAGGTTAACAGTCCAAAAAAACTACAAATAGTTGTGCTACATATTTCGAACTTTAAAGAAACTTAATATGACTATTTGTGAATATTTACATAGTAATTTTATAAAATTTTGAAAACTGCAAAAAGAGCTATAGTACTTTTTGTTCTCTGATTACTGTTAGATTTATATATTTTTGAATTTAACAGTCCAAAAAGTCTACAAACAGTTGAGTTACATATTTCAAATTTTGAAGAAATTTAATACCACTATTTGTGAATATATTCAGAGTAATTTCATAAAATTTTGAAGATTGGATAAAGAACTATAGTACTTTTTGTCCTCTGATTACTATTAGATTTATACATTTTTGAGTTTAACAGTCCAAAAAGACTACAAACAGTTGAGCTACATATTTCAAACTCTGAAGAAACTTTATATGACTATTTATGAATATATTCACAGTAATTTTATAAAATTTTGAAAACTACAAAAAGAGCTATAGTACTTTTTATTCTCTGGTTACTGTTAGATTTATACATTTTTGAGTTTAACAGCCAAAAAAGACTACAAATAGTTGAACTACATATTTCAAATTTTGAAGAAAGTTCATATGATTATTTGTGAATGTATTTTGAGTAATTTTTTAAAATTTTGAAAATTCCATGAAGAGTTATAGTATTTTGACCACTGTTAGATTTATGATCATTCGGCATTTTGTAAAGTAAAATCATGAACAGGTTTAATTACTGAAAATCTTGATAATATTGAAGGAGGATTGAAGTAAATACTGATATTAATAGAAATAACTATTATATACCGTGTAAGATGTTCTATAAATGTATGACAGTATAATTGAACGTGCAATATCCTTAAGATGGATCGTCTAATCTAAGTTTCATAAAAAGTAACAAACTTCAGTAAAAAAATAACTGAAAATATTTATCATCGAACTAACAAGCGTCGTGGTGAGAAATATCTTCCGCCCCCCTAATGAGGTCCGTTTGCTGTCGGTTTCATCGGCGATCAAAGAAAATTGGCTCGTTTCAGAGTGAATAATTCGCCGCACGAAAATGCACGGTTTGTAAAGACGCGCGGGGGCACATCAAAAGAGTCCAGCATATTTCTGATGTCGTTCATACATTTATTTATGTGTAGAACATATCAAAGTGAGTGTCTTCATTTTGGATTTAATTTAGTGGTACGTGGAGAATCTAAAATAATATTAAATAATCTTCTCAAAAAACAAATCTTCCACCTGCAGTGGTTAGCACTCAGGTCAGCCCTGTATACTAATTTCATCTACTTCACCTTTACTTTATACTTAAAGTTATTGTAAGTAATTTCCAATAGTTTCTTGATATTGTATACGATGACGCCTGTGACTAAAATCGTACCTGCTCAAGATACACTTTGACAGTGACATTGATAGTTCTACAAAAGAGTTGACAAGATAATAACCCGTCGGACTACTAGGGTTTCATCTAATATATGATAAACTCAAAAATAGTTTGTATATTTATCAATCGTGTTGGTTATTTATGGTCTTATCAGTGAGAAAATATTTGTACTGAAACAGTTTTCCTCCAAAATAAATTTCAAACCCCACAAATCCAGACCATCTATAAATAAGACCCTCCTCTGCGTCCAACAGTCGCCAAGCACTAAATCTCAAATTACCAATCGCTTGACAAAGCTCGATTATTGAAACATCAAACGCAGCGATTTACGCGCGCTGTACTCCGTTCCTCGCACAACTGGGGCACACAGGGCGGATTAAAAAATCATCGCGTGTTGAATTATTAAACCGAAGAACAAAGCTGTTGTTAAATTAATTTGCAGGGATTTCGGCGCCGGGGTTTAATTGCGATTTTCATAATTAATAAGGCAATCGGTGCGGATCAATGAGCTGTGTGCATGGGGGGACTGTTTCACTCCCCCCCGTAGCAGCACAGATCACAACATTCAATTACCGCGAACGAACGCAGAGAGGGCATCAGGGTTTATCGCATTGTTGCGCTAACGCCAACAGACGGCAATTAAAGCGATATGTTTTACGGGCTTACAAATTGCCTATTGATTCAGTTCATCAATGAACGCTGTTATTTCTTGTAAACGGGAATTCAATTAGATGTGAAATATAGAAAACAATTCTTATAACTTTAAATTGCTACCCAGCTCAGTGGCTAGAGGCGTCAACCGTCTCGTACTGAGCATTGGGGAGCCTGAGTTCGATCCCCAGTGGGTAGCGTATCATCTTTCATAGTTTTTCAGAGGTTTACTATGAAGATTAGATAAATACCGGGTGATTAAACTCCTCTGAGCACACTAACATGTAATCATTTATTGGTTGCATCGAGGTATTCTATTATAGAATACGGTTCTATATTGACCAATAAATTTTTAAGCTCATTTCATTTTATAGCCCAAAAAGACTACTACTACTTTTTGGAAAATGTCTGTATGTGTGTGTGTGTGTATGTGTATGTGTATGTGTATGTGTATGTGTATGTGTATGTGTATGTGTATGTGTATGTGTATGTGTATGTGTATGTGTATGTGTATGTGTATGTGTATGTGTATGTGTATGTGTATGTGTATGTGTATGTGTATGTGTGTGTGTATGTGTATGTGTATGAGGAAATGAGGAAACGTAAAAAAAACGTGAAATAAAAATGATAAAACATGAATCGAACCGAAATATCTTAAATTTTGATTTAATATTAATTACTAAAGGTCGTTTTAGACAAGACAATTTCTTGACTCAAAAGTTAGTCAAGATGCGAGACAATCTAAATTATCTTGTATCATACAGCAAATTATTAGAAATATTAAATTGGATGGCAGATCGAATGGAAAAATATAACGCGTTCTATTTGTCAAGAACAAATTGTATATGAATTCATTTCTTGAACAACTTTTTGAGCTAAGAAATTGTCTTGTCTAAAACGACCCTTAATTATATTTTTTATTAAATTAGTTACATCATACACCACAATACATACACCAATTGTATAAAAGGATTTATTAAGAAAGTATTTATCTACTGTCTATTTCCTCTGAAAATGTTGCGTTTAGCACCAAATTTCCTTTTACAAAAATTTTCCTGGGAGGATTTTATTCGGTTATTATCAGGACGCAGCCGGGTGAGAGACAACGGCTCTTCTGTCTGTGCTATCAGAAAAGTCAGGCCATTGTTACACGCCCGATTGTTTCGGTCATTCGGCGGCCGGTCATCCACACCGCACTTTCCCAGATAAAAGCGACGACCGCTCGGATATGTCGCCATTACGCCACCTCCCCCCCGCAAATTTAACGCCATCACAGACACGAATAAGGACGGCATTCTTTATCGCAGATTTTTTTCCACCCGATGGGGGCGAGAGAATGGACAGTAATGCAATTATCTCTATAAATAGCCAGTGAAGAGTTTTGCGACACTAAAGGTCGTTTTAGACAAGACATTTTCTTAGCTCAAAAGTTGTTCAAGAAATGAATTTATATATCCTCCTCCCATACTACAAATCACATGAATCGTATGCTCATTAATGTCGATTCACCGAATACAACATTGCTATATAAGAAAGGTATTGTTTTTAAATAAGCCCACTCGTAAGTGACCGTTTATTGCCTGCGGAGAGGCATTAACACTTGAAGAACTGCGACATTAGACGTTTTTAAATATTGTTTAGTATTGTTGAAAGCAAAAAATTAAAGCTTTGCTTTCAACAATACTAAACAATCTTTAAAAACGTCTAATTTTCCAGTTCTTCAAGTGTTAATGCCTCTCCGCAGGCAATAAATTACAAATACATTCGTGTTAGCGCATAATGGACGCAAACTGCACAACATTGTTATTAATAGCCTAATATCGTGTGACTCGCCGATAAGATCGGGTGTGTCACACAGGCGGCTAACCATCTCCTCCTAATAATCGTCCTTAATGAGCCGCGATAAGCCGGATTTATTGCCCGGGCGATAAATAACCGAGCGTAAATTACAAATCGTACGCACGCCTTCTGCAAATCAATTAATTTACCAGAAGATGCCGAGAAAAAAAATAATCGGCACAGCGTTCGTTGCCCGTGTTTGCGTTTGTATTGCGTATAGCGTTTCGAAACAGGAAGCGTCTACTTGGCCGTCGTACTCGTGTGCACCTTCTACACCCATTGAGGAGCGTGTAATGAGGATGGACCGTTTTCATAAGAATTTATATTGAATTAATTCGTTCGCATAAAACGATGGAGTTTATTGAAATTCTAAATATTCTTATACATTACTTATTTATGATATTTTTTTTTATAATACGAACTTTCGCATTAAATAGTATGAACATCCCCCAAATTTTGGATTGTATGGATAAACTAATATCTTACTAATGCATTGGCCATGTTATTAAAAAATATCGAATTGCTAATTTTAACTTTTATTTACTTTTCATGGCTAATATATTATATCTACTAATATATATCGAGTGAAGTATATACAGGTCGATGTATTATCAGATGTATCACATATCGTGATGTTTTATTACTAATAACAATTAGTATGGTCAGGTACTTGCTCCGGTAAATCCAGAGCATCCAGAGCTTGCTCTTTGGAGGATATTATTCAATGCACAATAAATAATAAGTCCTTCGCCACAATCAACTCAACACATTTTATTAACAACTGAGTAACTAACTTAAAGCACTTATTATGAAATAACAATAAGAACTCATTACACTTATTCTAAGGCACTTACAGTCAATAGTGAACCTTTCTCGAGAGAAACGGTCCAAGTCAACTTATCATATGCGTTGTTCGTGAAGAACTACCCGCACCCCCGTTAGCTAGTTCCACTCGCATCACCCCTTGGCGATGCGTACTCAAGGCAAGGTCATATTCCTTGAAATTGTTACCAATTGGCTGCTGCAGTACTAATCAAACGTTGCGTAAAGCACCCTAGTATAGTCGTTATGGTTAAATTCCTTATAAAATCTTTTCAAAGCATCGAAATTGATCAGGCGCCGACATATATTACCAAATACCTCGGAAGATCTTCGTATATTGAGTTGATCAGTTTCTACTTAATTTCCTCCACCATCAGAGATTCATACGAGCATGCAATATTGCCCCAACCCACACATACATACACATATGCATTATACACACACTCAAGTCAAGCGCGTGCAATATCCAACATGCAATAACGCGCGCCGGCGATACAAACTTCGCGGGGCGCAATTACACTTTAATTATCAGAGTTCCGGCGAACACGCCGCCGCCCCCCTTCAGAATGCCATCAAATATTAATACCCCGATTGTAGTAGTAGTTTCCTTCAAAGTTCCGTTTCGCGCTCCATTAAAAACAATTTCCGAACTCGCCCCCGTCGTTTAATTGAAAGCGAACCGCCCTCAACACAAGCATCCCACCAACCATCTAGGCTCATCTCTATAGTATAAAAACAACGAAAACAATGGTTTGAAGCCGACAGACTTGTTATTTACTTAGGTGGCGTCATTATGATACAAACTACGTTCTTCAACTGTTTCCATCAATTGAAACAACGTTCTTCAACTGTTTCCATCAATTGAAGCAACGTTCTTCAACTGTTTCCATCAATTGAAACAACGTTCTTCAACTGTTTCCATCAATTGAAGCAACGTTCTTCAACTGTTTCCATCAATTGAAACAACGTTCTTCAACTGTTTCCATCAATTGAAACAACGTTCTTCAACTGTTTCCATCAATTGAAACAACGTTTTGTAAGGGAATTATTACATACCACACTATACTATACCATACCATGCCATACCAATGGATAATCCAATTGTGATATTTCAGGTGGATTTGTATAATTAATTGGGGAAAAGAAAACGGTTTGATATGTGGTAGATTGTACCACAAAATGGCTACCCTTGATTCGCGAATACAGTTGTATCATGCTTCAAAACTCAAATAAAGTTACATATTTGTTTTTACAAACAAAAATAAGCAAATTACTACAATAACAAATAATAACTAATATACAAATATCGAGTGTAGCCATTTTGTGGTAGATTGCACCACAAAATGGCTACCCTTGATTCGCGAATATAGTTGTATCATGTTTCAAAACTCAAATAAAGTTACATATTTGTTTTTACAAACAAAAATAAGCAAATTAATACAATAACAAATAATAACAAATATACAAATATCAAGGGTAGCCATTTTGTGGTAGATTGTACCACAAAATGGCTACCCTTGATTCGCGAATACAGTTGTATCATGCTTCAAAACTCAAATAAAGTTACATATTTGTTTTTACAAACAAAAATAAGCAAATTAATACAATAACAAATAATAACAAATATACAAATATCAAGGGTAGCCATTTTGTGGTAGATTGTACCACAAAATGGCTACCCTTGATTCGCGAATACAGTTGTATCATGCTTCAAAACTCAAATAAAGTTACATATTTGTTTTTACAAACAAAAATAAGCAAATTAATACAATAACAAATAATAACAAATATACAAATATCAAGGGTAGCCATTTTGTGGTAGATTGTACCACAAAATGGCTACCCTCGATTCGCGAATACAGTTGTATCATGCTTCAAAACTCAAATAAAGTTACATATTTGTTTTTACAAACAAAAATAAGCAAATTAATACAATAACAAATAATAACAAATATACAAATATCAAGGGTAGCCATTTTGTGGTAGATTGTACCACAAAATGGCTACCCTTGATTCGCGAATACAGTTGTATCATGCTTCAAAACTCAAATAAAGTTACATATTTGTTTTTACAAACAAAAATAAGCAAATTAATACAATAACAAATAATAACAAATATACAAATATCAAGGGTAGCCATTTTGTGGTAGATTGTACCACAAAATGGCTACCCTTGATTCGCGAATACAGTTGTATCATGCTTCAAAACTCAAATAAAGTTACATATTTGTTTTTACAAACAAAAATAAGCAAATTACTACAATAACAAATAATAACTAATATACAAATATCGAGTGTAGCCATTTTGTGGTAGATTGCACCACAAAATGGCTACCCTTGATTCGCGAATATAGTTGTATCATGTTTCAAAACTCAAATAAAGTTACATATTTGTTTTTACAAACAAAAATAAGCAAATTAATACAATAACAAATAATAACAAATATACAAATATCAAGGGTAGCCATTTTGTGGTAGATTGTACCACAAAATGGCTACCCTTGATTCGCGAATACAGTTGTATCATGCTTCAAAACTCAAATAAAGTTACATATTTGTTTTTACAAACAAAAATAAGCAAATTAATACAATAACAAATAATAACAAATATACAAATATCAAGGGTAGCCATTTTGTGGTAGATTGTACCACAAAATGGCTACCCTTGATTCGCGAATACAGTTGTATCATGCTTCAAAACTCAAATAAAGTTACATATTTGTTTTTACAAACAAAAATAAGCAAATTAATACAATAACAAATAATAACAAATATACAAATATCAAGGGTAGCCATTTTGTGGTAGATTGTACCACAAAATGGCTACCCTCGATTCGCGAATACAGTTGTATCATGCTTCAAAACTCAAATAAAGTTACATATTTGTTTTTACAAACAAAAATAAGCAAATTAATACAATAACAAATAATAACAAATATACAAATATCAAGGGTAGCCATTTTGTGGTAGATTGTACCACAAAATGGCTACCCTTGATTCGCGAATACAGTTGTATCATGCTTCAAAACTCAAATAAAGTTACATATTTGTTTTTACAAACAAAAATAAGCAAATTAATACAATAACAAATAATAACAAATATACAAATATCAAGGGTAGCCATTTTGTGGTAGATTGTACCACAAAATGGCTACCCTTGATTCGCGAATACAGTTGTATCATGCTTCAAAACTCAAATAAAGTTACATATTTGTTTTTACAAACAAAAATAAGCAAATTAATACAATAACAAATAATAACAAATATACAAATATCAAGGGTAGCCATTTTGTGGTAGATTGTACCACAAAATGGCTACCCTCGATTCGCGAATACAGTTGTATCATGCTTCAAAACTCAAATAAAGTTACATATTTGTTTCTACAAACAAAAATAAGCAAATTAATACAATAACAAATAATAACAAATATACAAATATCAAGGGTAGCCATTTTGTGGTAGATTGTACCACAAAATGGCTACCCTTGATTCGCGAATATAGTTGTATCATGCTTCAAGACTCAAATAAAGTAAAGTTACATATTAGTTTTTCCAAACAAAAATAAGCAAATGAATACAATAATAAATATACAAGTTATACGATAGGACGAAATGTGCTGTAACAATCCTTCATTACAAAAAGTCAACCATTTTGATTTATTATAACCTACAATCTAAAACAATGTAGATGTAGAGCATACTTTGATCTATACCCTGTATAGGATTAAATTCGAGAAAACTTGTATTTATAATTTTGCGTTGTATGTTTTTTCATTGTGACATTTGATTTGATGATTTATGACACTTTGATCTATATAGGGTGTCTCTATTATGGAATAAATTCGATAAAACATGTATGTATGATTTCGCCTTTCATGTTTTTTCATTGTGACATTTGATTTGATGATTTGTGACACTTTGATCTATATAAGGTGTCTCTATTATGGAATAAATTCGATAAAACATATATGTACGATTTTGCATTTCATGTTTTTTCACTGTGACATTTGATTTGATGATTTATGAAACTTTGATCTATACAAGGTGTCTCTATTGTTGAATAAATTCGAAAAACATGTATGTATGATTTCGCCTTTCATGTTTTTCACTGTGATATTTGATTTGATGATTATTTTCATGAAAATTTCCTCATGTAACCTGTATCATAATATACAATAAAAAATATGCAACAGAAAATAATCCCTTTCAGAATCCGTAATAAAAAATAGGGTTGTCATTTGCAAAAAAAAAATGTCGATGACGTCATTGCTCATTAAAAAATGGTCGAAAAAATTGAAACTTTATTATTAATATATTTATATATATTATATATATATATATATATATATATATATATATATATATATTAAATTTCCAACTTAAATAAAATAAATATATTAATAATAAATTTAATATTATATTTATATATAAATATAATATTAAATTTATTATTAATATATTTATTTTATTTAAGTTGGAAATTTAAAATGAAAAATCGATGTGTCCGAGTAATTTTTGAAAAAAATCATAAATAAAGGTTTTATTGAATTTATTCCATATTTTAGGAACACCCTGTGTAAATATAATAAATAAAACAATGTATAAGTTATTGATTTTGATCTCGCGGACACCGATTTCAATTCCGCGCAAATCGCCCCTGAAATATTAGCCCTTCAGCCGCAGGCGTAACTTGAGACTGCAAAAGGGCGGCTCGGATATGGCTGGGGATGGGGATGGGGGGGCATTTAGCGGTTTATGGGATGATGAACGGCGCACGTGGGGTGGATTTCGCGACGAGTGAAACACTCTAAATCCGTCTTATTTGTGAAGCAGAAATCTGATTCGATAAAAGTAGGAATAGAAATGTCAATACAACTTTCATTTTTCTCGATATATCACCATACATAAACGTACTTCTCAAATTCAACCTAGGGATCAAAATATGCTCTACATTGTTTTATATGTAAAAACAAATGAACATAATTATACCCACTATCCTTTTCTATGCTCTACATTGTTTTATATATAAAAACAAATGAACATAATTATACCCACTATCCTTTTCTATGCTCTACATTGTTTTATATATAAAAACAAATGAACATAATTATACCCACATAAAGGAATTCATAACATAAATGTAATCATGCAACTACCAGCATTTATGTTATGAAACAATAAAAGAATGTGGGTATAATTATGTTCATTTGTTTTTATATATAAAACAATGTAGAGCATAGAAAAGGATAGTGGGTATAATTATGTTCATTTGTTTTTACAAAATATATGTTTCATCGAATTTATTCCTATACAGGGTATTGATCAAAGTATGCTCTACATTGTTTTAGATTGTAGGTTATAATAAATCAAAATGGTTGCATTTTTTGTGATGAAGGGTTGTTACAGCACATTTCCCCCTATGTATAACTTGTATATTTATTATTATTGTATTAATTTGCTTATTTTTGTTTATAAAAACTAATATGTAACTTTACTTTATTTGAGTTTTGAAGCATGATACATGTATTCGCGAATCAAGGGTAGCCATTTTGTGGTACAATCTACCACAAAATGGCTACTCTTGATTCACGAATACAGTTGTATGTAGTACAAAGTTCAAATCGCTTGAAGTTGTCTATTAATGTTTTTTTTTCTTATTAAATATCATCCCCTGTTAATCGACCTAATTTCATCTTATACCTACAATAATTTACAAATCAAAGGAATATTTAATTATAAATGTTACGCATACAAATTCCAAACGGTTTCCTTGATAAATACATACACATACACACACACCTGTTTGTTTATTTAACGTGCCTGCACCGTTTGGTGCCGTTGATAAAACTTTCGCAACAACAACAACACTACCACCACCCACGTTATTAATTAGAAAGCCTTCAGCTCAAAACTACATCGTTGAAAATATAAACGTAACGATTACGGGGCTCTTCTCGGATGATTTACGGGCGGTTTTCGCGAAATTTACGACCACGCCGCGTAAACGATATCGTCGCGGAAAGGTAAATTAATTAACATAAATATGCTAATGCTATTGGGCGCGCTAATTGCCGCTCGTACGTTATAATTAATAACAAACAACGGGGCCGCTGTTTGTATTCGTATTGATGGATGTAAATATTGTATGTGGAGCGCGCATGGGATGCACCCCGCAATTAATTGGTCGGGTAGTGTTTTAACATGTAATTAATATTTAGTATGGTTCAAAATAAATTAATATACCCATAAAGATATAAAGTAGTTATAGTGAATTTAATTAAAACAGGAAAATATTTATAAAAATTAAGAGAAACATACAAGAGAAAATTAAAAATACTATAAAACATATATAAGTGTGAATCCACCCCTTAGCAATCTATATATCTAGATTTTGATCTTACTAGATCTCATCAGTGTAGCTCAGCTAGTGAGGGTGAATTCACACAATATCTCGAGTGGTTATATACAAAAATGATACAACTAACCTCTTAGGAGGAAAGTTAAACGCCATCTGGCGGCACTACATCAATTAGCAATGCACACCCATATGGTAATAACCATCAACATGCTCATGCCATCAGGATCACCGAGTAGTGCCCTCTATGGAATAATATTCCAACATAGTGCTTGAGATATCAGCACAAGGCCAATCTTTGAAAACATATATAAGTATGTATCCACCTCTTAGCAATCTACTAGCTGAGCTACACTGATGAGATCTAATAAGATCGATATCTAGGTATGTAGATTGCTAAGGGGTCGAGTTTTCTCATAAGTGTAACAAAAATGTGTCAAAAATGCTAAAAAAGTAGAAAAGAAAGTGAATAATGTAAATTTATTTCGAAAAATCGTGTAGTGTGCCCACATTAGATATTTTTATTTATATTTTTTTTTTATTTAAGCTACATTATTTATAAGACAAATGGGTTTAGTTACGATTGTAATTTTCTAAGAATGAAATTCTGCTGAAACGTTTAAACTAATTCCAGCATGATCCCCCATAAATCACCGCCTTATTACTACCTCCACGCCGTGTTATTAGCGTCACAACATGTCAGCGCGCCAAGAAGAAAAAAAAAACAAACAAACAAGAAGTCGTGCCGATATTAGCAATTCGAGCTCTATTTTTGGGGGGGACGCGTAATTTGCGGCCGCATAAATAAACGAGCGGCCATAACTCTCTCAAATTAGCGGCCAAATTAGCCGTCCGCCCCGAGAGAGTGTGGTATGTGAGTTAGAGCGCACCTGGGCGCGCTGCGACTCTTAATTAATATTTTCGTTGTCGAATCCAAGAGAGAGATTACACGCGGTGTTTGGTGATGAGGACGACTTTCTAAAACGGTTGTCCGTGAACGCGAGCGCGCGAGGGGGGACAAAGGTTAATTGCACCCGAGAGTTTGTAAGTGGAAAATTACACGGGCTGAAGGGCCTATTATGTTTGCCCTTTATAATAAAATTATGATGTTGGAATGAAAAAGTATTCAATTAGATACACATACATCCCTGCCAACAACGGTAACTGGAAATACTTCCAGGTTACTTAAGTTGAAGAAGGAGGGATGGAAACAACCATAGGGAAACAACTATATAAAGACTATAAAATGATTCATTAGGTATAAAATAAATAAATTATTTTTTGTACTCACGTCCTAAAACAAGTCAATTCCCGCAATGATTTGGGTGCAGGAAATACTATTTCCCGCACTAGTGCCTGAAATGGCCAGTGATGCCAACTTAACATTAGGTACCAATGTAAATGTGTATTTATAAATATGAGAATGCATGCAATCCACTATCTTCTCTGATATTCAAAATTGTATTTATTCAGTAACATATTGTTAATTTTTAATGCTATTTGAAGTATAAGAGATGTACGCTGTGCTTATTATATTTATAAATACACATTTATATTGGTACCGAATTTTAAGTTGGCAACACTGGCTACTTCTCGTACTAGTGCGGGAAGTAGTATTTCCCGCACCCAAATCAATGACTTGTTTTAGGACATGAGTACAAAAATTACTATTACAGGACACTAAAACATTTGCTACAGCACAAAATGACTCTGTAATACGCCATGATTTAAAGACCCGACAGTTTCTATTCTATTAGTATATTATTCTATAGTTGCAAGATGGAAATTACTGAAATGACAGAGCGGTAAATTCAAACACCTCAGTTATGTATGCACTGTATTACTTGTAGTTGTTTTCACGTTGAGCTATTACCATAATTATATACATATACACTGCCTATAATCGTTCTGTTTACTACTGGTCGATAAGCAGCTCATACAAATCTCAATTCCCTCTCTATTACTTGGAATAATCTGTTTGCATATTACAAATTTCTGCAATAATTACAAGCAGAGCGGTCTGTTTGAGCTTTGCGCAAAAAGGGGGACTCTTGGGTAATTAGCTTGGTGCTATGCGTACGCCGGGAACAAGTTTAGAAAGGAACTGAAGTGCCCCCGGTGGCCCGAGGGCCTTCGTTCCACACACACATACACACAGATCGGTGCACACCGCTCCCGAGAATTTCGCTTTTAATTAAACGCTCGTAAATATTACAATGCGCTCGGTAATTGTGCGGGAAAGTATTCAGCGGAGTTAAATTAAATATATTAAATCTTGTTGCACACTAAAATTCCAACAGTATGCAAAGTGTCCATACAAAGGGTCGTTATTCAGATTGGTTCTATATAACTTGTTAAAAAATAATGCGATTTGTAATATTAGACAAACTATCAGAGAAGATAGTGGATGCATGACATTTTTCATTATTAATCACAACTATTGATTGAAGTGTAATTATTTATACTTAACTATATAATTTGGATTTTAATAGTAATTGTGACTATAATCACTATTAAAATCCAAATTTGATAGATAAGTAATTACAACAAATATTAAAAAATATATGAGAATTCACCTCTTAGCAATCTAAATATCTAGATTTCGATTTTCTTAGATATCATGAGTGTAACTCAGCTACTGAGGATGAATTCTCAAAATCTCTAGTAATGCAAGTTTCTCGTTGTTGGTACCGCCAGATGGCGTTAAACTGTCTCTCAACAGATAAAGTTGCACTACTTTGTAAAACTTATTGCGTGTGTATAGTGTGATTCGTGCTTTAGTATTGCAAGTGGACGCTTTTGAAAACTGGGAAGGGAAAAAAATGAATCACACGTACGTAGCGGAATGAATGAATTATCGCCACGGAACGCACAACGGTTTTATCTTAAATTAAACAATGCGGGAATTAATCACCCGATAATGGATAAAAGCTAAATACACATGAATGGTGTTTGTGTGCGCGCTTTGTAGGAGCCCGATAAGGCCCGTTGTGATTTTTATTTTTGGGGGGAGAGCGAGCGAAACGTTTGTTCGAATCTAGTCTACAATAAATAATGCGAACGATTGCGCTTTCTTCTATTAATCTTATAAAACAAAAATAATCATCACAGAGAGAATTCAGGGCAGTATATAAATTATGGCCAAACAAAAATTTATTATTTATTTATTCTCTTCTCCATTATTCTAGCTAGTATTTTTGCATACCAGGAAAAATACTAGCTGGAATAATGGAGACGAGAATAAATAAATAATAAATTTTTGTTTAAAATGATTAATTTGAACACAATTAAATATAGAATATAAAATAATATCATAAATTAAAATTTCTTAAATCCTTGATTTTATAACATTTTTTATAACTCGAATCGATTAATTTAAAATAGCTCCTAGAATAAAAACCTTCCTGCAGACTTTATTATCTGGTGACAATTATCAAAAATGACTTATTTTGAGCACAATTAAATATAGAATGTAAAATATTATGATAAATTTAAATTTCTTAAATTATCTTTGATTTTTTTATCATGTTTTATAACTTAGTCGATTAATTAAAAACAGCTCGTAGAACAAAAACCTTTCTGCAGACTTTATTTTTGGGTGTTAATTATCAAAAAAACAGCTAATTTTGAGCTCCATTAAATATAAAATGTAAAATAATATCATAAATAAAAAAAATTTTAATCTCTGATTTTTTATCATTTTTTATATCTCAGTCGATTAATTTAAAACAGCTAGTACAATAAAAACTTTCCTGTAGACTTTATTTTTAAGTGAAACTTATTTAAAAAATGGCTTATTTTGAGCACAATTAAATATAGAATGTAATATAATATCATAAATTTATATTTCTTAAATCTTTGATTTTTTTTTATCATTTTTTAAAACTTAGTCTACTATATTAAAACAGCTTGTACACTAAAACCTCTCTGCAGACTTTATTTTTAGGTGAAAATGATCAAAAAACGGTTAATTTTGAGCCCAATTAAATATAAAATGTAAAATAATATCAAAAATTTGAATTTCTTAAATCTTTAATTTTTTTTATCATTTTTCATAACTTCGATTAATTAAAAATAGCTCGTACAACAAAAACATTCCTGGAGACTTTATTTATGGGTGAAAATTATTTAAAAACGACTTATTTTGAACCCAATCAAATATAGAATGAACATAATATAAAAAAATTAACTTTTTAAATCTTTTAATTTTTTATCATTTTTTTATAACTTAGTCGATTAATTTAAAACAGCTCGTACAACAAAAAAACTTCCTGCAGACTTTATTTTTGGGTGAACATTGTTAAAAAATGGTTTATTTTTAGCACAATTAAATATACAATGTAAAATAATATCATAAATTTATATTTCTTAAATGTTTAATTTTTTGTATCATTTTTTAAAACTTAATCGATTAATATAAAACAGCTCGTACATAAAACCTTTCTTGTAGACTTTATTTTTAGGTGAAAATTTAAAAAAAACGAGTTATTTTGAGCTCAAATAAATATAAAATGTAAAATAATATCAAAACTTTTAATCTCTTAAATTTTTCATTTTTTATCATTTTTTATAACTTAGTTCATTAATATAAAGTGCCTGTACACAAAACCCTTCCTGCAGACTTTGGTTTTGGGTGAAAATTATTAAAAAATGGCTTATTTTGAGAACAATTAAATATATAATGTAAAATAATATGATAAATTTAAATTTATTAAATTTTTGATTTTTTATAATTGTTTATAACTTAGTCGATTAATTAAAAACAGCTAGTATAATAAAAACTTCCTACAGACTTTATTTTTGGGTGAAAATTATCAAAAAATGGATTATTTTGAGCACAATTAAATATAGAATGTAAAATAATATCATGAATTTATATTTCTTAAATCTTTGATTTTTTATAATTTTTTATAACTTAGTTGATTAATTAAAAACAGCTCGTAGAATAAAAACCTTCCTACAGTCTTTATTTTTGGGTGAAAATTATTAAAAAACGGCTTATTTTGAGCATAATTAAATATAGAATGTAAAATAAGATCATAAATTTAAATTTCTTAAATCTTTGTTTTTTTATCATTTTTTATAACTCACTCGATTAATGTAAAACAATTCGTACAATAAAATCCTTCCTGCAGACTTTATTTTTGGGTGAAAATTATTAAAAAGCGGCTTATTTTGAGCATAATTAAATATAGAAAGTAAAATAAGATCATAAATTTAAATTTCTTAAATCTTTGATTTTTTATAATTTTTTATAACTTAGTTGATTAATTAAAAACAGATTGTAGAATAAAAACCTTCCTACAGACTTTATTTTTGGGTGAAAATGATCAAAAAATGGTTTATATTGAGCCCAATTAAATATAGAATCTAAAATAATATCATAAATTTATATTTCTTAAATGTTTAATTTTTTGTATCATTTTTTAAAATTTAATCGATTAATTTAAAACAGCTCGTACATAAAAACTTTCCTGCAGATTTTTGTGAAAATTAAGTTATTTTGAGCTCAAGTAAATATAAAATGTAATATAATATCAAAAATTTAAATCACTTTAATTTTTGATTTTTTTTAAAATCATTTTTTATAACTTAGTTCATTAATATAAAATAGCCTGTACACTAAACCGTTTCTGCAGACTTTGGTTTTGGGTGAAAATTATCAAAAAATGGCTTATTTTGAGCACAATTAGATATAGAATGTAAAATAATATCATAAATTTAAATTTCTTAAATTTTTGATTTTTTATAATTGTTTATAACTTAGTCGATTAATTAAAAATAGCTAGTATAATAAAAACTTCCTACAGACTTTATTTTTGGGTGAAAATTATCAAAAAAAACAGCTTAATTTGAACTCCATTAAATATAAAATGTAAAATAATATCATAAATTAAAATTTCTTAAATCTTTGATTTTTTATAATTTTTTATAACTTGGTCGATTATCTAAAAACAGCTAGTATAATAAAAACCTTCTTACAGACTTTATTTTTGGATGTAAATAATGAAAGAATGGATTATTTTGAGCACAATGAAATATAGAATGTAAAATAACATCAAAAATTTAAATCTCTTAAATCTGTGATTTTTTATTATTTTTTATAACTCAGCCGATTTATTTAAAATAGTTCGTACAACAAAAACCTTTCGGCAGATTTTATTTTTGGATGAAAATAATTTAAAAAAGGCTTATTTCGAGCACAATTAAATATAAAATGTAAAATAATATCATAAATTTAAATTTCTTACATCTTCGATTTTTTATAATTTTTTATAACTTAGTTGATTAATTAAAAACAGCTCGTAGAATAAAAACCTTCCTACAGACTTTATTTGTGGGTGAAAATTATTAAAAATTGGCTTATATTAAGCCCAATTAAATATATAATGTAAAATAATATCTTAAATTTAAATTTCTTAAATCTTTGATTTTTTTTAAATTTTTTATGACTTAGTCGATTAATTTAAAACAGCTTGTACAACAAAAACCTTCCCGCAGACTTTATTTTTGGATAAAAATGATTAAAAATGGTTGATTTTTGCACAATTAAATATAGAATGTAAAATAATATCTAAAATTTAAATATCTTAAATCTTTGATTTTTTATATTTTTTTATAACTCAGTCGATTAATTTAAAACAGTTCGTACGATAAAAACCTTCATGCAGATTTTATTTTTGGGGGTAAAATTTTCAAAAAGTGGCTTATATTGAGCCAAATTAAATATAGAATGTAAAATAAAATCATAAACTTAAATTTCTTAAATATTTGATTTTTTATATTTTTTGATAACTCAGTCAATTAATTTAAAACAGCTCGTACCATAAAAGTCTTCCTTCAGACTTTATTTTTGGGTGAAAATTATCAAAAAAGCAGCTTATTTTGAGCCCAATTAAATATAAAATGTAAAATAATATCAAAAATTTAAATCACTTATAATTTTTTATAACAGTTCATTAATATAAAATTTCTTGTACACTAAAATCTTCCTGCAGGCATTGGTTTTGGGTGAAAATTATCAAAAGATGGTATATTTTGAGCACAATTAAATATATAATGTTAAATAATATCATAAATTTAAATTTCTTAAATCTTTTTTTTTTATAATTTTTATATCTTAGTCGATTAATTTAAAACAGCTTGTACAACAAAAACCTTCCTGCAGACTTAATTTTTGAATGAAAATGATAAAAAAATAACTTATTTTGAACACAATTAAATTAATTATGTAAAATAATATCGAAAATTTATATCTCTTAAATCTTTGATTTTTTATCATTTTTTATAACTTAGTCAATTTTTTAATTTTTTTTATTAAAAATAGCTCGTACAATAAAACCCTTCCTGCAGATTTAATTCTTAGGAGAAAATTATTTAAAAACGATTTATTTTGAGCACAATTAAATATAGAATGTAAAAAAATATCATAAATTAAAAAATTTAAAATCTTAGATTTTTTATAATTTTTTATAACATAGTCGATCAACTAAAAACAGTTCGTACAATAAAAAAAATTCTGCAGACTAAAAAAAACGGCTTATTTTTCTTTAGTACTTTCATATAGCTGTGTGCTGTATCGCTCCAAGTTGTACGACCGTACAACGAAGTAAAATTGTGCGCATCGGGAGCGACATATAGACAATACGCGCCTGGAGTAGCAAATAGTGATAAACGAAAAAACAGCTGATATTAAAAAGCCTACTCTTGAAAAGTGTATTTGTAACTATAATAGTTTAAATATGTTTACCATATCAATTATCATTATTATTTACTGTGAAGGAAGACATTTATCTCTCCCGCAATTATTATATGCATCAATTAATCTTAAGCCCTCGTTAAATGTAACACATGTGCCCAAGATCTTTCATAAATCTACTGGCACTTGTTTACACGTGCCCCCGCACATTTTTAATTAGTCCAAATCTGTGAGGTAGGTTCCGGGCGCGGAGACATTTACAGTCCATCTGAAAGCTGTAAAGTGTGCGACAAGTTTGGAGCCATCGCTCGGCGTTGCCGTAAATTACGACAATTAAAATCGAATTTAGCCGGAGGCAACACACGTGGGCTGCACGTACGAACTTGTTGACACACCGGTTGGCACATCACTTGCATTTCCTGCAAAAGTTTACCCGTGTACACAGACCTACACACACAAATGTGCGAAATGAGAGTTTAATAACTACGTGAAGTAATCAATTATTTTAAGTTTATATGCGACACCCTTAATATTTTCTATATTCACGAAAGTAAATGAAATCTGATTGACGTATAAGGTACCTTACACGATCAATATTACTCTCAATATTACTCTCAATATTACTCTCAATATTACTCTCAATATTACTCTCAATATTTTAGAATAATGACAGTATTACTGTACGATAAAATATTTAATATGTTCATTATTCTAAAATATTGCCAGTATTATTCATCGTGTAAGTTATAGTAATGATGTAATGAAGAGAATACTGATCTTTATCCGGATAATTGATAACTTGATAAATATTAAAGGAGGATTGAAGCAAATACTGACAGTACTAGGATTGAAAACGTTCAATATATGATCTATCTGTTTTTCGCTAGATCTATAGAGCACGGAGAACGTCCCCAAATTTTATATTAATACAATCGTTTTGTGACTTACAATTACTATAGTCCAACAATTGTTTATTTTTGCATTTGAACCTTATTTTACAAAACCTTTGAACTCGTGCGACTGTTAATTATTTGTTGGTAATGTTGTCGTTACATAAACCCGCCGTTGCGTGAAATTTTCAGGTCGTTTTCTATAGCGAGCGAAAATTGGGGACGAGCGGAAGT
This sequence comes from Lordithon lunulatus, assembly GCA_963942505.1. Lineage (NCBI taxonomy): Eukaryota > Metazoa > Arthropoda > Insecta > Coleoptera > Staphylinidae > Lordithon > Lordithon lunulatus. Next base: position 1,706,448 of record OZ012669.1, read on the forward strand.
TTTAAAATCCAATTACGGATGTGAAAAAGACGACCTTCCGCCTTGATTCGTCGGTTTAATTAGTTTTACATGTTCGCCTCCACCCTGCGTTAATTAACGCACGGCCTCCCCGTCACCCCAACTGTCGACCTGAGGTTTATTTAAGGCCGCAGGTGTCCCCCGCCTGTGTTTTTATATGTAATTAACTTGAAATTCATTTTCTAAACAATATAAATGAGTAAGTGACGAAATAAAGTTTTTTTTTAGTATTTGTCAGGTGCTCCAAAAATTGAACCTTGAAATATTTGTGTTGTTATTATGAGTGATTACCATAAGCAATTAATACTGCAAACAAAAAACTTCTATTTTTATAGTTGTGAGGCTTTTCCGCCTATCAAGTGAGAAGCTCAGAGGAGTTTAATCACCTGGTATTCACCTTTAACTTCACAGAAAACCTCTAGAAAACTGTGAAATATACTCAGACTCAGACTTCCCAATGCTCAGTACGAAACGGACGACGCCTCTAACGGCTCTGCCACTGAGCTGGGTTGCTGCGAACATTATTATGATTATTTTAATTTGAATGAAATAGTTGTTCTGTAGGGAGCTTTCGTTTAGCATGGTTTAGTATTACTAGTCGCCCCCGTGGCGTGCTCAGGTCTTGCAGTCGTGCGCCGCCGGTTGTAAGGGCCGGGGTAGAGACACCAGATGACAAGATACTATGATGACATGGCAAGATGCCATGATGAAATCATCAAACAAACCGTCATATACACTATGCAACCATACACACATTTGGTTCCCAGCTCCAACCGACCCATATACTCATTATTATATTATAGAACATTTATAATTCGGGAAATTAAACCTGCTACCCCTACTATTGAAATATGTTGAGGTAACAATTGTATTCTCTCTCAATTTACACCAACACTATTATATACTGAATAGTTTGTGTTGTTGTATTAATAAAAAAAAACTGAAAACTAAATTGATTTGTTAAAAAAGGTCGACTTATACGCTCAAAATGTATATATCTTTTTGTGTATGCTTTTGCGTGGCGAGTGTTGTGCCAGAAATGTTTCATCATTCTGACGGGGCAAGAAACCCTTGTAATCCGGCGGCATGTCACGCGTCCACATTCCAGCAGGATTATCTGAGAGTTGCGGCTGCTGTTTGACAGTTTACGTCAAACAACCGGCGGGCGTTCCCGACTTGAAAACGTTCTTGCTACCAACCGGCTGCGAATTGTCAATTGTCCATTACAAACTACAATTTGGAAACTAGATTTCGATTCAAGTGTTCTAAATCAAGTTTTTTTTATAATTTTATTATACTACCAGATACCTTTATAGATTTGGGAGAAAATTAACTAATATCGTTTAGTGAAGAAACAACAATTGATTATTCACTCAACGCTAATATACAATGTATAGCCATAACGTTAGACTCATATATTTTATTATTAATTAATCTTCTCTTTAGCCTACACCGAAAGGTAAAAGGCAAATAGATAATATATTAATCTTCACCCAGCTCAGTGGCCGAGTGGTTGGAGGCGTCGTCTGTCTCGTACTGAGCATTGAGTTTGATCCCCAGCGGGGAACGAATTTTCGTGAATCACCTTTCACAGTTTTTCAGAGGTTTTCTGTGAAATTAAGGTAAATACGGGGTGATTAAACTCCTCTGAGCTTCTCCCTTGACCGGCGGAAAGGTCTCACGGCTAATAGCCCTATAAAGATAGAAGTTTTTTTTATTAATCTTTAATCTCAAAAGATTTTATTCTTTAAAAAAGTTATTGCAAACTTAATCTGCAATCATCGAAGAAAAATTATCTGCTTGCGTATACGAGGTGTAACCAAAAATCATTAAACGTAAAGAGTAAAATAACATTGTTTTTTAAGATATTTGAAAATGTTATTTGATTATAAATGTTGCTTAGAACTGAAAGAAGGTTCTAAATACGAATTACAACGAACATGTAATGAACATAGATGAACTTTTTTTGTTCATCAAAATCATGGTGAATTATACTCAAAATACCAGAACTTTAAATTCGTTCGAGTGAAAAATTGCGTATTTATAGCATATTACTTATTTTTCAAGTAATATGCTATAAATACGCAATTTTTCACTCGAACGAATTAAAAAAAGAAAACTAAAATTACACAGCATGAAATGATGCTGTGTAATTTCAGTTTTCTATAAACCCGACTGAAAAAATTGCTTATTTATAGCATATTACTTATTTTTCACATAACTATAAAGCGCTGGTTTGAGGCATTACAAAAATTAATTTTGAGTGGCGTTTAAATCGAATAAACCCATGTTTGCCAAGCGGAGCCGCGTAGGTCGCTCGCGCATGCAAATTGAAATTAACATCGCTCGTAGTTGGTGTCTTTTATTTTCCCATAAACCCGTGAGAAAAGGGCAAAACGCAAAAAAAAAACTTTTCGCCAAGAAATTTGCATAGTAGAATGTTATTAAATCAACATAACTCTGATGTAAAATCGACACCTGGTAATATATTTTAACAAACTACACGTAAATAATTCAAATATTAATTGTTTTTCCTAATAAGATAGCCCAATACAAGTACCTATTTAATAGGAGCATGGAATACTACCAAAATAATTTATTGCTTAAGATAAGTGATAGATTGGTAGAGAGAATATGCCTTCTGTTGAATAAATTATACAATAAATAACCAAGTACTGAAGAGGAAGGTTATAACATACCTTCTGTTGAATAAATTATACAATAAATAACCTAGTACTGAAGAGGAAGGTTATAACATACCTTCTGTTGAATATATTATACAATAAATAACCAAGTACTGAAGAGGAAGGCCATAACATACCTTCCTCTTCAGTATTTGGTTATTTATTGTATAATTTATTCAACAGAAGGCATATAGTAACATTCTTAAAATTTGACAGAAAATACATTTTTTTAAATTTTATTAGTGGGGTCAGGCTCTTGCTTGCTTTTCTGCACCGCGACCAATGATGTTCTATAGTGCTTTACCCTACTACTATTATTCTCCCAGAAATTCAACTTCTCAGACGAAGTTTAATATATCCTGAGAGACTAGCTTCTCAGCTTCACGGCCTTTTCGGCCCAAGTGGCACTGGGCATGTGCACAGTATATGTGATCCATAACCATCTGATCCTAGTGACTAGTAGTAGATTGGTAGCTATTTACAGCTCATACCACTCCTTGTCTGATGAATATTCTACCGGCTATTTTTGCTTGAATTTGATGGGACAGGGTTGTCGACATGTCTTTTATACTAGTTGTCTATAGACGTCACTATTCTAGACCCCGGAAGTGTTTTAACTAGATGCACTATAATCAGATTTGCATGAAAATTAGAAGTAAACAAACCTTACATATACTGTGTAACCGACCGTCAACTATGCTTGTATTCTCATTACTTAAGATTGATATAACCACCACGTATTATTTATGGTACAATTTAACCAATCTCAAGTGACAAGTTTTAAAATAATATCCACAATTAAACAATAAATAATAAACAGTTGAACAGTTGTTGTTGTTGCTGTTTGCAGCATGTGTAACCACTTTTCCAACGAGCCCACGTTTCGATTAATCCTCACACGCTCTCGAGTGAGTGTTGTTGCGGCCGTTTGGGGATAAATATTTCTGCATTGTGTGTAAACACACCGTTCGTTGACGAGGTGGCACTTCCCGAGAGCGATAACCCTTCCAATATCCGAGCAAATACTCTCCACAGAGGCCGGCTGATGCGGCTGCAAGAGCAACCTTGTTGATTGAACACGTCCGAGGAGGGCCGGGCGATGAGTGCACAGCGTTGTCGCGCCACTGATACTTCTGTTTATTCAATTTCCGCGTTCTATAAACGGGTGCAGTGCACCTTCTTTTACAACCCCGATATTTTAGAGGGATATAGATTAATAATGCTGGCGTTGCTGGATATTTATCATCTTTTTTTAAATTTTGGCGACGAGGTATGTGGCGTATGCAGAACCGAAAAACGGGACGATTAATCTTCCTGACTGCATGACGATGGCTGGTGGTGCAGCGATTGAAATATTAATTACGGGTTTACGGTGGGATCGTGATTTAATCACACGACAGACACTTTGAATCATCGCGTGTATTTGATTTCAGGTTTGGGTGATAATAGGTTTATCAAATACAAACATGAGTAGTAACAACAAACAAATATTATATTTTTTTTGTAGTATCTTATTATAATTATTCTAATATATAAACGCCTCTGTATATTGGGAAAACACGAACAAACTACCAACAGAAGGCTCCGACAAATATAATATCACTTAACAATAACAAATGTGCCACAACTCTAGATATCGATGTATTCCATATACAACAGAAAACATATAAAATAAAATTAATATTTATAATATTATTATTAATATTATTTTTTTAATATTTATAATATTATTATTAATATTATTTTTTTAATATTTATAATATTATTATTAATATTATGTTTTTAATATTTATAATATTATTATTAATATTATTTTTTTAATATTTATAATATTATTATTAATCTTATTTTTTTAATATTTATATTTATATAATCTCATTAATCTCATCAATCTCATATACTTATATATTTATACATTTTCCATATTATTGTTCTTATCCTGTAATTGGATTTTTCTTTCCGTAGGACAATAAAGCCTGTTATTATTATTATTATTATTATTATTATAAAATATAGCAAAATTAAGGCTGGATCGTATAAAGGTGGCTTGGATGACAAATGAAATAACTAGTCTTAATGGAAAGACACCTGTCGGGTGGCCCCTACCAACCAAACAATGCCCGTCCACTATTTAAAATTACCCTGTACTACACTGTTATCCATTTCTTTCTATGATTTAATTAATTTCATTTATTAATTTACGCCTAATTCGAAAAAATATATGTTATAATCAATGTAGTGCAGAGTTCAAGTCGTTTGAAATGGTGGACGGGCATAGTCAGGTTGGTAGGGGACCCCCACCCACCCCTCCTTTGTTCGGATAGTTTTTTCAATGGATCCAGACGTTTTATATTGTTTAAACTATTCCAGAAAGAGTGTTATCCTATGAAAAAAACTATGCGAACAGAGGTGGGGTGGGTGGGCGGCCCCTACCAACCAGACTATGCCCGTCCACTATTTCAAACGACTTGAACTCTGCACTACATTGTTTATAACATATAGTTTTCAAATTAAACGTAAATTAATAAATGAAATTAATTGAATCATAGAAAGTAATGTAAATAACAATGTAGTGCAGAGTTGAAGTCGTTTGAAATAGTGGACGGGTATAGTCTGGTTGGTAGGGGCCGCCCACCCACCCTACCTTTGTTCGCATAGTTTTTTCAATGGATGCAGACGTTTTATATTGTTTAAACTATTCCAGAAAGAGTGTTATCCTATGAAAAAAAACTATGCGAACAGAGGTGGGGTGGGTGGGCGACCCCTACCAACCAGACTATGCCCGTCCACTATTTCAAATGACTTGAACTCTGCACTAACACTATCATCCGTTGTTATCTATGATTCAATTAATTTCATTTATTAATTTACGTTTATTTCGAAAACTATATGTTATAAACAATGTAGTGCAGAGTTCAAGTCGTTTGAAATAGTGGACGGGTATAGTCTGGTTGGTAGGGGCCGCCCACCCACCCCACCTTTGTTCGCATAGTTTTTTCAATGGATGCAGACGCTTTATATTGTTTCAACCATTCCAGGAAGAGTGTTATCTTATGAAAAAAACTATGCGAAAGAAGGTGGGGTGGGTGGGCGGCCCCTACCAACCAGACTATGCCCGTCCACTATTTCAATTGACTTGAACTATGCACTACATTGTTATTTACATTACTTTCTATGATTCAATTAATTTCATTTATTAATTTACGTTTAATTCGAAAAAATATATGTTATAATCAATGTAGTGCAGAGTTCAAGTCGTTTGAAACAGTGGACGGGCATAGTCTGGTTGGTAGGGAACGACCATCCACCCCTCCTCTACTCGCATAGTTTTTTTTTAATGGATACACACGTTTTCATTGTTTACACAATTCCAGGAAGAATTTTATCCTATGAAAAAAAAACTATACAATAGTTTTGAATGGATAACAGTGCAGTGCAGAGTTCAAGTCTTTTGAAATAGTGGATGGGCATAATCAGGTTGGTAGGGGCCGCCCACCCACCCCACCTTTGTTCGCATAGTTTTTTCAATAGATGCAGACGTTTAATATTGTTTAAACTATTCCAGAAAGAGTGTTATCCTATGAAAAAAACTATGCGAACAGAGGTGGGGTGGGTGGGTGGCCCTTACCAACCAGACTATGCCCGTCCAATATTTCAAACGACTTGAACTCTGCACTACATTGTTTATAACATATAGTTTTCGAATTAAACGTAAATTAATAAATGAAATTAATTGAATCCTAGATAACAACGGATGATAGTGTTAGTGCAGAGTTCAAGTCATTTGAAATAGTGGACGGGCATAGTCTGGTTAGTAGGGACCGCCCACCCACCCCACCTCTGTTCGCATAGTTTTTTCAATGGATGCAGACGTTTTATATTGTTTAAACCATTCCAGGAAGAGTGTTATCCTATGAAAAAACTATGCGAACAAAGGTGGGGTGGGTGGGCGTTCCCTACTAACCTTCTATGCCTGTCCACTATTTCAAATGACTTGAACTCTGCACTACACTGTCATGCGTTGTTATCTATGATTCAATTAATTTCATTTATTAATTTACGCATAATTCGAAAAAATATATGTTATAATCAATGTAGTGCAGAGTTCAAGTCACTTGAAATAGTGGCCGGGCATAGTCTGGTTGGTAGGGAACGCCCATCCACCCCACCTCTACTCGCATAGTTGTTTTTTAATGGATACACACGTTTTCATTGTTTACACAATTCCAGGAAGAATTTTATCCTATGAAAAAAAAAACTATAGAATAATTTTTAATGGATAACAGTGTAGTGCAGAGTTTAAGTCGTTTGAAATAGTGGACGGGCATAGTCTGGTTGGTAGGGGAGGCCCACCCACCCCACCTTTGTTCGCATAGTTTTTTTCATAGGACAACACTCTTCCTAGAATGGTTTAAATAATAGAAAACGTCTGCATCCATTGAAAAAACTATGCGAACAAAGGTGGGGTGGGTGGTCGGCCCCTACCAACCTTACTATGCCCGTCCACTATTTCAAATGACTTGAACTCTGCACTATATTGTCATCCGTTTTTATCTATGATTAAATTAATTTCATTTTTTAATTTACGCCTAATTCGAAAAATATATGTTATAATCAATGAGTTCAAGTCATTTGAAATAGTGGACGGGAATAGTTACGTTGGTAGGGACCACCCTCCCACCCCATCTCTACTCGCATCGTTTTTTTAATAGATACACACGTTTTCATTATTTAGACAATTCCAGGAAGAATGTTATCCTATGAAAAAAACTATGCGAACATAGGTGGGGTGGGCCCCTACCAAGCTGACTATGCCCGTCCACTATCTCCAAGATTTATATATATGAATCAAAAATTTAATATATTTTCTGAAAATATTCTTGCACTTCCATTTAGCACCTATGTCTACACACAAAGCTATAGTCATATAAAACTCGTTATCTATGAATGAAATACATTTGAAATAATTTCGAGTGAATTGCAGGATCGCTTTCACTAGTGTTATCCTTGTTGACCTTTCTAGTGCCTTGCTGTCTAATTTAACTCTATGCAAAACATCTACCTGATACAACTAGACTTTCAAACACATTTTTGTTAAGTGATCATCTAATAAATTGATTTCAATCACTAACTGATAATAATTTATAGCACCGAATTATTTCAGTTAGCGCTAGATTCTATCGCGTATAAATAAATTCGCAATTTGTGGCCGCCGGGCCGCGCGACGCTGTAAATCATAATAAACGAGAGCGGGGCCCAAATTAGCGTAAACATCCGCTCTTAATTTTCCTGAATTGCGCCTGACCGATGATGGACGGCACGCGATTACCAGCCTGGAAAAGCGCGAGCTCACAAAATAATATAATGTGCAAATTTATAAGTTGAAAGTTTTTGTAGATGTGACACGAGGGTCTATCAATAAATACCCGCGTTGGGAATGAATAGGCTAGTTTTTCATTTTTTTTTCTATCTATTTTTCATGGTATAACGTATATAACGTATATCTTGAAAACCGTTCAACAAACAATTTTATAGGAAATTTAATTAGCTTTCATTTTTATTTAAAACATATTTGTCTAGAGTCTACAGTTTCCGAGATATAATGGGAAAAACCCCAAACATGCGATATTCTCCTCCTCCTTGATTTTAAAAGTATATTACTATCAAAAGAGCTGGATTAGGCTTTGTTTGTGGCCCTAAGCATTTTTTCCTCACAAGAAATAAACCACATACAATCATTTGACTAAGTATAGGTATAAACTACTACTCCCTCTGTCCCAAATTATGGTATACGTTTTAAGTCCAGTCAATAAATATATTGTAGAGTGCATGAAATACTCTGACTTTAGGACTACGTTATGAGTAGGTAAACATATTAAAACTCCCCACCCCTGGGAGGTGAGCATAAAGTGGGAGGAGGAGAATATTCCATGTTTGTTTTTTTTTTCGATTATATCTCGGAAACTGTAGACTCTAGACAAATATGTTTTAAATAAAAATTAAAGCTAATTAAATTTCCTATAAAATTGTTTGTTGAACGGTTTTCAAGATATACGTTATATACGTTATACCATGAAAAGTAGATGAAAAAAAAATGAATAACTAGCCTATTCATTCCCAACGCGGGTATTTATTGATAGACCCTCGTATCATATATACGAAGATCGATCAATAAATACCCGTGTTGGGAATGATCCCAGTCAAGCTGCTCTATTTTCTTAGTTTATACCTATATTTTCTTCAAAACAGGGATTATTTTGATTTTCTGTTCTTTGTATTATTTTCAATTAACAGAAACAAGAAAAGAAATGAAAAATTTGCCTCTTTATTATCAACGCGGGTAATTATTGATCGACCCTCGTATCGTATATATGAGGGTCGATCAGTAAATGCCCGTGTTGGGAATGATCTCAGTCAAGCTGCTCTATTTTCTTTGTTTATACCTATATTTTCTTCAAAATAGGGATTATTTGTATTTACTGTTCTTTGTATTGTTTTCAATTAACTGAAATAAGAAAAGAAATGAAAAACTTGCCTCTTCATTATCATCGCGGGTATTTATTGATCGACCCTCGTATCTTATATATGAGGGTTGATCAGTAAATACCCGTGTTGGGAATGATCTCAGTCAAGCTGCTCTATTTTCTTTGTTTATACCTATATTTTCTTCAAAACAGGGATTATTTTGATTTTCTGTTCTTTGTATTATTTTCAATTAACAAAAACAAGAAGAGAAATGAAAAACTTGCCTCTTTATTATCAACGCGGGTAATTATTGATCGACCCTCGTATCGTATATATGAGGGTCGATTAGTAAATACCCGTGTTGGGAATGATCTCAGTCAAGCTGCTCTATTTTCTTTGTTTATACCTATATTTTCTTCAAAATAGGGATTATTTGGATTTTCTGTTCTTTGTATTGTTTTCAATTAACTGAAATAAGAAAAGAAATGAAAAACTTGCCTCTTCATTATCAACGCGGGTATTTATTGATCGACCCTCGTATCTTATATATGAGGGTTGATCAGTAAATACCCGTGTTGGGAATGATCTCAGTCAAGCTGCTCTATTTTCTTTGTTTATACCTATATTTTCTTCAAAACAGGGATTATTTTGATTTTCTGTTCTTTGTATTATTTTCAATTAACAAAAACAAGAAGAGAAATGAAAAACTTGCCTCTTTATTATCAACGCGGGTAATTATTGATCGACCCTCGTATCGTATATATGAGGGTCGATTAGTAAATACCCGTGTTGGGAATGATCTCAGTCAAGCTGCTCTATTTTCTTTGTTTATACCTATATTTTCTTCAAAATAGGGATTATTTGGATTTTCTGTTCTTTGTATTGTTTTCAATTAACTGAAATAAGAAAAGAAATGAAAAACTTGCCTCTTCATTATCAACGCGCGTATTTATTGATCGACCCTCGTATCGTGTATACGAGGGTCGATCAATAAATACTCGTGTTGGGAATGATCCAAGTCAAACTGCTCTATTTTCATTGATTATATCTATATTTTCTTCAAAACAGGGATGATTTTGATTTTAAAATAATAAATAATAAAATGTTAAAATTCGTTTTGAGCACAGCCAACTATGATTGTATTAACCCTAGAACCACAACGTGGTGTCGCCGGCGACCGGAGTAATCTTTAATCACAGTTTAACAATGCAATATTTTCTTTGGCGGGCTGAACTTCTCAGTACCCTTTTTTATATAATCTCGTTATGAAAATAGCACAAGAAAAAAAAAATAATAGCAAAGGACATAATAAATATGAGCACTGCAATACAAATATGTATGCTGACCATTGGCTCAGCATTTGTATAGACTGCAAGTAAAAAATATATTTTTTACACAAAAATGATTACAGAATACACTTATTAAACGTTTGCTATAAAAAAATATGTTTTTTATTTCTATGTTTAGCATTCTAGGAGTTTTACCATGTGTTGTGTTTTTAAATATGAAAATCATAATTAAGTTGTTTATTTTTTGTTGAACTAATTTTAAGAATATTACGTTTTATAAATTTAATTCCTGATTTCTAAAGAATAAAACTACGTTAAAATGAGAATTACATTTATTTTTAATTTAACATAAACAAGATATGGATTTTTTTATAAGGTGCTATACGACGCCACGATGTTGCTAATTTAACACAAACTTCACGTTGTGGTTCTAGGATTAAGAATAAATTTTATTATATATATATATATATATATATATATATATATATATATATATATATATATATATATATATATATATATATATATATATATATATATATATATATATGTATATATATATATATATATATATATATATATATATATATATATATATATATATATGTATATATATATATATATATATATATATATATATATATATATATATATATATATATATTATATATATATATATATAACTAACATGAAATTATTGAAACTCATTAACTTTTTTAAATTTCAATAATCAATTTTGATGAAATGTATACCATTATTTGGGACAGAGGGAATAAGTGGAAGGTGTGTCCTAAATATTTGTCTCATGTTTTTTTCTATGGTATGATTCTGATTCTCAATGCTATAACATTTTTATTTTTTATGTTTCAGGTAAGTGTCAATTACTACGGCTATTTTCAACACGTACAGTAAGTAACCCTTGAACAATTCTATAATTCTATTGTGTGAAAATTCTCACAGCGCGCTCTCTCTTTATACAAAAAAAAACATATGTGATCGCACAGATGTAATAAGCCCCAATTTGTGGCGGTGATAGCCGCCGTTCCGGGGCCGGCAGATTTGTCGCGCGACACGTCCGCAAATAGAGAGGACGTGCGAACGTAATGGGGGCGCGGGCTTAACGCCTTCTGTGTGCGTTGTATGTGTCGAACGGAAGCGCTAGATATCGAACGGAATGAATGGACGGCTTTTATTAAAGCCCCGCAGGGTTTTCTAATGCGATGACTTGACGGTACAAGCCTGCAGTTTATTAGAATTATGTATTATTTTGTTTGTAATTCGTGTTGGGGTTCAGCGAACTTTGTTCACGTCAAAAGAATGTCTTGTTCAATTTTACGACAGTATTAACGATAAAATCTATGCACTGTATTATAAGTGTTATATTACTTAAAGCAAAATTCATTTAAAAAACACAACTTTTTTTTTCGTACAAATTTTAGGTTGAAACAGAAAAGTATATTCACAATTGTTACATTATACAGTAAAAAATAACAATATAAATTTAATACAATGCTAATTTATGTAATTCACTCCATTACAAGTATAATAATCACTTCACCAGATTTCTTTTTGTCATCTCAAAGACAAAGTTTCAAAGAAAAAACAACAACACGTGAGTTTTTTCTTTGTAAACTTTGTCTTTGAGATGACAAAATAAAATCTGGCGATGTTAGATTTAGTGATCTAGCAGGCTAATTCATCTGACCAGCTCTACCGATCCAGCGACAATAGAAAATAAAGAAAAGAAGATATTTCTTAATTGTGTAATCATTTTAATTGCGGATTAATAAGTGTATTGAAGTCGAAAGCCATCATTTTGAGCACTTACTTTAATTGAAAGTATAAAAAAATAGGAAGGACAAGAACAAAATTGAATTTTATCCATTACAGCGCTATATATCATGAATCGAAAAAAAATAGACAAATCCTTCCTACTTTTAGCCATAGAGTTTGAATCCGCAATAAAAAATGAGGGTTCCCATTTAAGATTTTAAAGTTAAAGGATGTTATTTTAACAAAGACAATATTGCATTGTAATTCTATTTGTATAAAAAATCTACCAAATCAGTACTTAATTTACACACCTCGTATGTATTATATATATATATATATATATATATATATATATATAAATATATATATATATATATATATATATATATATATATATATATATATTGTATTTTAGATAAATATCAGCATTTTGACTTGATTTGTCATATAGCCAATATAGCTATGAAAAAGAAACAAGTTTGGTTCAATAATTAAAAAAGTTAGATTATTATTGCGTAGTGGAGATACAAAACATATTCTAATTGGTAAATATCAGCGATATTTCGATATATTATGAAAAGTGTTCCATACATGTATGTTATTTTAATCCCTCAACTCGCACTCTGTCTGATTATTACCAGTTTTTTTTAAAAACATTTATCTACCAACCAGTATTGAATTTATACGAAAGATTTACAGTACATTAGAACCCAGTCTCGCACGATTGAAAAAAATTAATACCATTGTCTGTGGCAAATTGTGGGTGCATTAAGAATCGCACAAACCGTGCGTGGGCGGTAATAATCGGACCGCGCCTCGCGCAATGATCTCTCCAACTATCCGACATTAGTTCTCGATAATTTTTTCGCCCGCCGAGCGAAACAAAGGGCGGAAGGTGCGTCCCCACAACGCATTCAGCGCGGAATTGTTTTGATGGACACGAACCAGACGCAGTCTGTTTTATACACGCGTCGACCCAATATAATTCGGCGATTTAATTAGAAAACTCGCAAACGCAATCAGACGCCGCGGCGGGTGGTAAAACCGAGAGAGAGGTTAATAGCATGAAAATCCATTATAAGTAAATTGGAGAAATATGTAGAGAATTTATGTCAGGTTTTAATAGACTATTATAGACAATCTCATACACGTAACTAGAAAGTAATTAAGTGATTTTTTAATACAATATAAATTAAATATAATATATTGATTTGATATATAGCATTAAAGGATGTTATTTTAAGGAACACAATATTGCATTGTAATTCTATTTGAAATAACAAATCAGTCACAGTACTTAATGTACACACCTCGTATGTACATATTGTATTTTAGACGAATATCAGTCACAGTACTTAATGTACACATCTCGTATGTACACACCTCGTATGTACACACCTCGTATGTACATATTGTATTTTAGACGAATATCAGCATTTTGACTTGATTTGTCAATTTTTTTGAATTTTGTCATTTATCATGAATAGAAAAAAAAATACTGACCACTGTTTTTGTAGAGTGCGTATTTTTCGAGATATTTGAAAGTTTCAGATTAAAAAACTCACCGAATATACCTTAAATAATAAAATAAAATAATAATTTTAATAATTTGGTTAAAACCACTCATATTTTTTCCGTCTGTGTCTGTATTATTTGTTTACTACCTCATGTCACAATCTTCCACTTTTATAATGGTTTATCCTTTTGTGTGCAACTTTTTCCCTCATAATAATCCTGATGTTGCACATTCTCAGTGTTTATGCGCCGGCAATTTGCATGCGGGACGGGGGCCCCGACGCATTATAAAATTACGGCCCATTATGAGCCGGCTACCAAGTGCATGAATAACCTGCCCACACGCCCGCAAACATAATGCCCGTACCGTCGCGCGAATTTACGACCAACATCCCTCACATGTTTTGTGAAATTGTCCGGTGGCGGCGGCGGCGGCGCCACTCGATCACTTTCCCAACTGGACTTTTAATTCTTTCACTGTTGCGGACATAGTAACAGTACAACCAATCCATTTTAACATACTGAACCAAAACAAAACGAAATTAGATTAGATTAGAAACGAAAATAATCATGAATAATTCATGAAATGGTTAAATTTAAAATACTAATCTCAAAGTATTAATAAAATGGGAAAATAAAATTCTTGGACTGCATCTTCCTAACTAGTTTTCGGCAAGAAAATTCCCAGATCCACTATCAGATCTGGGAATTTTCTTGTCGAAAACTAGTTAGGAAGATGCAGTCCAAGAATTTTATTTCCCCATTTTATTAATACTTTAAGATTAGTATTTTAAATTTAACCATTTCATGAATTATTCATGATTATTTTCGTTTATAATCTAGTTTCGTTTTGGTTTTGCTATTTTTATGGTGTTATTGACTAATATAAAGCTAAAATAAAAATTGAATTCAGCTTATAGCAATAACCTTCACTGTTTTAACTAGTATACACGAACGTTCCATAAATGTATCAATAGCTATTGAACCCATAAGTATTCGTTGTTATAGCAAATAATAAACACATTATCTAGAGAATGTAGTTACTTTAGATTCTCCCTATTGGAAACACTGAATAATTAAACAAAAAGTGTCATCAAAGCTCCAATCACAAGCGCCATTTAAGGTGTTTGACATTTATTTAGGCAATTTTTGTCACAATGGCATTTTTAATGTATCCATTCAATAGCTGGGAACTATAAAGTTTATGGGATGTTAGTGAATACGAGCATCAAAGAACTCTAGAAAATTCAACAAATGTATTCCTTTCGGTAATTATTTATGCCGGCTTTAGTTCATTTCGTGTCTGTCTCTGTACGCGGTCGGCCAAAGCCCGCTCGGAAGATATCAATTAGGTCTCGCACATTTGACAGTGTCCAATTACTGCTGTCCAGAGCTCGCTTTTGCACTTTGCGGGTATTGTTCGTAGTGACTAATCGCTTCAAGTTTACAACAACCCCGTCCACCCAGCATACAAAACAATCTACTCGCACCAATCGCAGTCATATATTAATTCCTCAATGGTTGGTTTTACGTTTTAGTTTGTTGGATTATTGTAGCTTGCTAGCTACACATTTTAAAATGTTTGTAATTTGTAGCATCCATTGCTTATCGGGGTTCGGCGCGTAATCATACGAAGGAGTACTGTGAATAAAACATTTATAAAAATTAAATTTTGTATAAGCACCCGGGGAGAAAGTTGCACTAGAATGAGAGCCTGTAAAAATTATAAAATTTCATGTTTTCCCCCCTTTAAACTAGGTAGCTCTTTTATTTATACTAGAGGGATGGTTTATGTATCAAAATGTGGAGTATTTCTAGCCCTACAAATTGGGCCTGGGCACTTTTCTCTAGCTCTTACCGTTTTCACGCTACAACCATTAGCAAAAGTGAACATTTACAGAAATAAATGTTCTCTTTGTTAATTTTGAGCTACCTAGTTTAAAGGGGGAAAATACATGAAATTTTATAATTTTTGCTAATTAAAGCTATTTCAATTATTCTATTTAACTTTAAATTAACATATTTTCTATTATATAAATGTAATAATAAACATATTAGGGGTTATTACAATATCAAATTATTAATAAAACATCCCATTTATTGGTGAGTACATTTATAAAAGGCACCTTACACGGTCAATAATACCTAGTACTGTCAGTATTTGCTTGAATCCTTCTTCAATATTTATCAAATAATCAATTATTCGGATAAACATCAGTATTTTCTTAATTCATCATTACTATACCTTACACGATTAGTAATACTCTCAATATCTTAGAATAATGAATATTTTAAACATGTTATCGTACAGTAATAATGTCATTATTCTAAAATATTGACGGTATTATTGACCGTGTAAGGTGGTGCCTTAATGAAAAACGCTAGTCAAATTCAAATATCAGCTTCTACTAACTAGCCACCGATTTTTATCTAAAATCCCTCGCAATGTGTAATTTAATCGTCTTAATTAAGTAAACTTCCCTATCGCACACTGCATTATTTACTAGCTATCCCCCCATTGTTGTCGTAGTCAACTATTTGTCGCCGGGTCTTAATTAGTTTAGGGGCGAGCAAGTTTGCAGTCCCCGCTTAACAATCGATCCGGTATAGATTAGGGTCTATTAGCTTGGTCAGCTTGAATATCGGGAGGGGAGCACGAGCCGCCCACCGACCCCCCCATAAATGGCCAGGCAGTGATTATCGCTTGGTTCTAAGTTTGAGGAGCCGGAAATGCGATTTTATATCCGGCACACAAGAGGCTCGTAAAGATAGATCGAATGCAATAGGTTTAAATATAGCGATTGATACTTAACATGAGGAAACACTTTGAAATTTTATATAATTATAACTACAAACAGAGTTACGATACTTTGTATTCCCTACCTAATGTCTACTTTGTTATTTTTGAGTTTAACACCACAAAAAGACTACGAATAGTAATGATGCATATTTCATACTTTGTAGGAGCTAAGTATGAGTGTTTGTAAATATATAAATAGAAATTTTATAAAATTTTGAAAACTACAAACAGAGTTATGGTACTTTTTATCCCCTACATAATGCCTAGTTTGTAATTTTTGAGTTTAAGAACATAAAAAGACTATGAATAGATAAGATATATATTTTATACTTTGTAGGGACTAGGTATGAGTATTTGTAAATATATTCAGAGAAATTTTGTAAAATTTTGAGAACTACAAACAGAGTTATGATACTTTATATCCCCTAACTAATGTCTAGTTTGTAATTTTTGACTTTAACAAAACAAAAAGACTATGAATAGTTCAGATATACATTTCATACTTTGTAGGGGCTAAGTATGAGTATTTGTAAATATATTCAGAGAAATTTTGTAAAATTTTGAAAACCACAAACAGAATAATGGTACATTTTGTCTCCTGTCTAATGTTTAGTTTGTAATTTTTGAGTTTAACAGCACAAAAAGACTACGAATTGTTGAGATACACATTTCATACTTTGTAGGGACTAGGTATGAGTATTTGTAAATATATTCAGAGAAATTTTGTAAAATTTTGAAAACTACAAACAGAGTTATGGTACTTTTTTTCCCCTACCTAATGCCTAGTTTGTAATTTTTGAGTTCAACACCACAAAAAGACTACGAATAGTAATGATGCATATTTCATACTTTGTAGGAGCTAAGTATGAGTATTTGTAAATATATAAATAGAAATTTTATAAAATTTTGAAAACTACAAACAGAGTTATGGTACTTTTTATCCCCTACATAATGCCTAGTTTGTAATTTTTGAGTTTAACAACATAAAAAGACTACGAATAGTTGAGATACACATTTCATACTTTGTAGGAACTAGGTATGAATATTTGTAAATATATTCAGAGAAATTTTGTAAAATTTTGAAAACCACAAACAGAGTTATGTTGCTTTATATCCCCTAACTAATGTCTAGTTTGTAATTTTTGAGTTTAACAAAACAAAAAGACTATGAATAGTTAAGATATACATTTCATACTTTGTAGGGGCTAAATATGACTATTTGTGAATCTATTTAGAGAAATTTTGTAAAATTTTGAAAGCTACAAACAGAACAATGGTACATTTTGTCCCCTGTCTAAAGCTTAGTTTGTATTTTTTGAGTTTAACAGCACAAAAAGACTACGAATAGTTGAGATACACATTTCATACTTTGTAGGGACTAGGTATGAGTATTTGTAAATATATTCAGAGATATTTTGTAAAATTTTGAAAACTACAAACAGAGTTATGGTACTTTATATTCCCTACCTAAACCTAGTTTGTAATTTTTGAGTTTAACAAAACAAAAAGACTATGAATAGTTCAGATATACATTACATACTTTGTACGGGCTTAGTATGATTATTTGTGAATCTATTCAGAGAAATTTTGTAAAATTTTGAAAACTACAAGCAGAACAATGGTAATTTTTGTCCCCTGTCTAATGTTTAGTTTGTAATTTTTGAGTTTAACAGCACAAAAAGACTACGAATTGTTGAGATACACATTTCATACTTTGTAGGGACTAGATATGAGTATTTGTAAATATATTCAGAGACATTTTGTAAAATTTTGAAAACTACAAACAGAGTTATGGTACTTTTTATCCCCTACCTAATGCCTAGTTTGTAATTTTTGAGTTTAACACCACAAAAAGACTACGAATAGTAATGATGCATATTTCATACTTTGTAGGAGCTAAGTATGAGTATTTGTAAATATATAAATAGAAATTTTATAAAATTTTGAAAACTACAAACAGAGTTCTGGTACTTTTTATCCCCTACCTAATGCCTAGTTTGTAATTTTTGAGTTTAACACCACAAAAAGACTACGAATAGTAATGATGCTTCATACTTTGTAGGAGCTAAGTATGAGTATTTGTAAATATATAAATAGAAATTTTATGAAATTTTGAAAACTACAAACAGAGTTATGGTACTTTTTATCCCCTACATAATGCCTTGTTTGTAATTTTTGCGTTTAACAACATAAAAAGACTACGAATAGTTGAGATACACATTTCATACTTTGTAGGGACTAGGTATGAGTATTTGTAAATATATTCAGAGAAATTTTGTAAAATTTTGAAAACCACAAACAGAGTTATGGTACTTTATATCCCCTAACTAATGTCTAGTTTATAATTTTTGAGTTTAACACCACAAAAAGACTACGAATAGTAATGATGCATATTTCATACTTTGTAGGAGCTAAGTATGAGTATTTGTAAATATATAAATAGAAATTTTATATAATTTTGAAAACTACAAACAGAGTTATGGTACTTTTTATCCCCTACCTAATGCTTAGTTTGTAATTTTTGAGTTTAACAACATAAAAAGACTACGAATAGTTGAGATACACATTTCATACTTTGTAGGGACTAGGTATGAATATTTGTAAATATATTCAGAGAAATTTTGTAAAATTTTGAAAACTACAAACAGAGTTATGGTACATTATATCCCCTAACTAATGTCTAGTTTGTAATTTTTGAGTTTAACAAAACAAAAAGACTATGAATAGTTCAGATATACATTTCATACTTTGTAGGGGCTAAGTATGAATATTTGTGAATCTACTCAGAGAAATTTTGTAAAATTTTGAAAACTACAAACAGAATAATGGTACTTGTTTTCCCCTGTCTAATGCTTAGTTTGTAATTTTTGAGTTTAACAGCACAAAAAGACTACGAATTGTTGAGATACACATTTCATACTTTGTAGGGACTAGGTATGAGTATTTGTAAATATATTCAGAGAAATTTTGTAAAATTTTGAAAACTACAAACAGAGTTATGGTACTTGTTATCCCCTACATAATGCCTAGTTTGTAATTTTTGAGTTTAACACCACAAAAAGACTACGAATAGTAATAATGCATATTTCATACTTTGTAGGAGCTAAGTATGAGTATTTGTAAATATACAAATAGAAATTTTATAAAATTTTGAAAACTACAAACAGAGTTATGGTACTTTTTATCCCCTACATAATGCCTAGTTTGTAATTTTTGAGTTTACGAACATAAAAAGACTATGAATAGATAAGATATATATTTTATACTTTGTAGTGGCTAAGTATGATTATTTGTAAATATATTGAGAGACATTTTATACAATTTTGAAAACTACAAACAGAGTTATAGTACTTTGTATCCCCTACCTAATGTCTAGTTTGTAATTTTTGAATTTAACAAAACAAAATGACTTTGAATAGTTAAGATATACATTTCATACTTTGTAGGGGCTAAGAATGAATATTTGTGAATCTATTCAGAGAAATTTGTAAAATTTTGAAAACTACACACAGAATAATGGTACTTTTTTTCCCCTGTCTAATGCTTAGTTTGTAATTTTTGAGTTTAGCAACATAAAAAGACTACGAATAGTTGAGATACACTTTTCATACTTTGTAGGGACTAGGTATGAATATTTGTAAATATATTCAGAGAAATTTTGTAAAATTTTGAAAACTACAGAGTTATGGTACTTTTTATCCCCTACCTAATGCTTAGTTTGTAATTTTTGAGTTTAACAACATAAAAAGACTATGAATAGTTAGATATATATTTCATACTTTGTAGGGACTAAGTATGACTATTTGTAAATATATTGAGAGAAATTTTTAATAAACATAGCTATTTCTCTTCACGTAGTTTAATAATTCATCGACTTTGCGGGGCTAACAAAACGCGTGAACGACTCGACGTCATGTGGCGAGCGGTAAAGCCCCAGCTATTTGCTCGCCGCCGTCAGCCCCGTTTTCACTTGCTGCACTTTTATTACAGCCCCTTGATCCCCCTATGCTCTTAAATCCGCGCTTTATCCCGTGTGGGGGACGCATTCGTGTGTTTACCTTGGTCTAGCCGCCCGCCCCATGTCCTAAGAACGGCAATACGACCCCGAGAAAAGTGAAATGAAAATGGTGTTAAATAAGAAGTAAATTGATATTTATTTTCTACCTAATCGGTTCATTTATAGCGAAAATTTATGGTTTAAACTAGCGGTTTCCAAGCCTACTGCCCCCTTGTTCGGATTAAAAATTAAGATCGTATTAGACAAGACAATTTCTTAGCTCAAAAGTTGTTCAAGAAATGAATTCATATATCCTCCTCCCATAAAATTTGTTCTTGACAAATAGAACGCGTTATATTTTTCCATTCGATCTACCATCCAATTCAATATTTCAAATAATTTCCTGTATGATGCGAGACAATATATATTTTCTCGCATCTTGACTAACTTTTGAGTCAAGAAATTGTCTTTTCTAAAACGACCTTTATGCATACTGAAAACATATAATTCTCATGAACTGTTCAGAAAATTCAGCACGTTTTAAACTTGAAACTCACGTGTATATTTAGAAAATAAAGTACAGATTCATGAAGAATTTAACTTGAAAGTCTAAAAACCATTGATATACGCATTCTAAACGCTGTAGTTTATCAATATAATTATTTTATTAATTTCAAACCTTGTAGTCACTAACTAAAACAATTTATGAATACATTCAAGTAGATTTTATAACATTTTGAAAATATTAATGGGAATTACAGCAGTTTTTGTAACCCTACTATCGCTGTATTATATAATTTTCAAGTTTGACACCTCAAAAAGTTTACAAACAGTTGAGGTACAAATTTCAAACTTCGTAGTCACTAAATAGGACTATTTATGAATACATTTAAGTCAATTTTATAACATTTTGAAAATATTAGAGGGAATTGCAGCAGTTTTGGTAACTCTACTATCTCTGTTTTGTAATTTTTGAGATTAACATCCTAAAAAAATTACAAACAGTTGAGGTACGAATTTCAAACTTCGTATTCACTATATAGGGCTATTTATGGATACATTCAAGTCAATTTTATAATATTTTGAAAATATTATTGGGAATTACAGCAGTTTTTGTAATCCTACTATCGCAGAATCATGTTATTTTTAAGTTTGACACCTCAAAAAGCTTACAAATAATTGAGGTACAAATTTCAAATTTCGTAGACACTAAAAAGGATTATTTTTGAATATATTTAAGTCAATTTTATTATATTTTGAAAATATTAATGGGACTTTTTGTAATTCTACCTTCGTTGAATTATGTCAGTTTCAAGTTTGACACCTCAAAAAGTTTACAAACAGTTGAGGTACAAATTTCAAACTTCGTAGTCACTAAATAGGACTATTTTTGAATACATTTAAGTTAATTTTATAACATTTTGAAAATATTAGAGGAAATAACAGCACTTTCTGTAACCATACTATCGCTGAATTATGTAATTTTCAAGTTTGACACCTCAAAAAGTTTACAAACAGTTGAGGTACTAATTTCAAACTTCGTAGTGACTAAATAGGATTATTTATGAATATATTTAATTTAATTTTATAACATTTTGAAATTATTAAAGGGAGTTACAGCACTTTTTGTAATCCTACTATCGCTGAATTATGTCATTTTTAAGTTTGACACTTCAAAAAGCTTACAAACAGTTGAGGTACGAATTTCAAACTTCGTAGTGACTAAATAGGATTATTTATGATTATATTTAATTTAATTTTATAACATTTTGAAAATATTAGAGGGAGTTACAGCACTTTTTGTAATCCTACCATCGTTGAATTATGTCAATTTCAAGTTTGACACCTCAAAAAGTTTACAAATAGTTGAGATACGAATTTCAAACTTCGTAGTCACTAAATAGGACTATTTTTGAATACATTTAAGTTAACTTTATAACATTTTGAAAATATTAGAGGAAATTACAGTACTTTCTGTAACCATACTATCGCTGAATTATGTAATTTTCAAGTTTGACACCTCAAAAAGTTTACAAACAGTTGAGGTACGAATTTCAAACTTTCTAGTCACTAAATAGGATTATTTATGAATACATTCACGTAAATTTTATAATATTTTGAAAATATTAAAAGGAATTACAGCACTTTGGGAAACACTGGTTTAGATTTTTCCAGACCATTCATTGCATCTAATAATCATGTAGAAAATCTATGTTTATATATATATATATATATATATATATATATATATATATAAATCTGATTACAAAAGAAAAAATTTTTTGTTGCAATGGTCGTGTTTTTCCTACAAAGTGTCAGGCAGCCTGTCCCAAAAGAACTTCAGTAACGAGTTCCGGCGATTTGGTATTGTAAGATTTTGTTTTGTCCTAGATTTTCTATGTTTTCCGTTTTTTTATTCTTGTATTGGTTTGCTTTCATGTCTTCTTTGCATTCCTTTTAAAATTTATTAATCTTCTTTGTTGTATTTTGGTGGTTTATTACATTCGTTCGTATAATAGATTTTTATTTATGCGTTAGTTCTATTATTATTTAGGTGTATCTTGCTTTTACTTTCTTTGCCTGCTAGTCTAGAAGATCTAGACCTCAGCCTAGATATAAATATAAGGTAAAACGTACAATATTGTATATATAAATTCTCCATACGATTAAGACATTTTCTCACCTAAACGCATACGTGAAGAAAAAAAATCTTACACCACAACAGGGGCGTATTATTAAGATACTACCGCGATAAAAACCGTCTCGAGAGCGCATTAGGCAATTTGTTTCGACACTTGCGGCTAATAAACGGGCCGCATTGATTTACACCTGAGCCATAATTATTGTGGTGTGGAAAAAGTCGTGTAATTATAGGTGCGAGTATCCCACGCGATCGCATTTAGACAAATCGAACACAAATTTGTGCCACGGTTTTTTCTCTCTTTATATGGTCACGAGCAGAAGCAGCTGCAGCAGTTAGTAATACCTGTTAGTGCCGAAATTGAGTTGATTCGGATGTTATTTAATAGTGATTTATTGGAACTAGCCAGTAACTAATAATAATAATAATAATTTATTGCTGTTTATATACATGTGTGTATTTACAGAGGTCAAAACAACATATGTGGTGAAATATTTACGAGAAACATGATAGTTAAGGTCGTTTTAGACAAGACAATTTCTAAGCTCAAAAGTTGTTCAAGAAATTAATTCATATATCCTCCTCCCATACAATTTGTTCTTAACAAATAGAACGCGTTATATTTTTCCATTCGATCTACCATCCAATTCAATATTTCAAATAATTTGCTGTTTGATACGAGACAATTTAGATTGTCTCGCATCTTGTCTAACTTTTGAGTCAAGAAATTGTCTTGTCTAAAACGACCTTTAGTATAATACAATTGTTACAGTTTCAGATATAAAAATTCATCAAGTCTGTATGGTGCGTGCTCCACTAGCAAAGCCTTGGTTTTTGTTTTAAAAGTTTTCATATCAATACAATTTTAGTAATAGTAATAAATGCAGTAACGGTGGGTTTATACTGACATAAAATAATAAATAAAGTAATAAATTCTGTAGCTATTTATAAGAAACTGAATTTGACTAACGTTTTCATTAATAAATTGGGTGTTTTATTATTAATTTATATATAAAAATTATAATAACCCCCGAATTTCATTTCCATATATAAATTATTACTTTTATGTATCAGAATATTAGTTTTTCTTATTAAAATTTGATGTTGAATATATATTAGCCTCAAATTAACTACAAAATAACTACAAAGATCTAAATGCTAAACGAATATTCTTTTAAATATTTTAGGCGGTAGTCTAAAACATTGTATGTATTAAGTAATCATAAGAAAAGTATTAATTTAAAGCCAAAAAATAAGTTTAAATTTAAAATAAAAATATTTAATATAGTAAAGGTTGTTTTTTTGAAACTCATGTGAATAGAATATTTTTATATGGCCCGAGGGTTTTTCCATCGTTTCAAATATAGTTTTATTGTTAAATTTATAGTGACCTGGTACAGCGATAAGACACATCACATCTATTATTAACTTGTTTACAACAAAATCCGCAGCTGTGATTGGAGGATGATCACGTCACGCCACTTTTGCGATATGCGACTCATGTCGACCGCATGAATCACCCGACTGGTCGCGACTAGTTGAGTGAAGTGTGTCGGGCGGAGAGCCGCGCGCTGGCTCGCGGAACAAAGACATCTAATAAATATAGTTAATAATGTTAATTTAACATGAATTATAGTGATAGTGAGTAATGTCCAGTGATTACAAGCTGTATAGAAGGTGTCGTGCGCGGCAGATGTAATAATGTAAGTATATTATATAATTCCTTCTCGGTATTAAATCAGTGCGTTGATTTTTAACAATTAGTAGCGACTACATATAGTACTAAATCGCAATTCAATTTTAAGGCACCATTCTAAATATTTTTAAAATCCTTCTAAGGGCCTAGGGCGTCTATGCGCGCCTCTTGTTACTGTGCAAAAATGCGCCACTGCTAATTTATTTTATTTGTTCATATCGCACTGTTATATATTATGTTATGATATATTTTCGCCTAAATCATTATTAAACTATATCTTTTATTTTTATTTTTTTATATTTATTTTCATTTTATTTATTTTATTTTTTATTTAATTTTTGATTTTATTTTTTATTTAATTTTTGATTTTATTTTTTATTTTATTTTTGATTTTATTTTTTATTTTATTTTTTATTTTATTTTTTATTTTTTATTTTTTATTTTATTTTATTTTTTATTTTATTTTTTATTTTATTTTTTAATTTATTTTTTATTTTATTTTTTATTTTATTTTTTATTTTATTTTTTATTTTATTTTTTATTTTATTTTTTATTTTATTTTTTATTTTATTTTTTATTTTATTTTTTATTTTATTTTTTATTTTATTTTTTATTTTATTTTTTATTTTATTTTTTATTTTATTTTTTATTTTATTTTTTATTTTATTTTTTATTTTATTTTTTATTTTATTTTTTATTTTATTTTTTATTTTTTTTTTATTTTTTTTTTATTTTATTTTTTATTTTGTTTTTTATTTTATTTTTTATTTTTTTTTTTATTTTATTTTTTATTTTATTTTTTATTTTTTTTTTTATTTTATATTTTATTTTATTTTTTATTTTATTTTTTATTTTATTTTTTATTTTATTTTTTATTTTATTTTTTATTTTATTTTTTATTTTATTTTATTTTTTATTTTATTTTTTATTTTATTTTATTTTATTTTTTATTTTATTTTTTATTTTATTTTATTTTATTTTTTTTAATTTTTTTTGTTGGTCTACTTTTCTTATGATCACTTAACACATACGATGTTGGATTTAAATTTATGTATGTTTATTTTAAATTTAAATCCAACATCGTATGTGTTAAGTGATCATAAGAAAAGTAGGCCAACCAAAAAATAAATAAAAACAATAAAAATAATAAAAATAATAAAAATAATAAAAATAATAAAAATAATAAAAATAATAAAAATAATAAAAATAATAAAAATAATAAAAATAATAAAAATAATAAAAATAATAAAAATAATAAAAATAATAAAAATAATAAAAATAATAAAAATAATAAAAATAATAAAAATAATAAAAATAATAAAAATAATAAAAATAATAAAAATAATAAAAATAATAAAAATAATAAAAATAATAAAAATAATAAAAATAATAAAAATAATAAAAATAATAAAAATAATAAAAATAATAAAAATAATAAAAATAATAAAAATAATAAAAGTAATAAAAAATAAAAAAATAAAAAAAATAAAAATAATAAAAATAATAAAAAATAAAAAGATAAAAAGATAAAAAAAATAAAATAAAATAAAAAAATAAAAATAATAAAAAATAAATAAATAAAATAAAAATAAATATAAAAAAATAAAAATAAAAGATATAGTTTAATAATGATTTAGGCGAAAATATATGAACAGTGCGACATGAACATAGAAAATAAATTAGCAGTGGCGGAAACCCAATATCGTATGTGTTAAGTGATAATAAGAAAAGTAATAACTTAAAGCCAAAAATAAGTTTATATTTAAAATAAACATAGATATATTTTTAAGAATTAAAATTCTAGGAAAACGGCATAACAGATTGCGACTAAATTTGGCAAATATCTGCCAGTGAAATTTTTTTATGTCAGCATAAACCTACGTTAACTACTATTATTTTGAAATTAACTAGAAATCTGTATTGAGTCTCAAGTAATCAGTGTTTCTACATTCCAGCCTTCATAAAAATGCACATAAAATATTCATTCAAATCGTAATTATCTCCAGCTCATCTACATTATAAAATCAATAGATGGTGCGTTTAGATAAGTCGGGGAAAACGTTATCACATTTTTTATGCCTCCATACATACCCACACACATTATACACTTATGTAAATGACGAAATCAGATCCGGGCCCCCCTACGCCCAAATATATTACCATAACGCGGTGTTTATTTCAATTCCTCGAGCCGGAATAAAAAGTCGGCGGTGGTGGCATTTCGCCTTCAATCTAAATAAGTACGGCACGGGGGTGGGGTGCACAATAGGCGCTTTGAAGTTGTTTGTTTTAATACGCGGCAAGAGGAAGTGAAACCGCAAAAACGGCATTATTTTCAATTTGCGGGCCGGTCTCGCGCTCGTTACCGCTGCACCCGCAATAAACGACGCAGCCAGCCACCCCACAGTGGGCTTATAAATCCTCGTTTGCCGGTTTTATTAAAGCGAAAGGCGAGAGGGGGAAAAGCGCAAGGTAAAGAAAGTGGTCTGTTGATTTATGGGTTGGTTGCAGAGATTTTTCTAAACTAAATATATTAATATACTAACCTTGAAAAAATATTTTGGTTTATTAAAATTAAATTTGATGATAATATATCTTTATTATTCAAAAATTCATGTTTTTGGCTGTATTTACTAAATGGTTGGATTCTCCGGAAGTAATTTTTCATGTCATTTGTATATTACAAACATTGTTTTAAGTATATATCAAAGAATATTTCGTTATAATTCAATTCTTATTAAAAATGATACATTTAACCCCCTAGGAGGAAAGTTAAACGCCATCTGGCGGCACCACATCAATTAGTCATGCACACCCATATGGTAATAACCGCTCATGCCATCAGGATCATCGAGTAGTACCCTCTATGGAATATTATTCCATAGAGGTGTGGATTCACACTTATATACAATTCATATTACTTTCCGAATATAGTACTCCTGTATAAGGAAGTTATTGTTATCATGATCAAAATTCTTCTTCCTTCTTGAAGACGAAGACATAAAAATATAACAGATCTGTTGGTCTGTTATGTTCTTAGCTTACTGCTGAGCGAAATTCGAGAAAAATCAGACATCTAACAATGACAAATACTAATAATAATAATAAACTTTATTAATGGCAAACGCCTTGAATAAAAAAATAAAATTATATTTTCTAGTCACTTGATCTTAAATTTTGAGTATAATAATAAAAATAATACTAATAATACGTTTATTGTACCAAAAGGAAACAATGCATAGAATAAAACTTTTAGCTTAAACATTAAAATATCTATATCTATATATTGAATTCTTGAAATTGAACAACACCATGTTTTATTTTTTTCGAGCCTAGGTTAGTTACAAAATTAGGCATTGTTTATTCTGGTTAATTAACAACGTCTCAATGCAAGAAATTTCAAGATACATAACTTAAACTCAATAAAAAAAAATTGTTTAAAAAAAACGTAATAAATTCTAAATCAAGTAGGCATTGAATTCTTCTACCTTAACTCTTACTTCTTCTGCACTAAGCAAAAGTTTTAGTTTTTTTTTGTATTTCATTGATTTCTCCTACCTTAACTCTTACTTCTTCAGCACTAAGCATAGTTTGAATTTTTTTGTGCTGCCTAATGTAATTATTGTTTAACAGTTGTTTAGATTGACAATATCTAAATACTACGATGTACCAGGAACAATAAAATAAGTTTTTATATTTTGTGGCTATAATTGATTCAAACTTCTATAGTGTTATACAGTTCCGGAAATAACAATTACCACGCATCCCCTTCACGCGTCACTCGCACAAAAGAGTGCACTGCTTTAATAATCCGACATTTGAATGCTCCTGCATGTAATTGAGGCGCTGTTCGTGGAATCCCATTGCTCTTCTCTTGTATGTGAGTGTGCATGAGTTTGAATAAACGTGGCAGAGGCCTGATGGGCCGCCGACTACATGCGTTAGCACGTCCTTATAAGAAAACTGTACGGGTGGAGTGCTTAATGATCCATGGCAAATCCAACACCCATTATAATAGAATATATAGTATCATTCCTCCAGTGGCGTAACATATATAAAATCAAATATTTAAAATGGATTATACTGATATTATTTAACCCCTTTTGTTCATGATTTTTTCAAACTTTGTATAATAATAAATTCGATGTATTTTAACATAGGAAATATGTTAAAAATAATTAATAATGAACTTTTAAACATTTATTTCACAAATTAAGAATCGCAGACAAATAATTTGTAAGGAAACGAAATAAACGCATTTTATTTAATATCTATATTATGTCTATTTTATACTTTACATACTATTTCGAGACGGGGGGTTAAACCCCCAAAACTTCCCTTCAGATACGGCCCTGCATGTAACCTATTAACTCTTTTACACGGCTGTAGTAATGCAAAAAATGAAGTAAACTACATTTATATAATTTCATGTTTGAAGTTCAATTTCTTAATCAAATTGTGAAGTACTTTCAAAGTATTATAAATCAAATTAAAGACAATTTAATATGTAACTTGCTTCTAGAAAGAAGTTTCAGTTTATTTATAAACTTTGACTGTAATAATGTAAACACTAATGTAACCCACAATTAATTAGTCACATGTTTGTAACTTCATTTCCTAATGAAATTTTTGAAGTACCTTCAAAGTATTATATATCAAATTAAAGACAATTTAATATATAACCTGTTATTGGAAAGATATTTTAGTTAGTTTATAAACTTTGGCTGTAGTAATGCAAAAAATGAAGTAAACCATATTTATATAATTTTATATTTGAAGTTGAATTTCTTAATCAAATTTTGAAGTACTTTCAAAGTATTATATATCAAATTAAAGACAATTTAATATGTAACTTGCTTCTGGAAAGAAGTTTCAGTTTGTTTATAAACTTTGGCTGTAATAATGTAAAAACTAATGTAACTCTCAATTAATTAGTCACATGTTTGAAACTTCATTTCCTAATGAAATTTTTGAAGTACCTTCAAAGTATTATATATCAAATTAAAGACAATTTAATATATAACCTGTTATTGGAAAGACATTTTAGTTAGTTTATAAACTTTGGCTGTAGTAATGCAAAAAAAATGAAGTAAACTACATTTATATAATTTCATGTTTGAAGTTGAATTTCTTAATCAAATTTTGAAGTACTTTCAAAGTGTTATATATCAAATTAAAGACAATTTAATATGTAACTTGCTTCTGGAAAGCTGTTTTAGTTTATTTATAAACTTTGAGTGTAATAATGTAAAAACTAATGTAACCCACAATTAATTAGTCACATGTTTGAAGCTTCATTTCCTAATGAAATTTTTGAAGTACCTTCAAAGTATTATATATCAAATTAAAGACAATTTAATATATAACCTGTTATTGGAAAGAAATTTTAGTTAGTTTATAAGATTTGGCTGTAGTAATGCAAAAAATGAAGTAAACTACATTTATATAAAATCATGTTTGAAGTTGAATTTCTTAATCAAATTTTGAAGTACTTTCAAAGTGTTATATATCAAATTAAAGACAATTTAATATGTAACTTGCTTATGGAAAGCTGTTTTATTTTATTTATAAACTTTGACTGTAATCATGTAAAAACTAATGTAACCCACAATTAATTAGTCACATGTTTGAAGCTTCATTTCCTAATGAAATTTTTGAAGTACCTTCAAAGTATTATATATCAAATTAAAGACAATTTAATATGTAACCTGTTATTGGAAAGAAATTTTAGTTAGTTTATAAACTTTGGCTGTAGTAATGCAAAAAAATGAAGTAAACTACATTTACATAATTTCATGTTTGAAGTTGAATTTCTTAATCAAATTTTGAAGTACTTTCAAAGTATTATACATCAAA
The DNA here is from genome assembly GCA_963942505.1 of Lordithon lunulatus. Taxonomy (NCBI): domain Eukaryota; kingdom Metazoa; phylum Arthropoda; class Insecta; order Coleoptera; family Staphylinidae; genus Lordithon; species Lordithon lunulatus. The sequence goes on from OZ012669.1 coordinate 1,737,182, forward strand.
TTAAAGATAATTTAATATATAACTTGTTTCTGGAAAGAAGTTTCAGTTTGTTTATAAACTTTGGCTGTAATAATGTAAAAACTAATGTAACTCACAATTAATTAGTCACATGTTTGAAACTTCATTTCCTAATGAAATTTTTGAAGTACCTTCAAAGTATTATATATCAAATTAAAGACAATTTAATATATAACCTGTTATTGGAAAGACATTTTAGTTAGTTTATAAACTTTGGCTGTAGTAATGCAAAAAAAAATGAAGTAAACTACATTTATATAATTTCATGTTTGAAGTTGAATTTCTTAATCAAATTTTGAAGTACTTTCAAAGTATTATATATCAAAGTTCGAACCAAAATCTTTGCACGAAATTAATGAACACCCCCTTGTCCATTAATTACATGCAAAGATTTTGGTGATTTTTCGACGTAAAAGAGTTAATAGGCTACATGCAGGGCTGTATCTGAGAGGAGGTTTTGGGGGTTTAAGCCCCCGCCTCGAAATATTATGTAAAGTATAAATTAGACATAATATAGATTATTTAATATCTATATTATGTCTAATTTATACTTTAAATAATATTTCGATTCGTTTATTTCGTTTCCTTACAAATTATTTGTCTGCGATTCTTTTTTTAGTCTTTTAAATAACTACTTATTTCGCACCTACAGCATACGGACGCCGCTCTTCAGCCGTAAGTGCAAAATAAACATATCGAGGGACACTCGAAAGCCACTCGCACGTCCCTCAGGTATAAGAAAACTTGCCTATCTATCTCTCGCGAACGTCCGAACGGAAAGTTGGCAGGCGCGCACGTAGTGCATTCATTATGCATGCCAGCATTAAAACTTCTCCGAGAACTTGGAAAGTGCGCGGAAAATTAAATCAGTACGATTAAATAATTTTGAGTTACGTAAATCGTCGGTAGATTAATTGCAAAGCAAAATAGACGAAGTTAGCTAGGCTAGATTTAAAGACGGGGATTTATTTTCACATGCTCACTTAGCAGGGAGGTTCTTACAAATTGTTTGGGCTATTCACGAATCAAGGATAGCCAGTTCGTTGTAAAAAATATGCTACAAGAAGACTTTTTGAATGAGAAAAATTGCTTAATCGCTCAGGAAATCGAAGAAATTGGTATTAAATTAATACTCTTTTGTTCGAGGATAGATATCTTTATATAATAATAATAATAAATAATACATTCTTGTTTTCTTTCTTATTGTTATTAAGAAAGAAATCAAGAATTTATTATTATTATTATTATTGTATGCATAACAAATTAATAAGATTAAATGCTAAATGGTATAAAATACATAATAAATACAAACAGCAACCCTTTCTAATTCTTCTAATTAAACATAACAAAATCCCACAATTCTTTTGCATCTCAGAATTTTCCTAATCACCCCACAAACATTTCCCTCATTCCAATCGCTATCATCTCCCCTCATTAATTATTGCCACCTTTATCTAGCCGACTCTTGAAAAAAAAAACTACCGTTACAAATATTTTCGGTGTCTTGCCACTTGAAACCTAAATAGCTCCCGCGATAGCATCTGGCGTGTACCGTTGTTTACATCTTTCCTTGCGACCGCTTAATCGTTTAATCGGCAGGGAACACTTGTTTTTCGACTGGTGGGGCTATAAGGGAGGCGCTTTCTCTGTGCGGTGCGACCCCCTTGAACGGAGAGCACTCAAGATGAGACATTTGGGCGCCCTAACAATAAAAAATATGTTGATTCATTATGGTGGCAGTACAAAAACGAATCTATAGACTAAGTTGTAGGAGTTTTGATAATTCCAGACATTGAATAATAAAAAACCCTATAGTTAGTTAGTAATTTAATAAAATAACTACTACTGTACGCCAGATGGCGTTAAACTATCTCAATATAGAGAAAGTTGCATTATTTAAAAAAAATGTTTTCAACATTTCGTCATTCTCGGGCGGAAAAAAAACGGCTGTAAAGTATAATTATGTACATAACATAGTACTTTACTGTCTTAATACCTAAAATAACAATTTGTTTTAGATTAATCTATTTTGTGCTAATATTATTTCCTCACAATCTTATAAATCCATTCCTAACACACTTGGAATTGTAAATATTTGGTACATCTTCCAGAAGATTAAGATTATTTAGTATTTATAGTAGTTGTAATATTGAGTTTTGGTATTATAGTTTTTTTTTTGTATACCAAGAGAGGGGACGCATTTGCACCATCCTGAGCCGCTTATTCTGTTTGATTTGGCGCACTCCGGATTGTGGCCGAAGGTCCCCCCAACGGCAACTTCGGATGCAACGCTTTGCTTTCAGACAGGATTAATCGGACATTGTAATTCTGTATTTTTTCCTCTCACTGCTATAAACTATCCAATAAGCACATCTACACCTATATATCCGTATAATATAAAAACGAAGACAAATTTTTGAAGCCTGTCATTTTATTTTTATTTATATTAAATTACACACACACCCATATGATAATGCTCATGCCATTAGGATCACCGGGTAGTGCCCTCTGTTGAATAATATTCCAACAGAGTGCTTGAGATATCAGCACAAGACCAATCTTATACAACATATAAAAGTGTAAATCCATCTCTTAGCAATCTACATATCTAGATTGCGATCTTATTAGATCTCATCAGTGTAGCTCAACGAACCTTATGAAGTTATTTTTCATCATGTTAATAAATAAAACTTCTATCAGCCGAGAGGCTTTTCCGCCGGTCAGGGGAGAAGCTCAGAGGAGTTTAATCACCCGGTATTTACCTGAACTTCACAGATAACCTCTGAAAAACCTGTAAAAGGTGATTCACGAAAATTCTCTCCCCGCTGGGGATCGAACTCATGCTCCCCAATGCTTAGTTCATGTTAATATATTTATAATATAATATATATTTATAATATAATATATATTTATAATATAATATATATTTATAATATAATATATATTTATAATATAATATATATTTATAATATAATATATATTTATCATTTCAATTTGAATTCCAGGAAAGTTAACATTTGTGGTGATCATGTATGTGTTTTTTTATCGTTTCGCGACGATTAACTCCG